>CAXKWD010000006.1:98098534-98678285 GCA_964059195.1 Ectobius pallidus
AATTTTCATATAAACTTTACATCCTTCTGGATGTAGGCCTAAAGTACAGCGAAATAATGCACGCTGTGAACTAGCGATAGTGAACCTTACCTGAACAGGATTTATAAATAAAAATAGCGATGAAATAAGAGAAGGTTGTCCTTTATGCGAATTGTTCTGATTCATGCCAAACAATAGACTAGACTACTTAATATTTCCCACCTTTCTTTCACAAAGGATAGATATCGTAAGGATTGTGCTATATCTATGTAGACCTAATATTATTACATCATCCCCAATCATCACTCTTCATTTAGACCAATTATACGCAAGATTTTGTGTTTTTTCTTCACATCTATCACGGCGCTTCATCCTGTTTATAACTGAACTCTTTCTCTTTACAGATAAATTCAAATTGCAAGCCTATCTCTCAATTTTCAACAAATCGTTAGTCATTGAGACTTTCATATCAACGAAATGAAATCTGCACATTTCAGACTTAAACATTTCTTCACAAAATATTCTATTTAAGTATTGATCCATACTTCAAAAATATTTATTTTAAATTATTGGGTATTGAATTAAATGCAGTTTAAAGTTTTGTGTCTGAAATAGTAATTTATATTATATAAATATTATAGCCTATTATATTATATTAGGCCTATATAAATATTATATTACGCTAGTCTATGTTATATTCATGACCCCCCAATCATGCCATCTACCTATGGTCGGATGGTAAGCCTAGTCCCTTCAGGGATGCAGTGCTTTGGAGTTAGTTATTATATTAGCCTATATTAGTTGATTCACGTGGCAGAATATAGACACATATCATTTATGGATAAATCTATATTGCATTGATAAGATGTCAATTGTCCCTAGCCGACCGATTAATTGTTAGGTAAATATACAGATGTATTCATACGTTCTATAAATTACTGTTTCGGGGTTTGTGAATTAGCGTTTTATTTTGAAATGATCTTGAAATAAACTCGTATATTCCAATTAGGCCTAAGATAATTGTGAATACAATTGCAATTCATAAGTATCAGAATTTCGATGAAGTCAAAATGCTTAATAAGTTACTATTCATAAGACGTAATAGAAAAAATACGATTACCAGTTTCAGGTATTTTGAAAAAAAAAACACTCAGATCTCCTGTGAACTAATAATAATACCACTTCCTGGACGGTCACCGTTATAAGCAGTACTCACTCTAAATATTCATGGTAAAGAAGCATACGAAAAGCCCCACAGAGATTCAAATTTACTTTAATCTGTAGGTCCTGCTAATATAAAAACTCCTTCAGTAAACAACAATCCACAGCAGTGAGGCTTTCTTTATCTCTAGAAGTCCGGCTTGCCATCAACCCTTCGATCATACGTGAAATGATCATAGCTTAACGTATAAACGGGTCGAGGTAAACAAGATCCAGCCCTATAAGATGAAGAAGAAGGTAAATAGAAAGAAAGAAGGAAACTAAATATTAAAAATAATATGAAGAAGTAGGAAGATGAATATTACGAAGGTAGGCTTACCAAAATTTTCTGTTACAATTGACCTAGGCCTATAGGTAGAGGAAGTTTTGTGTTCGACCCTCAAGTTTGATGTAATTTTTTTAGGATTAGTACATGTTTTGAGGTCTCTTGAATCCAAACATAAAAATTTCGGAAGCATGTAGGTCTATCCAGTCCTGGATTTGTCAATAGGCCTAGGGGCGGCAAATTTAAGACTAATTAACTCGTTCATTTCATTTTTAATACCTTCATAACCTATGTTTAAATACTTAAAATTGTTTATTACCTAATAAAGGCCTACAAATGAGTGATTATGATAGGTAAGAACTTCTAGGAAGGAGGAAGAGGCGGTGCAAATAAAGTGGTCTATACTTAAGAAAAGTATAAATCCGACACTGGGTCTATCTGTATGTTGGCTATGCGGTTATATGTATCAGACCTATGTGTATGTTAATAACGTACGGTAACTCGAAAAACAAAAGTTATATAGAAACGAAATATTGTACATGGGTTAAGTACCTTATCACCAATTTAAATGAGGAAAATTTCGTTTTTGCAAGTTTTTCGAAAATAGCTCTTACGATTTTGTCTAAACTTTATTCAGAAATTGCATGCTCTAAGAGCCAGAGTTTTTATTTGCAACAATTTTTCCTTTAATTTTTTTAAAGGATAGTTATAAGCTACTGATGCTATTCATAATTCAGGCTTTAAGTTTTGCCTAGCAAACAATACGATTTTTGACTGAGTTTAGAACTGAATGTACATTACTGAAATTCATCCGCTTCAGAAAGTCATATGGGTGTTTCACGTAACATTTTTCTTGACTAAAATGGCTGCATTTGATGGGGAATTAAATGAGCCACATGCGGCACTCTTCTAGTGCTATGCACATCCCTGGGTAAGGTGCGTGCCAAAGCTAGGGAACACTATATGAGGCGTGACATGAGCTACGCACCACGCAGCGCAGAGGCTAGGAAGGCGGCCAAGTGGCCATTTGCAAGCAAATACCGCCATTAAAACGTGCCAGTATATCACATGCTATAGGGAAATCAAAACACTAACTGGGCTTCTGCTTCATTTCCCCACCAATTTTACACGTCAAAACTAAACTCATTTGTCTACCCCATCCCACCTCTCTTTCGGACCCTTTTATTTGTCGTTAAGGAAGACACATGGTCGAAAACGTACCGTCTTTTATTACACGGAGGGGTAACGTATAAGAATGAAGCGACCTAAATTATTCTGAGAATATCATGCATAGTGCTGAAGTGACATGATAAAGAATTACTTAGGCTTATATTGGTAATGTAAGCAGATACACAAATCTCGCCCCATTTCCAAATGTAAAGCCAATTGTAATTTTCCAATTCTTGTGGGAAAAGAAGCATTTAGTGAATTATTATTAACTTTTCACTATACAAAATAAAATGAATTTTTATTTTTCAGTTAGGATTGCCATTTGAGGATACGAGCTATTTCACTGAAATATTCCTAATTTATTTCAAACTTAGACCCCAGTGATGATTTCACTTGATGAATACTTATATTAATAGCAAGTTAATAGTCTAGGCTATTTTACTTTGCAAGTATAATTTCATCTCATAAATGTGTTATAGGCCTAATTAGAGCTGGAGGTATAATTTAGTGTAAGAAGCATGTTGTAATAAGTTTGTCCTGTTAGGATGTATGGATCCTCTACTGGTCGAGCTCCAATGCATGAAATAAAATAATTCTTACAACTCTTCAAAATTTGATATGATTAAATGGGTGGATGTATATTCTGCGGAAGTTTATTTACAAAGACGTAAAATTATTACTAATAGAATTGAAAATAAAAGTGAAATTTTACCGATGGGGCCAATTGCTTTATACCATCTACTGTAATAGACTATTATAAAGCACCAAACGCAATCCTGCATTAGACCATCCATGGATATATTTACGGGCAAAAGTGTGCCCGGAGAAACTTATAACAGCTGATCCATGTACCCACATCTTTTAAAGTTGAAAGTAATTTTTTCTTAGGTTTCGTCCTGTACATTTGATACAATAGTTTGGCTCTTACAAAACGTACAACAATTTTAGGTGTGGTAAGGAAAATTTACAATTATTGATTCTGACATTTTTGTAGAATAGGAACTTATTTTAATATTACACACTTTTTATCCTCTCCTAAATTCGTAGGGATGTAGAGTAAATCGCGTAAGCAAATATAATTCTGGTTGAAATCGACAATGAATAAGTATGATTAGTAATAAAATTATAATAAAATAAGCATCTAGGCTTTAATTTTATGTTTATTAATTTTGAATATTTATATAAACAATCATCTAGTCAAATCATCAGTGGGATCTAAGCTTAGAATTAATTAGGACACTTTGAGTAGACGAGTTAAAATAAGCATATCAAAATTAGTATAGGTAATGAAACCTCCATTGGAGGCCCCTTCGCCCCACCTGGGGATCATAGGGTACCAGAGTAGACGAGTTGGTAGGCCTATTTATGAACGCCAGTCATAACAACAACAAAAATCCTCCCATTTTAAATAAAACAATTGTCTATTCTTATATTTATGCGTTTATACAATTTTTTAGTTGCCGGCATTTATACATCAATAGTAGTGAAAAGGTTAGATTTGGAAGAGAGAGAGAATATTCTAGTCTAAGCGTAATAACTCACTTGAGCGTTTTTCTATTTACTTAAAAATAATGGGGGAAAATCTGATCATCTTAATTTCTAATAATGCATGATGAGACCATTTTGTAAAACCAAAGTTCAATAGCTATATGATATTTCGAACAATAAAATATTGAAACGGAAAGTACATGACTTTGCATATTGTTTAAGCTGCTTAATGATGAGCTGCGTACTGTAGTACCGCTTCATCATTGTCAACACGACAATGTAACGCTATCAGATATCGTCATTGTTGCGCCCTCCAATCAGATAGCACCGTCTCTTGCGTCTGCCAATCACCTTGGTGATGGATGAGGCCAGATCGTGGTCACGTGGGGCTTCTTGTCACATATTGTTAAGTCAATCATTGTTAAGAAGGCGTTGATGGATTGCTTCAGGTCTCAGCGGTCGAGAGATATCTTGCAAGTTGGTAATTCATGCCTTTGCAAAAATCTCTAATACCAAATCCTACTCAATTTTAGGAGCTTTATTTACTAAGTGTGCAATAATTATTGAGATAAAAGTTGTGTATTGCGTCGTTATGAATCTAGACGTATTCATGTTAATTCATATTAATGAGCTATTGAAATGAACTGATACATGATTCATTAACACTCTGTATACATAGTCCTATGCAATCCCTGTGGTCAATGATTACCGGTAATTTTTTTTTTTTATCAAAGAAGTTACAGATGTGAAGATATTTCAGTGTTCAATTCTTGAAAAAAAAATACGAAGGTGCGATAAAAATAAAACGATCATGACGATAGATACTTGCGATTGATTGAAGTTCCACATATTCTTCAACTCGATTAGTCAATGATTCATGATCTAAGTAGTCACGCTAAAAGAAATGTTACACGCGGAAATACGGCAATTCCTTCTTGAGCATAAGCAATGTGTAAGATTTATATTTCATTGAAGCAAATTGTAATGCTAAAGAAGGGATAAAAACAATTTTATCATTAATTTATCGATCGAGGCGACTGAGGTCGTAACGCCGTGGATTCACATTCGAGAGATCGCAGATTGAAAGCCCATCGGCCGTCATTCTATGTGTGGACTTTTTCGGGGTTTCACTGCTCGCAAAGGACGAATGTTCATGTTCGTTGTCCTATGAGTTGTGTTATAGGATAAGGGCTTGCTTCAAGTTGATACCTCATAGGGAGTCCCTTCATGTCCTGCACACTGTTCACCAAGAATGTAGTCCCTCCCCTACAGACATTGACGCGTAAGCCATGAAAGGAAAGGTTATACGGATTAAGATGGTATGTTAACTTATTGTATGATGCATCTTTATTCTTATAAACATATTAAATACATTTTGCATGGAACAATTCCAACGCACTGGCCTAGACGGCCGTTCGTGCTTTTACTAATACGGATTAAGAATAAAGTCAGTAACTGAACCCAGCGACGTTCTTATTATGGAATTTCTTATTTATTTATTTTCCAAATAGTGTAACCCTATTTTACCTTGGTATATTAGGGTTATAGTTATATACATAATAAATTATATGTTTTGTACTAACATTTGGAACTGTAGATGTGAATTACAAAATGCTAAGATGGCAAGTAAAATATACTACACAATTACATTAACTTTTAACATAATAACATTCTAAATGAATTAGCTTAATAGACTTCTTATTCTGGTATAGTAATATTTTTAGACTATATTCCTTTATCGTGAGCAGCAAGATTTATTTAGTACAGATTTACTTGTGTATGTATTAAGTTTCTGTACAAACATTCTTGACCAATGATATACCAATATGAGCTAAGTTGAGAGATATAAGATAGCCTATTCAAAATTGGTAACTAATGTAAGTAATGGGCAAGTAGGTTGTAGGAAAAGTTTATACTTCTCTACTCTGTACCGATCATAGTACTATTGTAAACATAATTAAATTATCTGATCTTTCTTTAGAATTTTCTGTGTTAAGGGATGACAGAAGTGCTGATTTAGTCATTTTGGCCAAAAAATGTTATTTTTAGATATTGGTGTAAAAATATTACTGTACAAAATTTTATGTCATTTGGGTGCATAGAACAAGTGCTGCTGATACCATTTTTATACCTTCGCGTGCTTCAGACTGCAAGTGCATGCAAACTTTAACCGTCTATTTTCTTTGTTTCAATTTGCATTATATTTTGCCATATTCAAAATCTATCTTCTCCCACAAAAATAGAGATAAAACTATGAATTTTTCAATGGTACCTTACATTATGTGTTATAAAATACCAATAAGATTTTCTGTATATGCCCTGTTCTTCCTGTAAATTCTATTTTGTTTAATCATATTTATGTCGTTTTTTAAACTTTTCATTTCTTTGGGTGGAATATTTTTGTAAACAAAAATTAAAAATATTTTTAAAAATTCATCAGTATCTGTAAGGAAAAAAAATCTCGCATAATAAATTCAGGATCCTATTTTAATACCTATCGAAGGAGATATATTTAATTTTTCATTTGAAAAATTAAATAATCAATTAATTAATATCTCAACAATAAATTAAGATGTTTAATTTCGGTTTAAACTCAAATTAAGTATGCAGCATTTCAAGTTTCTAGCATAAATAGTTTAGAAAATCACCCTCAACACTTTGGTCGTCTCGTAAGATAAGACTAAAAACCATGCAAAAGTATTGAACTGCACGTTTCTCGCTCAAAGATCTTCATAATCTAAGCATGTTCCCATGGGATGTTGTTATTGAATTTATTATAGTGAACAAAACGCTATAACAAAACACTTTTTTATTTATGTCTCAATGTCTACCGTATAGTGATTTTTTAAAATTCATGTTTATAATATTCTATAAGATTTAGTGGGAAGAAGTGACTATACAAATTCTTCCCCCTATCAATAAGAGAAGGAATGGTGGGAGGAAATGCTAGAAACGTTTCAGCGTCCTTGAAGATGTGGAATATAAAGGATGGGACTGGGGCATCGAGGAAGCTGCAAGCTTTTGTTGAATGTATTCCTGTTTTTGACATGCAGATCTGTGACATATTTGTGTGAGAACATAAGAATGAAATACAGTGAAGGAAACATCCCGGTTAACCGACTCGCGGCTCTTTGTGAGGAATGCTGCAATTTCCTGGAAACTCAGTGCTCCCAAGAACAAAACATGCAAATTTTGAGTAATCGAGAAGGAGTTATTATTCTTGACTCCTGAAAATTCTATTCAATGTACTCTGTTTGTGTAGGAATATTTTCTGAATTTAAGTTCATATCATTTTTATTTTTGAAAAGTACTTACATATATTTTCAAGAAGTTTTATCTTACTTAGATTTTGTTTAAAACTTCTCTCTTTGATATTGCTTACTAGTAAATGACAGGAAATGACTGCTGATTTCTAAATCACTAAATAGTAAGTTACCAATTAGTTCTGGTGGGGGTAAGTACTGTGGTTAAATACTGTTTTTTTGGGTTTCGCATATTTGCATATTAATTTTACCTATAGGCCTAATTCACGTATATTTTGTTTTTATATTCATCACACATCCTCATCTAAAATTTAACACAGAGAGATTACTTTCATTTCAACGGTAGATATGAAAAAAGACAGATGAAAGTATATAACTGCAGTTATATGGAAACATAAAGTTAAGAGATTCTTCTATGGGAGAATTCGCTGTATGAAATTTAAAATAATATCATAATAAACGAACATGTAACAGGTAGATTAGTCTTACTTAGACGTGTAATGGCTAAAGAGGAATAACCCAATGAAAATATTACCCTAGGAGTATGCATGATACAAAACTAATGCTATATCGTCAGAGAGTGTGTTGCATAATACGACATAGCGCACACTATTCACTTTACGTAAATTAACACAGATAACTAGACTTGCTTTCTTGTCGTTATTTTCTGTCTACTCGAGATTGTTTTATGGTAGGCTTAATAATTTTAAATTTTAGTGTAAAAATCTTTGCAATGCACAATATATAGAAAATAATACATTTTAATTGAAATTAAATCTGTAAATAAAATCATTTAATTTTTTAGCCCGAGGAAGGAATTTTAAAAACTTCAGGAAATTTCTCTTTGCTCTGTGAAGCTTTCGCTGTACCGGTATCCAAAGTTAAAATATTTACTATTGATTATGTCGAGATTATTGAGTATTTTTACTCTTATTAAGTAAATATGTATTGCGTTCTTCACAGTTGGCCAAAAAACCTTTGTCATAACTAGGTCTTTTAAAAATGCTTCAAGTATCATATGTGACTTGATAATGTAAGATGGTTTCTCGGGCTTCAAACCGGGTGAATAAGAGGACTTATTCTGAGCTTTCGGCAGCTTACTCCGCTGCCATTTTCCGAGAAATGTAACAAAAATCAAACCCTTACGATTTTGTGTAAACCTACATTATATTATATATTGTGTGCTCCATAAGAGAAGTGCCCACGAGTCGATTCTGTTTACGCTGTAAGGAGTGTTTTGATGTCTTCCAATTGAAACTTGAAACATTGCAATACTTGCGATAAAAATTTCTCCAGAGTTATTGAGCTATGTTTACTGCCGAGACAAACTAATGGGAAAACAAACAATAAGGCAGTTTTTTGAACTGTATACTGTATTTGCAAACCCTGCCACGAAAACCATGATATTACTTGATTTTCTACTTTAAAAAAGCAATCTAGAGTGGTGGGCACCATTCCAAAGTGTATTATATGGAAACATATACCATTCTGCTTACAATATTTCTAAGGAATGTTTCGGATACTCTGTGGTTCCATATAGGAACAATAAAAATCAACTCGATATCCAGAAAAAAGTTAGAATTTTCTCTTCTAGAGTAATGGTAAGCAAGAGTATCTGTGAAAATAAAACAAAAGGCGATAGGAAAAATATCCTGAGCTGTATCAGAGGATACCAACATCTATTCCCCATTCCTCTTTTTCCTGGCCCTCATACCCCTCTTCACTCTTCACATTCATCTAACCCCCTCCCACATCCCTATTCTAAGCATCCTCCGATCTCACCCAGCCCCAGCACATTCCCTGGGTTTCACTTTAATGATAGCCACAGGGGCCCATCCCCCACCCCTACACACTTTGGGTAGTATCTCTCTTCAGCTACTAACCATTCTATTCGATCGTACACGTTCACATCCACACTCACAAATTTCGTTCAAAACCTCAACTTGGGAGCCAGGTCTCAGTACCTTCACAAGACAAACGTTTTGTTGTTTCTCTTTTGTTTTCCTATTCTTCCTCCTTCCTCGTCTTTTGTCTCCTTCTCTTCCTCCTCTTGTTCTGCAAACATCTGTGCAATTGCTTGGATCTAGTATCATTTGTTTCTTTGTTGTGGAGTTGGAAGGATGAGGGGAAAGAAGCATTCTTTGTGCCTTCAGAATTACTCTAGGCTGTTGTAACTTTTCTGTTGTTTGGAATGTCATGGCATTACAATGCAGGAAAATTATGCTGTCTATGTGTTTGGTTTCTTCCTTTTTGCATATTATGCACAATTTTAAATATACACAATCATCTTTATTATACAGGTCAACTTGATTGTAATCTTCACAAACAGATCATTATCATTTCTAATAAGATTGTAACGACATCAACTCGAGCTAAGCAGCTCCTAGTACAATTTGTCCATAACAAGGAAAGTCTGGCATTTTCCAACTTGTTTCAAATATAAACACAGCGATTAGGCTGTGGGGCCTTCATTTATACAGTTCAAGTTCTAGAATAGTTGTAGGCCTATGTGTGTATTAGTATCACATCTAGGTCTCATCACACAACATTCTATGAAGGTATTTGATTAATGTCTTGCTTTTTCAAGGGATGTCAAGAACCTTTATGCAAGATAGCGCTAATAAATTGAATACACTTTAAGCTGGAATCGCTGTCGGAATTTTTCTTTTTGAGGATTGTTCCATAATACGCACGTCCCGTTAGAGCTAGACTGTGGAATAACAACTTAGTAGCCAGCATTAGTGTTAGACCAAAATCTATAAGTATTGTTGTTCAAATCATAAATTGTTTCCAACATAAACATAAATTGTTCTAATAATAAAATCATGCATTAGCTTGGACTCCCGGGAAGGATTCAGGATGTAATTCTTACACATAGCAGTAAATGACGGCTTGTAAGAATCACAGAATCGTCCGTATTTCCCATAATACTGATTTCGCTAAAATGATTCACAACAAAACCATTGTTCAGAATATTTCTGATAATTAATTTGAATTGTCTTAATAATAATTTCAATATGATTAATATTAAGTTTAAGAAGACGTAATATTTGTACATCTATTTATGATTAGAGTTCTTGCTTTCTAGTGTGCAATTTTTCATTTTCCTGCTGTCATGGAACCTGCTTAAAATTGTGAGCATACAAACATCTTAATATGCACTCTGCCTGTGACTCTCTCAATCCTGCCCGATTGACTGTCTGTAAAGTAACAAAAATCCATGATATTTCTTCTCTTCTATTAATAGGAAAGTTTCTTGCAAATTAAAAACAAGCCTTGGAATACTGATGTAATAAAATCAATATTTACAAGAGTTAAAATTGACCCAATATTAAAAAAAATATCCTTTTAACAAAAATCGTCGGATTACTGTAGACATTATCGAAATATAATCAATCAAACAATCAGGAACGTGAAAGGTAAACACCATACATTTACTTCTCAGAAATGTAAAAACGATCCAATAAAATATGTCAATACTACCTTATAATAAAGCAATTACAATACAATTATAATAATTTAATACAAATATTTCAGTTTCGGAGATAATAAATGAAAATAAGAAGACTGAATGGAGAGAAAATGAATCTGATATTTTTAACACAAATCGTAATACTGCTTCTACTATAAAATCAGCACCACATACAGTAATTACTGTCATAAAAGTATAGGCCTACTCCAACAATCTTTGCTTCCTTTTCCTGTAACCGAAAATGAAATTACAAAAAATAATTAATTCGCTAAAAAGTAACGCAGCTCGGGGTGTACATGGAATCACAAACAATACTTTGAATATTATTTACAGACAGGTTTTGAAACCTATTATTCATATTTTAAATTTATGTTTATCACAAGGAATTTTCCAGGTGCGTTGAAAATGTCGTAGTAGTACATATAAATAATTTGGGAGAAAAATTACCTGAACAAATACTTATCTATATCTTTACTTTAGAGCCATTTAAATTATTTAATTGTTTTGTTTGTTTTGAATTTCTTTAAAAAATACTCTGGTGCACACTCATTATGGGTTTCAAAGTAATTTAAAGATGATGCTTTTAGTGTCGTTACTGGGAAAATTATCAAGGAATTAGATTCAGGAAATAAATGTTTGGGCATCTTTTTTAATTAAAAAACTTTGATACTGTTTTTCTCAATTTACTTTTTAAAAAATTACACGAAATTTAAGATGTTGCCTTTACTTAGTTTCAATCTTATCTAACTCACAGACTACAAGTAGGCCTAACTAAAATTGAGGATCAGATTAGTTAAATTAAACACGTTTGTACAATTATACTTAAATGAACAGTTTTAGACCCTATAATATTCTTATTATATTATATTATATTATATTAATGATTTATTACATTTAGAGCTAGAAATATTTAATTCAAAATTATTTCTAAGTGTGCAAAAATTGATGAAAAAGATAAACGCTTAGAAACTTATAGAATCAAAAATTAATTCCTTATTAAAAAACTATAATTTATTGAAACTTCTAATATACTTAATTTAGCAATGGAGAATGTAAAGAATTCGGTGTATGTTTTAATTATTGAGTTATAAAAAGGGGGCCAGAATTAAAGCTATGTTTCAATCTTGCCGATGTGAGTCTTTTAGTTTCTATTAGAGGAAGACTAACACGTAACCATTACATGTATATTTTATTCGGTGTTCGTGAAAATATTTTAATAAAGCACATTTGTAAACTTGGTTACTTTGGAAGGGAGAAATTCCTAAAATATTAGGTTAGGCCTAGTTGGACAATATGTTTTATGATTTTTTTTAAATTTCCTTTTTGCAAAAGGTAAGGGCAAGAGTGTAGTTTTCGCTAAGTCTCTGTCATATTGGATGATGGATTGAAAAAGAACAAGGTAAACAGAACGTAGAAGAGTGATGGGCATGCAATGACGAAAAATGACATCTGTATATTTTTCTGCGTAGCCTGTTGAAGAGGTGTAGGCCTAGGGAACATGATGAGAGTAAGCTAATGAGACTGATCAATACAGATATAAGAATATTTTACTTTAGTATCTACTTCCAAAGATAGAAATGTACAGTTAGATTCGTCAAAAATACAGTTATAAATTTTTTAATTCAATTATTAAATTTTTTCCTGCTATCTGATCAGTACGGTCATTATTTTAACGAGAAAGGAACTAAATTTGATTTCTCTAGTGAGAGAAAGTTACTATCAAACCATATTTTTTACAATCGCCATACCTGTATTAGCGACCTAATAAGTTACTTTTCATATGTGGCCGTTATTATTATTGAATCTCCAAATATAATTAACCCTATTTCAAATTTCGGTATGCTAGGGTTTTAGTTAGAGTACTGGACACTGCAAATCTCTAGTGCAACATGAGTTACCTGAACTCTTCTGTATTTGCATTTATTCCGGTTTTATTAAAACACATTTTTGTCTCCTGCTATGGCAAAACTTCCACTAAAGTCACGAAGCTTATTACTTTTTGATGTGGTGTATTCCTTTGTAGTGCTTTCACTTTTGATTTTAGACAATATCTCGGTGTTTTTTTTTTTTTTTTTTTTTTTTTTTTTTTTTTTTTTTTTTCTACATGGGATTAGTACTAAATTTAACTCTGTATTTGTCCTGGGATTGTTTTCTTCAGTATGAGACGTAGCCACAAAAGAAGAGTGATATGAATTTCAATGCTTTTTTGACCTATGGGGCGAGGGTTGTGGAAAATAGAAAAGTCGCTCGCCATTAGATTTGTTTTTTGAAGTGGAAGAACAAATTCTCCTCCTCAGTATGCGTAGGAATGTTCAGGATATTTGTCAACTTTTTTTCTGTTGTATTTCTTAAGTTTAGTATGGAAATAAAGCAACAAGGGATATTTAACCTTTCCACTGCTACTGATGTATAAATTCCTCACCCCCCCCCCAAAAAAAACCTTAATAAAAGCACAAATATAAATTAAGTTTAATTGAGCAAAGCTTTATGTAGAATATGAGGGATTTTTTATCATTGTTAATTCCACGGGAGTTTACGACTTTATCGATAGATTCGTGACTGCGCAGCAGGAGCGAATTTATCTGATGAAACTCGTAAACTCGTGTTGTCCGTGAATAAAAATGTAACGGATTATAAAAATAATAACTTTCGTGCTTTGTTATATAAAAACAAAACAAACAGCTGAGATATCACGGCATACTGTGGATCAACCATCCATGAATCGACTCGAGATATCATGTTGTGACCAATGATACCAATAGTATATATAAGACATAGTTAACCTAATTCAGGTAAGCTAACAGCAGAACAGAATAAGAGCACACGAACTGGCTTGCACCGAATCGAAATTGTGTTTTTAATCAGTGTACATTTATTTCAATTTGCAAACAAGTTAAGTTACATAAAATGTGTTTTCATTCGTCTGAATTACAGCAGGTTGACATATTAATCACCGCACATTCATGCCTTACGTTTCCAGTAACGAGCTGAAGTTTGATCAGATAAAATTTCATTTTTGCGATCCGAGGAAGGATATTATAAGATAAACGATCGTGATTGGTCTATATCCGAGGAATTGCTAAACGTTAATGGCCAATATCAAACACACGGCATATGAGTTGAATAGTCAAAGTATAACGATTGTTATTGGTGGAAAAAAAGCTACTTATTGAAATTTTTCTCATGTTTTTCAAGCTCAGAGCCTCCTGATGATTTTATTTGATGATTGCTTATATTAATATTAAATCCAGCTCTGAAAGGTAAAACAAACAATTCAGCATTTTGTATAGTGCAACTGAAACGATTAATACCCTGATAAGTTAAAAGACATGTAAATGTTTTAACAGTAAACAGGGAAAAATCTGACAGATTCTAGTGAAATAGACAATAATCTGATAATTCAGCGATCAGCATGGGGTATTTATTACTTTGTAAGTGCCCATTGTGTGAAGTAGTTTTCTTGCAAAACTCCATTGTTGAGGATAATTTCATTTTGTTGGTGTGACATTTGTTTTGCATTTTTAAAAGTTTGACTTATTTCATGCCATTATGTCTTGAAACCTTAAATTTTCTTGCTCTCCTGTAAAACCTGTATAATGTGACTTACCAGGATCTTCCACTGGATTCTTCAATTGCTATTGTTTCTGTCACATCGTGTTTCTTCTCGTAATTATCTGTTCTATATAATACATTTCGGTATAAATGTTGTCAGCTTTGTGAATGCATGAAATCAGGAATATAAGATCTAGCATTCTGTAAACAAATTATTATACAAAATAGGATACAGTTTGTTCCTTCCTTGCAAGTTTGTTTCTGTTATGGGTAATAGTTTATGTTCCTTGAAATGGAACATGACTGTTTTTTGTCCCTCTACCGCATTAATCAGTATAAGATGTCGCCTTCTCTAATTATGGCGTCCTGATATTTCTTCAGTGTCCCTGAAGATGGGAACAGAGCGAGTTACTGAAAGCTTGTGTATATATATAGCCTATCTCATCCAGGTGAAAGGTGAAACCTTAATTCTGGTCTACAAGACCAATATTTTATTTAAATTATTAAAACTAATTATTATTTAGTTATTTTTAATTATTAATAAATTTATCAGTAGGGTACAGAAGTTTATGAAGTATATATTTTCAATAATGTATCCTATTACATGCTACTGTTGAAATGTGTACAAGACATGAAAGAAATAACAGGAAGTTATAGTTTCATATTAACATACTGCATATCTTGATAGTTTTGCTTGATATTAAAATATCTGCACATATTTAATTAATCTATCACATTTTCAACATATAATTACTGACACATTTTTAATATCTTGAATATCTCTCGTAATTCAAACAAGTATTTTGGCTGAGTGTTTTGAGAACCCACTGTATATTAATGACAGTAAAGTAAAGTAAAGTAAAGTATTCCCTATACAAGTCATGGAGACCTAGAGGGCTCCAGGAGGTTTGAGCCGTGAATACGGCTCATTTGAAAGTTTAAACACTCATTAAATTTAACCAGCTTTGATGTTAAACAGTAGCGTCAACCGATTTAGCAAAAATGGTCGAAACCCGATCTACTTCATAAATCATATGTCCTAAGCTTCCGACGTATGTAAGAGTGACCGAAAGGGGCACAGGTTGAGGCTCCCAGATTTTAGACATTCGATACATGAAGGTGGAATGTTGTCAGCCTTACGATAATGACAATACATGACATTTTTTCAAACTGATTTTATGATATTAAAGCGATGTTTCACTTCATTTGTTTTCAATTTACTAAAATTTACTGTATTCTCCATTTTTTTTAAGTTTTGTAATGATATTTATACAACTTATAGTCTACTAATTGTTATTATTTTTAATGATATTCAACTAACAAGAGAACGTAAAAAAATGGTAAAGGTCATTTCTATAATGAACATTGTCCAACTAGTACATTTTATTTTTAAAAAATTAATGAGATTTGTGAAACTGTTGTTTTTATTTACAAGAGATTCGATATGAGGATTAAAAGTTGTTAGTTTAATTTTTACCGCATTTTTTGCGACCCACCGAAATAGCTCCCGCGACCAACCAGCGGGTCGGGACCCATAGTTTGAGAACCACTGGCCTATATAATAGATCTGCAATATCGTATTAATAAGTTAAACCCCATATTTTCATTCTATATATTTATGTACTATCAACTGTCAATCCTGATCGTTTGATCGTTTCTACAATAGAAGGAAACTTATCCTCTCTCGTTAAGATGGGTTGAACACTTCTGAATTGACACGATATTCCTATCTGCACATAGATTCTACCTGTATAGGCTATACGTTATTGGTTTGTTTAGTTACGAAGTAGTGAAGCTAAGAGTTTATACTAATAAATATGGTATCAGGGTTGCACAGCTTTACTTCAGTAGCGGTGTGTAAGAAATTTCTTTTCAACACTTGTAAATTCACATAAGCCTATAGCATTCATTTGAAATTATGAATATAAATTAGAAAGCTACAAGACCTTAAATGTTGCAAGGGCAGACGAAGGCTAGGTACATATTAAATTCGCTTCCTTTCATCAAATTATTTGATAATTTATTGAAAATTGTTGGCAAAATGTCTGCTTGTATTCCGGGCTTAATTACAGGGCGCTGCCAGGATGTTCTTCATTATCAGTAGTATGTTTCTAATCAAGAACGTCGAGGCTGGGAGAAACTGGGAGGGGGAATCTGGCTTTCAGAGAAATCATCCATCTCAGAGCCCGTAGTCTGATAGACAAGGGAGATTCATGGTCAAATGCTTTTTCCTCCTCCATAAACCTCTACCTGAATATTATATTAGAGCGATGGAGAGAGGCTACAAATTTTTCAGATTCCACGACATATAAAGAGGGTTAATTAAAAGCTGAATTCTTCTTCCTCCTCGACCCTCTCCTACCTCCTGTAAGCCCTCCTCCTCCTCTAGCCTCCCTGTGATCTAATAAAGTCTAATATATTTTGCTTCAACGCACGGGTTCGCCCATATACCTGGTAGATAACCTTTATCTCCCTCTCATTTACTCTCTCTTTTTTGTATAAAATGAATTCTTATTACACATTCTCAACACTGGAGTATTTTCAATGTTTAATTTTCGTTAAACCGGACCTCTAGAGCTTGTGGTTTATAGTCAATATTACTTTTTCTACATGCATGTTATAGATCCATCTTCCGTTACTTCTCATCCTTGAAGAGGGAATCCGATGAGATTGGGTTATAGATATTATTAATTTGTAAAAACCTTCAGATATTCCATTGTCTTGAAAAGAAATGCTTTGATTGTGAATTTAAATCATAACAGCTGACAATTCTGTGCCTACTTGATTTGACTGAAGGATACGTCTCTTATCAAGACGCGCATGCCAATTAATTATTCAAATATTGTTGGTTCGTTTTATCAATGTGAGGTGCGCCTTGTATTCGGTTTGCATTAAAATGCTTATTTCGAAAAATAAATCTTATTATAAAAGTGATCCCTTATTTCGTACTTGAGAAGTTTAAGACAGAATATTAGAATAATCCCTAGTTCCGGACTACCAACGTTTATCCATTTTTATTTCTACAGAGATTAGCATGATGAAAAATTATGTTTTATTTATTTATTTTCTTCTAATGTAGTTAAGGCCTTAGAAATCTTACTTGCAGTAACCTAAGTTGGATACATTACAAAATCAAACATTATAATAATTAAACATTGATGTGTTGCAATGCATATAAATAACTTAGATAAAATTGAAAACTATAGATAATTAAAAATATAGCTTATAATAATAAGCTCCGAGGTTCGGAGTCCCGGCTACATTAGTAGTCGTCAAACCACAGTAGTGGAATCTTCTACATCCTCTAGGGTGTCCGACTAGCCACGATCATTTCAACAAAAAGCACAAAAGCTTAAAATATCAGTTCTCAGAAATCAGTAAAAATCACTTCTTTATTCTTCTTCTATGTTGTGTGAACTCTGTGACACTGCAAGCAAGATAATGGTTCCATGTAAACGAAAGGCCTAGGCCTAGTAAAAGAAGTTGAGAATAAGCCTAAAGGTATTACGTAATTATTTAATTTTTTAGAGCTGAAATGGCAACGACCACGATGATGATGATGATGATGATGATGATAAAGAAGGGTTCCTTAACAAAAATGTATGTAGGACTTTTTTGTCCGGATTAACGAGAATTTTTACTTACAACGTAAACTACAATTACAAAGATTTACTACCCGCTACTAGATCATGAACATATCTACGGCTGAACCTACTATGGCTGACCTTTCGCATCTGATATGAGTTGTTAATGAGCTGATTATGCAATTATAATTCATTGAAACTTTGAAAACGCTGCATGCAAAATGAATATGCTCCTAGTGGCTGTTCTGGGAATCACCATTTGAAATTTTCCAATGATCGCGGATCAGCGTTTAATCATGTAGCATGTATTTGTTAGAAAAATTGTCATTTTGTTGATTTCATATTGAGAGCAGTGCATAGTGTATGGATTTTGTTACAATTTATAATAATACTCTTCAAATACGCCTAATCCTTCCTCCCTGTCGCAGTTTCAGTATTCCATTTAGTTGATTGTGTTTTAAGCACATCGAATGATTGTTTATATTGTTTTTATTTAAAACGATGTTGTTTTATTGTGCGGACTTCGTCACTCAAAGCAATGGATCCTAATGTTGAATAAATAACAGTTCGCTGTGAAATCGTGTATGTGATCAACATAATTATGAAGTGTTCTTGTTGGCGAGTGTTGCTGTCTGGTGAAAAATGTTATTGTAGCTTAACAGAATCCATTAACTCATGTGAAGAAATTGTACAGGCTTATACAGAATACTGTATTCCTAATCAGTTGTTTGGTATGTTCTTTTTTCTATTTCCTATAACCTATTGTCCAAATGTCCCAATCGTCGTGATAGTAATTCTCATTCAGCGTATTACACGCTGCTGCAAAACTTCCTAGAATATTAAATATGCATCTTGCATGATATAGTATATAGTAATACACTGGAACTGTTCACCTACTCTGCGAAAAGATTATGGAAGTCTTAAGTAATGAATTTTTACAGATTCATCTCAAACTATCTGAGGGCGGCAGGTTCCAAGTTTTTATTCTCTCCTCTTGAATTTACTTTTAGGCCTAATTCTTTTCTTGTCACTATTGATGTTCAGTTCATGCAATAGTTAATTTCTAAAGTGTTCCCAGTGTTCGAAACTGAAGGTAATTCGGAGGAAATTATTAACTACGTACAATCGCTCTCATAGGCCTACCTGTGTATTTTTTTTTCATTTTCTATTCTACGAATATAAATTATAGTTCTATTGAATTTGGCCACATCACATCCAGCTTAATAATAATAATAATAATAATAATAATAATGAAAAGTAATGGTAAATACTTGCATCCGAATCCAGGTAAATCTGTACATTCTGGCTAATGTAATCAACAGTTTCAGTAATAATCAAGCTGTAGCAGCGAAATCAATTCAATCCAGCTTGCAAACCATCCTTGAAAATTCTCTGAGTAAACAATATACAGTACACTTTTTTTACAAGAATAGGCTTAATGCCCATTTTGTACAGTTTTTTTTTAAATATCTGTACTGTTGGGTTCATCTTTATTCTTCCTTTTTTGGGATCTTATCTCAGTTTATTTGTATCTAATTAGGTTAACATTATACTGAGGTTTTGGGCTTGCTGTCTTCCAGATTCATGTGGAAATTTGCCTGTATTGCTTTTCTTTAATAACTCAGATTTAAGTACCTCATTAGGTTTCACATGCTAACTAAAACAACATGGACCCTACAGTTGTATTTAAGAGCATTAATCTACATAATGTTTTAATTATTTATTTATTTTAAAATGACATAAAAACATACATAATATACAAAGACCTGAAACCCCGAAAGAGTAGGAGCTCGTGCTCGGGGGCAGTTCCTTGCTTATATTGACATGTGTACATTTACAATATTTGTGACGGGCTTTTCTTACTTTATGCTATAAAGTTCCTTAACTTCTTGGATTAAATCTTCGCCAAAATTCTGTGACGACTAATATGTGATTATTCTTAATCGTAGTATATAAGTTTACTGAACTCCTACAAAACAAGGTCACTCATGCACCTGTCGTGTCATCATAACACTGCCTGCATAGTCCACATTCCAACGTTCAGTACAACTACCTTTGACACCGGGTGATTGCAAACTTCCTACTCTCAGTCTACTTTCTCTCTCTTTTAACAATTTACCCAGTCTTGATAATATTGATGAAAATTTATATTAACGGGCGCCATCATCAATACGCTTCCTCTTTTCTTTTTGTTATGTATCAGCCCAGACACAAATTAAATTATAGATACACAGGCTATGTACCTACATGCCCCTCGACTAGCTTTTAAATAACAGTGGAGACGGGAGTTGGGTTCGGATTTATCTTTCTTTTATTATTTTGCTTCTTCTTTTTCTCCTTTTTTTCAATACTCACTACCAAAGTATGTAACTTAGCACAAAAACCAGCTACTCTCAAACCATTATAAGGATAAGGGTCAAAAATCTGAACTTCACGTTAATTTACTTTGCATAACAATAACCATAATTTATTTAATATATTATTTTTTTTTTTTCCTTTTTTCAACAATAACAATCTTATATACAATAAATTACATTTACACTACATTAACCATTCAACACTTTTATTGGTAGGATAATATTTGATTATTCAAGGTTAGTATACCCAATTTTACCTATATAAGTACGTTCTCTGTTCAACAATAACAAATCCTTAATTAATTACTTTAATTTTCTTTCTTTTTTTTTTTTAGGTATCTACTAGAACGTTTTGTATTATTCTTCTAATTTACTACTGACTTGTGCAGTCATTTACATTTGCAACTTCAGGGTGGCTCAATATATATATTATACTGGGTGTTTTTTTTTTCTCTTGAATAAATAAAGGTTTTCAATTCATAATCCAGTCCTTACTCTACAGATTACACTCAATAATCCCACCTATGTCTCCTATATTAGTCTATTTGTCAGCTTAGTCCATGAAGAATTGTATTTAAAGATAGATAGAAAAGACAGTCTCACGAAGAAAGAAATAGAAGTTTAGGCCTATACCCACAGAGTGACTGTGGCGATAGACCACCGATACAGGAGCGACGTCTAGATCTTGAGTTACAAACAATCTGACTCCTCTCCTGCAACCGGGAAAATATTAATGGGCCGCAAACAAAAATACAATTTTGTAAATCGACGTCAGAGGTCCCTGACACTCTCTCCTAGAGGCACGTGGGGCCGTTGTTCGCCTCCAACATCGATGGCTTTCACAATCTCTCATAAATTTCTTTTCTTTATATGTTACTGGTATAGGCCTTGCCTACTACCAGATTTTATTTGTTTGATTCGGGATACTTCCGGCGTTCCCTCACCTCACCCTTACAATCTCTAGTACTTGCTAATAAACTACTTATCATCAGTACACTACTCGCAATTTCCTATTCTCCTCTTTCTAACCTAACCAATCATTTGTTGTTATCTTTCAACTCACTCTCCTCTTTCTAACCTGACCAGTCATCAGCTATTATCTTTTAACCCCTTTCTCTCTTTAAGTAGAGTTCCCTTCAGCTTATACCATTGATTTAATTCACTCGGTGGTTATTCTAGTTTTCCTACTTCGTACGTTACTACTCTTTAGCATGGGCACCCAATCTTATTTTGTCTCTAAATTCCCTAGAATTCTAACTGAAACTAATTCACGCCCAGATTAGTAAGCTTCTCTATAACCCCTTTAGTGACTTCTACTTCTACCCTAACATGTAAATTTTCCAATGGTATACACCTAATGCACTACCACTCGTAGGCCTTCTTTTGCCCTTCAATCTTTCCACTTCTTATCCCCCTCTACCATATTCCATACACCTTCGCTTGTAGATAAATCTCTATAAAAAACATAACTTAACATTACAGGCCAGCATGAAATCTATTTATAGATAGTCACCCGTCACCTGAACGAAACCCAAGAGGGAGGGGCCCTCGTAAGAAGTACTAAGCATGCCCCTTAATTACCTTTCTTCCTTACTCCCCTCGCGTCCTGTCTCAAAAATAACAAAGTTTCTATGAGCATCACCAATTGCCCCTAGCTATGTATTCATTCGTGGGACAACCACCCAAAAAAACTTAAAGTGAAGAGATATATCTGTGGCATTCAGTTGTTAGGCTCTAGACTGCTCTTTTATAATTAATTTAGACCAGAAATAGAAAATAGTTGGATTACTGGATTTCATCACTTTACTTCTAGAATTCTCACTTCTATGTTTCTATTCTATTCTATTCTATTATTCCATACGGTGTCTAATCGCCATACATGACTTAGAAACCATCCTTAAAAAAAAGGGATATCTCAATTTTCTCACTCCCCAAACAAGAAGAAAAAAAGTCTAGACGCTTATACTCAACCAGTGATGTCCAACTTATCCTCCGATCCTGAGTTGTCTTCCATTACTTCCTGATGTCCATATCTGCTCTTATTCAGAGCGAGCAGTCACGACTCACTCTCACAGCTGATGTTCGCTGTAGCGGTGTCTCGTACTGGCCGACTTGGTGTATTCTTCTGATTAATGACTATCTCCATATAGCCGTGTCAAGGAAGTTCACAACCAGAATTTCCTTTGGATGAAAGTCTGACACACCATTATGCCAGAACGCCTCTACCGCTGTCACACATCCCAATCTCGTCTTCTCCCTTCTGCCTTTTCAACTTCTCTGTCTCGTGGTCAGGCACGTACTCCCAACCGTCTTTCAGGTTCCGCACGTCTGCCTCGTCGATTCACCGTCGACGCATGCGCACCTCTCCTTTTCTGTAATTCAAATAAAATTCAGGGCAGTATCGATAATCATAAAAATGTTCAATATCGATTAGTTGCGGTCCCCCAACCCTTCCTTTGTTTAGGAATGGTCTCCTATCGTTGATTATGCACGTCGCTATTTGCGTCGTTACATTCTTCCCTCACTCACCATAAAAAAAAAATAATGTTGACACAGGTCACATTCATTTTTTTTTTTTTTTTGTGCGTGTCTCTTTTACCAGCCTTAAAGAATGTTTATCCAGGAACAAAGGGTTTCAAGTCTTTGACGTGCCACTTCCCCAACTTTTTACCAAAACGGTTTGTCAGTTCGTAGCTATTTTCACTGAACTTTTTCTTTATAATATAGGGCCCGACAAACTTTGCACTTAAACCTGCTGTATAAGCTTGTGAGGCATCACTTAATTTAAAGTTTCTTCTTAACACTAGATCTCCTGGACGAAATCTCATCTCTCTCCTCCGAAGATTATAATAATGACTCGAATTCTTATAGGCGGTTTCTAAGTTATGTCTAACCATTAAACGTACCGTTTTCAATTTATTGAGTCTCTCCACCCAAATTTTTGGAATTTCTTTATGAATCGGTTGGTTTTCCACCTTTTCAATCCTACTGATAATTTCAGGCTCCTTCCCATAATTTAGCATATAAGGAGTGCATCCAGTGGAACTATGCTTAGCCGTATTTATAGCAAAATTAAATTCTCTCAAATACACATCCCAAACTGTCTGATCCTTTTGAATATAACTAGAAATCATTGTTTTCAATACTCTATTGACTCTTTCTACTGGATTTCCTTGTGGCGAATATACAGGTAAATAACAAGGAGTTATATTAAAAGCTTTAGCTATCTCTCGCATTAATTTACTAGTGTATTGCGGTCCATTATCCATCAGCAAATATCCCGGAATTCCCCATTTAAGGATAATCAATTCATAAAATGCTTCCGTAACTGCTCCACTGGTTGCTTTCCTTAACGCTTTACATTCTACATATTTGGTAAAGGTGTCCTGAAATACTACAATGTATCGGTTCCCTTTTTTGGAACGTGGGTAAGGTCCCAACAAATCAGTAGCTACAGTCATCCAAGGTTTCTCCTTCTGGTAAAAATGCATTGGTCCTGCTTGAGCCGTCTGTAACACTTTCTGTCTCTGACATATTTCACAAGCAGTAACATACTTAGCAACATCTCTAAACATTCCCGGCCAATAATACTTGTTTGCTATCCTAAAGAAAGTTTTAGCTATTCCCATATGTCCTGCAGTCGGTGCATCATGACATTCCTGTAATACTTTAATCCTATAATCTTGCGGAATAACTAATTTCCACCTATTCACTGTTCCCTCTAAAGTTTGTTCTAACTGATCTAATCTTAAATGGTACAACTTCTCATCTACGACCTTCCAATCTGGCCAAAATTTAGGTTTACTTTGTACTTGCTCTTTCCGCTTAATATACCAAGCATCTTGTATATTTTCCCATTCCACTACTTCAGAGTTATCAGTCAACAAGAGGCAAAATTCTTCCTCTACCGTTTTCTCTTGAACTTTCCCTTCGTGTATTCTAGATAAAGCATCCGGAACTTTTTGTAATCTACCAGGCCTATGTATTACTTCAAAATCATACTCCTGGAGCAATAAACTCCACCTAGCTAATCGTCCGGTCGGATTCTGTAATGTATTTAACCATTTCAGAGCAAAATGATCAGTATATACTTTAAAATGATAACCTTCCAAATAAGGACGAAACTTTTGAACTGCCCACAATATAGCTAACAATTCCTTCTCAACTATTGCCCACTTTTGCTCACCTACCGTTAAAGTTCTACTAGCATAAGCTATTACTTTTTCCTCTCCTTCCTCTCCTGTCTGAATTAATGCTGCTCCTAGTCCTGAAAAACTAGCGTCGGTCTGTAACACTAGGGGTTTAGTATAATCTGGACAAGTTAATATAGGACTACTAGATAATTTCGATTTCAATTCATCAAAAGATTCCTGACATTCCTTAGTCCAACGCCATTTCTGATTCTTTTTCAGAAGTGCAGTGAGGGGCTTTACAACTTCAGAAAAAAATGGAATGAATCGTCGGTACCAAGATGCCAATCCTAAAAATGCTCGTACTTCCTTGACTTTTGTAGGGGCTGGATACTCAAGGATACACGAGATTTTATCTGAATCTACAGCAATTCCTAATGGAGTAATGATATGACCCAAATATTTTAATTCACTTCTACAAAATTTTGATTTTTCCCTATTAATTTTCAGGTTAGCTTTTCTTAATTTCGCTAAAACTTTTTCTAACAAGGACAAATGTTCTTCAAATGTCTCGCTAATAAGTACTATATCATCCAAATAACAAAAGCATTTCTCTCCTATCTCTTCTCTTAATATAGTATCAACTAATCTTTGAAACGAGGCTGGTGCGTTATGGATTCCAAAAGGCATAACTCGAAACTGATACAATCCTCTACCAGGTACGGTAAATGCTGTTTTTTCTTTACTTGCTTCATCTAATGGAACTTGCCAATACCCATTTTTCAAATCTATTGTACTGATATACCTAGCATGTCGTAATTTACTCAAAACATGTTCAATGTATGGCAAAGGATAACTATCTCTTTTAGTACAATTGTTTACTTTTCTGAAATCTACGCAGAACCTCCATGTTCTATCTGGTTTCTTTACCATAACTACCGGAGACGACCAAGGTGAATTTGAAGGCTCTATAACTTTTTCCAATAACATTTTATCTATTTCCGCGTGTATAACTTTTTCCAAAATGGGTGATACTGGATAATATCTTTGTTTTATAGGTTTTGCATCGCCTGTATCAATAACATGAGAAATCAGATCGGTAAGTCCAGTACACTGATCAAATTTCTGTAACTGATTTTCCAAAAACACATTCAATCTGTCCCTTTCCTGAGGTGTAGGTAAAGTAAGAATATTATGTAGTTGATCTTCTTCTTTTAAATCTATAGCCTTAACAAATTGAAAAATTTTTGCTGGTTCATCTTTGAAATACCAAGTCCCATCTTGCAAATCTACTACTAACCCAATTTGTTTCAAAACGTCCATGCCCAGAATCATATCTACTGCTAAATTTGGCATAATTTTACATTTTATCGGAAAAATCCTGTCCTGCAATTTCATCTCAAAAGTTCTCTCTCCTGTTATAGAACTATAAGTTTTATCTGCTAATTGCACCACCCTAACTTCAGATTCTTCTACTGCTAAATCTAACATTTTACACAAAAAATCACCCTTCTCTCCCACATAAGTTTTATCTGAACCGGAATCTATTAAAGCAATAAATGTAATATCCTCCAGCAAAATTTCAACAAAACATCTATCTCCATTAACTAAATCTGTAGGATTTATATTTAACATCACACAAGCCTGATTTTTAGTTAATTGTCATAAGGGATTTGTAGGCCTAACTTTTCTTTCTTGGGGCATCCTACAATCAATAGACCTATGTCCAAGCTTATTACAATTATAACATTTAATCGTAGTGCGTGGAGTAACTCTACGAGGTGCCTTACACTCGAACTGCCTATGTCCTGTTTTATCACAATTCCAACATCGCTGGTTATTTGAAAAACGTAAGGTGGTGTTTTTACCATTATCCCTCGACTCATCCTGTCTCTCTTTATTTTCTGTTGCTTTAACTATTCTGGAATCATTTACATGACTTGAATTTCGTTCTTTGTCCCACGTCTTTGCAGAAAAACTAACATTGGGTTTCTTTTGTAACTCGGACGATGGAAGTTCCTGTTTTCCCTGAATTCCTAGCGCTGTATGAACTGAAGGTATAACAACTTGTCTCTGAGGTTTATAAGCCGTTTCTTTAATTGTAGCTCTAACCTGCGTTGGAGGAGGAATATATCTCTCAGAATCTAACAATATTTGTTCATACTGTCTACCTACACGTATTAAATCTGTTATAGTTTGAATCTCTGCAGGTCTAATGTACAATTTTACGTCAGGACGCAAATTTTTAATAACATTCTTCATCATTTGTTGAGGACTCATTGGAGTACTCAGCCTCCTCATTAACGTTTGGATAGCATTGACATAATCAAAAATCGATTCTTTGGGACCTTGCGTTCTCTGTCTAATCTCATCCAAAAGCGAGTCTTCCTCATCAATAGGCAAATAATATTCTCTAAATTCTTTCAAAAAAGCTTCCCATGTAGGCCAATCTGTTAATCTGTTCCTGTACCAAAGTAAAGCTGAATCTTGTAAAATTTCGGGTAATACTGACAATAACTCTACACCCTGTAACTTAGAACTTTGTTTTAAATCTTCCAATCTCTCCAAAAATAAGTAAATACTATCCCCAGGTTTGAATTTAATGTTCCATTTACGAACCAGATCCAAAGTATTTGGTTTATGTGGCTCTAACTGAATTGTAAACGAGGGTACTACTGGTACAACTTCTTCTGAATCAGCTACCGCCATGGCCTTCCTACGCATTAACTTAACCCATGTATACACTACATCTCCATATGAATCTTGTGGAATCGTTATATTATGTTCAACCAAATCTTCTTCCAAAACTTCCTGACTCAGAGCAAAAGCCGTAATTAACACTTGAAATGACTGAGGGTTCTTACGGGCATAATCTAACAAGCGTTGTCTTAACTCATCCCTTGTACCTGTGGTCGGTAACTTTACTCTATCACATTCTGCCTCTAAATCCGCCTTCCTCAACTTCCTAATAGCTTGGGTTAGCTCAGCTGCTCTTATTTGTGCATACGGATCAACATAAGTAGCCATATTTATATATTAACAATACCACTGGAAAAAAAAGATTAGAACACACAATAGTTCCGTCGTCTGTCTTAGTCATCTATAGAAGTCCTTACTTGTCAATAGTCATTATTCTTTTCCCAAAAATATGTTATTATTATTATTATTATTATTTGTTTTTGAGAATAAATTTCAGTTATACTAACCTAACTCCCAAAATTCTTTTAACCCTATCTCGCCTCACGTTAGGATATCAAACTATCACTGCCTCACGCTATGGGCTATCATAATATGGAACTTCAACTGAATAAAGGTTTCTTTTTTTTTTTTTTTTTTTTTTTTTTTTTTAACAATTTTAACTAAATTAAGTTGCAACAATTAGCAATACTGTTTTGTTTTAACACTACTCAGCCCCACGATATGGGCGACAAAATATGTGAAGACTGAACTTCACGATATTTTGGTCATAAATTAACAAACTATCGCCCCACACGTTACAAATTAACAAACTATCGCCCCACACGTTACAAATTAACAAACTATCGCCCCACGGTATGGGCGCCAAACTTTTTGATGGCTAGACTTCACGTTAATTTACTTTGCATAACAATAACCATAATTTATTTAATATATTATTTTTTTTTTTTCCTTTTTTCAACAATAACAATCTTATATACAATAAATTACATTTACACTACATTAACCATTCAACACTTTTATTGGTAGGATAATATTTGATTATTCAAGGTTAGTATACCCAATTTTACCTATATAAGTACGTTCTCTGTTCAACAATAACAAATCCTTAATTAATTACTTTAATTTTCTTTCTTTTTTTTTTTTAGGTATCTACTAGAACGTTTTGTATTATTCTTCTAATTTACTACTGACTTGTGCAGTCATTTACATTTGCAACTTCAGGGTGGCTCAATATATATATATTATACTGGGTGTTTTTTTTTTCTCTTGAATAAATAAAGGTTTTCAATTCATAATCCAGTCCTTACTCTACAGATTACACTCAATAATCCCACCTATGTCTCCTATATTAGTCTATTTGTCAGCTTAGTCCATGAAGAATTGTATTTAAAGATAGATAGAAAAGACAGTCTCACGAAGAAAGAAATAGAAGTTTAGGCCTATACCCACAGAGTGACTGTGGCGATAGACCACCGATACAGGAGCGACGTCTAGATCTTGAGTTACAAACAATCTGACTCCTCTCCTGCAACCGGGAAAATATTAATGGGCCGCAAACAAAAATACAATTTTGTAAATCGACGTCAGAGGTCCCTGACACTCTCTCCTAGAGGCACGTGGGGCCGTTGTTCGCCTCCAACATCGATGGCTTTCACAATCTCTCATAAATTTCTTTTCTTTATATGTTACTGGTATAGGCCTTGCCTACTACCAGATTTTATTTGTTTGATTCGGGATACTTCCGGCGTTCCCTCACCTCACCCTTACAATCTCTAGTACTTGCTAATAAACTACTTATCATCAGTACACTACTCGCAATTTCCTATTCTCCTCTTTCTAACCTAACCAATCATTTGTTGTTATCTTTCAACTCACTCTCCTCTTTCTAACCTGACCAGTCATCAGCTATTATCTTTTAACCCCTTTCTCTCTTTAAGTAGAGTTCCCTTCAGCTTATACCATTGATTTAATTCACTCGGTGGTTATTCTAGTTTTCCTACTTCGTACGTTACTACTCTTTAGCATGGGCACCCAATCTTATTTTGTCTCTAAATTCCCTAGAATTCTAACTGAAACTAATTCACGCCCAGATTAGTAAGCTTCTCTATAACCCCTTTAGTGACTTCTACTTCTACCCTAACATGTAAATTTTCCAATGGTATACACCTAATGCACTACCACTCGTAGGCCTTCTTTTGCCCTTCAATCTTTCCACTTCTTATCCCCCTCTACCATATTCCATACACCTTCGCTTGTAGATAAATCTCTATAAAAAACATAACTTAACATTACAGGCCAGCATGAAATCTATTTATAGATAGTCACCCGTCACCTGAACGAAACCCAAGAGGGAGGGGCCCTCGTAAGAAGTACTAAGCATGCCCCTTAATTACCTTTCTTCCTTACTCCCCTCGCGTCCTGTCTCAAAAATAACAAAGTTTCTATGAGCATCACCAATTGCCCCTAGCTATGTATTCATTCGTGGGACAACCACCCAAAAAAACTTAAAGTGAAGAGATATATCTGTGGCATTCAGTTGTTAGGCTCTAGACTGCTCTTTTATAATTAATTTAGACCAGAAATAGAAAATAGTTGGATTACTGGATTTCATCACTTTACTTCTAGAATTCTCACTTCTATGTTTCTATTCTATTCTATTCTATTATTCCATACGGTGTCTAATCGCCATACATGACTTAGAAACCATCCTTAAAAAAAAGGGATATCTCAATTTTCTCACTCCCCAAACAAGAAGAAAAAAAGTCTAGACGCTTATACTCAACCAGTGATGTCCAACTTATCCTCCGATCCTGAGTTGTCTTCCATTACTTCCTGATGTCCATATCTGCTCTTATTCAGAGCGAGCAGTCACGACTCACTCTCACAGCTGATGTTCGCTGTAGCGGTGTCTCGTACTGGCCGACTTGGTGTATTCTTCTGATTAATGACTATCTCCATATAGCCGTGTCAAGGAAGTTCACAACCAGAATTTCCTTTGGATGAAAGTCTGACACACCATTATGCCAGAACGCCTCTACCGCTGTCACACATCCCAATCTCGTCTTCTCCCTTCTGCCTTTTCAACTTCTCTGTCTCGTGGTCAGGCACGTACTCCCAACCGTCTTTCAGGTTCCGCACGTCTGCCTCGTCGATTCACCGTCGACGCATGCGCACCTCTCCTTTTCTGTAATTCAAATAAAATTCAGGGCAGTATCGATAATCATAAAAATGTTCAATATCGATTAGTTGCGGTCCCCCAACCCTTCCTTTGTTTAGGAATGGTCTCCTATCGTTGATTATGCACGTCGCTATTTGCGTCGTTACATATTAATTATATCTAAATGCCTAGAAATTCAGCTATTGCTAACATAAAAACATTTGCCATAGGCCTACCTATTGTCTTACATTTTTATAAGGATTCTTTCTTGTCACTCTCCCACAATGGAGTTCTGGAATCTTCAACCGCATGTTCTGACGAAATTAAAATCCACCCGCATAATGAAAAGGCTTACAAAACCAGATTTTTGCATTGAATAAACTTAATTTCTTTTTTTCGGGCTTAATACTTATTTTGACAGACTTCTTGGAACAAAGCGATGTCTTCACAGTATGAGTTAGGTCTATAAGCATGAGCTTTGTAATGTTGAAACATAATCAAAGCAGCTATACGTTAGCAACAATAGCTTTTATTGAATACATCCAATAACTAGAAATTATAATTATACTTGTACTATAAAAAAAATCAGACAAATAATAAAATCAGCGCAACTTATGTTATTTTATTGCCTAGACCTTTCAATGCGTCTGCATTGTCTTCAGGGCATATTGTATTGTACATATAGCTGTATGAAGATAGGCTACATACCCATCGCAAGGCCTAGACAAGAGTTAATGGTATAATTTGTTCATTTCCAGCTCGATAGCACCATAAAAAATATATTTTAATATATACTTTGACCAAAGTGTTTTGAGACAGTGGAATGGATATAGGCCTATTGTCCGCCCTAGAACAGTTATAACTACCCATATCCAGCCATTTCAGTTTCTAAAAAGACTTTGGCCAAAGCATACTTGTTTTAGCAGAGTTATGTGCATTCGTCCAGCAAGGGTCCATGTAACACAAACAAGGAGATGAAGGAAACACCGGCCCAGCCACCATGAAAAAGAAAAACAGTAGACTATACCAATGTTATAATGCAGGCTGATATTACTCTTATTACGACTACATCACATAGTAGGCCTATAAATTTATTAATTTAATTTATTATTAGACCTAATGTTGTTCTATCAAAAGCAGTAACGAATGCGATCATGGTCGGTTTGATATTTACAAACACCTCACAGATAAGCAACTAGGCGAACAAGTGAGTCAAAGGTAAGACAGTATATGAAAATTAATTTGCCAATTACTGGAACGTTTCGGAGCACGGATTCTTATTTATAAATTCTCCTTATCACTATCAACTTTAGAAGTTTGTTCTTACTGAGGACGCCAAATCCTCTGAAAGTTTCTGTGTGTTAAGACTAACGCAGGATCACCCTATAAACTAAGTTTAATGTAAAAAAAGCTCGACTGATGTAAGAAAGCGAGGGAAGATTTAACTAGCATTAGTTCAATTATTCGTAAATTGGAGTGTTCGTTCTATGATTTCATTGTCTGGATACTTTCCCTTCAGTGGCTCGCCCCAATTCGAGGTTCTATCCCTTAAAAAAGAAAGAAAGAAAGAAAAAAAGACAGAACAGCGGGTGACGGAAAAATCTTTAATTGCGACAATCAGCAACAAAGAAAAGAGATCAGCTGGAGATGTTCCAGGCTGACTAATGAGGGATCCCATCTAAAAATGTAACCCCATTTTTGCCTCCTCCCACCACCATTCCGTCCAATTCTTTTCCTTTCCCTTTATTCTCATTCCCTCCTTTTATATTTATTACGTATCTCTGTCTTAATTTTCGTTTTGTTTTTAGTCATTTGCTTTTTCGAGTTTTATATTTCATACAATCTTCTTTCAGATTTTGCTTGCCACCCTCATTCCGTTTCCCCCATTTTTCGGTCCTAGCTACCAATTACTGATATTTTTTCCTAAGCTTCTTTTTCAGTTTTTATGATTTTCTTAAAACATAATATTTTTATTGCTACTTTATGTATAAACATCTTGATATTTACTTCCTCTTTTTACGCACTTGTGTTTCTATTGTTTATCAAAGATTGGCTATTACAATCTTCAGTCAATTTTATAAACAGATAATTAACTTGGGCATCTGCCATCATGATCATATTAATTATCATCTGCGTGGTCAACATATATTAAGCATCATCATCAGGAGTAGCACTATGATTTTAATTTTATTTTGTAAATTTACAGCTCGTAAAAAATCTCCTTTCTTCAAAAAAGTCCCATGGGAAAAATTATGGACTTTTCACACTTTACTTGTTCCATCTTCTTCAACTGGGCTCTTATTACTAAACACCTTGAGGGAAAGAAGGATTTATAGAATAACCTTCTTGAAAAGGCCTCATCAGCGGCCGAGGCAGCAGACGTAAACTGAAATCACCGCGTACAAGAACTCACACATTAACACACATATTTTATTTGAATTCAGGCTTTCCTTGATGACATGTGTCCTCAATGAACTACTGCTAACTTCCTTAGGTTAAAATAAAAAATGTATCTACATGTTTTCCCGATAGTTTGCAATTTGGGCTTATTGTACATGCTCTCCATCCTCCTCTGGTATCTCAATTCATCGTCCTCTTTACGTAAATTACTCTCATCTTCGAGTTACTTTTGCTGCTTACTCTTTAATAAGTATCCTCTGTTTTCTTTAAATACTTTTTTGACTAATTCAATATATATCGCAACTTGCTCACTTGAAAAATCGTTTCAATAATTTCGATTTTGACCTTTAACGGGTGTTTTATAGTTTTTTTAAAATTCCCTTTGAAAGCCTATTTTATCTGACGGAAGGTATAAATATATATTTTAAAAAAATCTTCCTCAAGATAGTAGGAATAAGAAAGTGAACGTCTTGCATCAGAAGAAGACTGTACTGCCCCAGAGGGTGGGTGGTGGATGGGTGGGCAGTAGCCTGGTTCCGCGTGTTGCCGCGTGATGTCACCACTGGACTGCCACCACACCACTACCACCGCCGCTGTAGTAGCTGCCTAGAAAGTCCGAGATAGAGGCATGAAGAGAAAGGAAATGGGAGGCAGGGAGTGAGGGTGTAGGAGGGTTGCTTCTCTTTTGAACCTCCTCCCCCCACCAGCCCTCTCCATCCTCTCTTAGCTTTCCACCACCTCCCTGGATCAATAGTCCAGAAAGACCCCCACACATGTTGCCGAAGTCCTAAAACGGGGCCAGTTATTGAATTACAAGTTCTAGCTGAGCCTGAGTCCAACCCTTATTGAGCGTGAATCTAATTTGGGTGCCGCTCGCCCAGCGTCATTTGTTCGAATTACGTACGGGTGGGGTTACCATTATCAGGACTTGTGAAGAACAGAACCCAGGGCTAGGAAAGAGAGAGATGGAAGCAATCTCTCGCGCACGAGAGCGAATGAGATGGCCTGGGAGGAAGGGATGCAATTTGTGAAATATATGCGACACTTGTGTAGTCATTATCTTAACACAATGTGCAGAAATTTCGCTACACAATTGGAGAGAATTGGCGGCTAGGCGAGCCGAGGGCTTGGGGCTCATGTATATGACATAGACTCCGGTACAACCCACGACAAAAGTGTTGTAACTGATATCCTATCAAGATGATGTGACCAGGTGAGACTAGTTCCGTCTCGGGGATACCAGGTGCCACCACTAGCAGCGGATGTCCACGTGGGGTGCGTTACCAGCACATGTGCTCCTTACGTCACTTTCAAACAAAGCTCATTTCTGTAATAAGAAATCGACGCAAAGATGTAAGATGAGACCAATTTCAGAATGCAGTGTTGTTTTTAAGACTGGAGAAATATTAGGCCTATATTATGTAGTGATACAATCTGTAAGTTATGTTAATTTGAACGTATTATTTCCCTTTAAACCAATTTTAAAGAGGATATGTTACATTTTAATTCATTAAACACCTGGGGAATATTATTATTTGGTTCTTGTAAGACAATTTTTTTTTATAAAATGCAGTGTTAATCCAGTCGTTAATCCAATCATTATAAACTGAAAATTCTGTTAGTGCGACCTACAGATTGAAAGAACAACCTAACTGAACGAATAGATAGTCTACATTGCAGAGCGAAGTTTAGTTGTGTTCAATTAACTTGTTTAATGTCTGTACAGGAAATTGACATGATATTCTATATATGCACACACTTGCGACCAACCCTTAAAACTATTTCCCCCCCACTTTTGGAGTAATTAGGGCTACAGTGTTCCTTCTCAAGAACGATTTCACGATAATCCTAAAATTTGGCAAGCCAAAAAGGCCAAGGTCCTAGTTAGTTCGGATTAATAATATGCTTTCATTGTGTATTTATGAAGGCATATATACTTCTTGTTACAAAGATGTTTATAATGTTCGAGGAATGAGAAAGTTAAATCGAAAGTATTTTCTTTATATAAAGAAATCTGACCGATGCACCAGTGTTCGGGAGGAGTTCTGAAACGCTGGCTACCTCGACTTCCGGCACACACTTGTTAAGATAGTTTACATTGTTTTCACTCGATTGTTCCCATTTCTACCCCGAAGCTCCGGCAATATTTATCTTGACTTAGATTCTCGACCAGCGTCCACGGCCCAGTAACACGCTGCCCACGGCCCCCAAGTAGGCCGCGGCCCATGTGTTGGGAACCGCTGGTTTACAACAATCAGGGATAACAGGAAAGGTAAACATCAGCGTCTGTTTTAGATTATAAAAACACTAGGCCTGTGAAATATGCACTATTTTTCCTGTAGGAGTCCTTGAAGGGTAGTTCGCTCTGTTCCGGCACAATAGTTACCAATCAGAAAAATTAGTTTAAATAGCGTTTCAGCAAGTAAAAGCAAACATATTTTTTTGTTTGACCATACTTCAATACACTTATTAAATGTGATGTAACAGTATCCTATTTACGTGATTAAAGTACAGAATTTCATTATAACACTTTTCCAACTATCGGTTAATATCGTACACAGAACATCTTCAAACACTGAAAGCAGAAAATCCAACTGCACAATAAACAACATTTATTTAATAAAAGATTAATTCTATTAACGATAATTTTAATATTTTAAATAATAAATTGAGTTCATTTATAAAAACTTATTTCCGTTAAGTAGATCTTTCATATCATCCTGAAAGAGTCCGGATCTCGATTTATATTTGCGACTGTTTAGCGAATACTCAAAGAATTTAGTATATAATGACAATTACAACTACGAAAATGGATTAAACCCATCGCTATTTTTGTCAGTGTAAGCGAGATAGCCTATGGCGGGACAGTTTATATAATAATTTATAAATAGGCCTATATCGATCGTTACGCCATCGTTGATAGTCAAGTTTCATCAGCTGTTTAATTTATAGTTTAACCTCCTTGGTATAACTAATAACATCATATTATTAATGTTATATTTATGACTATATGCCCAAGAGATTTAAAATGCTTCTTCAACGCAGATGTAATTATTCCTAATTTTCATATCTTCTTTTACTCGTATGCAGCTTTACATATGCCTAATCGTCTTCAACGATAAATTATTTTGATTAAAAAACTACGGATATGAAAAGGTTTCAGTATTTAGTCCTTCTGAATTTAAATTTAAAAAAAAAAAACAGTAATTAGTAATTAGTAATTAGTAAGTGTTTATTACAATCATTAACTTTTTACAAATTCCAATGCAAACAGTCGCATGGGTCCGCATGGACCGTCCATGCTTACGCAAAAACACACACAAAAAAAAAAAAAAAAAAAAAAAAAAAAAGAACAAATAATATAAATTCAAAATAACACAAACAAACTAAATCTATTCCTCACCCTCCACACCCGCTCTCCAATTCGTCGCTTTTTCAAACCTGAGCTGTCTCGCCTTCATTAAAAACTTCCCAATGCCTTCCTCAACGTTTTTTCCCGTCAGTAACTCCAAACATTTCCGTTGATCCCTATTTGATTCCATAAAAGATAATGGTAAATATTTTCCCCTCCAATTTTCCAAACCTTCACAATTCGCCAAAATATGAAACCATGATTCTTCCCCCTTACATAATGGACAAACTCTCATTCCGTTTTCATCTATGACCTTAATCATTCTCCACGCACCGAGTCTAATCCAAGCGAGGCCTAGTTTACTGACTTTAGATCCTTTTCGTATGTAGTGTTCCTTCCCCCACTCCAATTTTAACTGCGATTGTAATTCAAGTGAAACCATAGTCTGACATTGTGCATTTGTCTGTTGTCTATCAATATCCTTCAAACGGTTCTTAACCTTCCTCCACACACTTCTCCTATTTCCCTGCCCATCCATCCAAACATATCCCATCCCAATTGTTTCTAATCCCTTTCTTAATTTGGAAGCCCATGTATTTCCTCCTATTCTTAGCTGTTCTTGATAACATATTGCTCTAATTAGAGACTGATCCCCCAGCATAAGTTGTAACCAATATTTCACCGCCCTAATTTTACACTCTATAGTCTCACTATGCGCTCCAAACTCTCTCATAATGCCACAATTTGCAGTACCCCTCCCTACCCCCAAAATCCCTTTCAAAAAACGCGTCCTGACCTGATCTAGATTCCCTGTTTCTTCCCAACCCCATATCTCAGCCCCATAAGTCATCGTCGATCTCACTATTGCCCCGTACAGAGTTTCCATAACACCTATTGGCATGTCTGGAATTTTACTACGTATCCGAAGAGTTTCAGCTGATTTCAGTCCCGCTTTATGTTTCGTCACCTCAATGTGCTTTGCCCATCGTCCGTTCATAGTAAGCGTCAATCCTAAATACACGAAGTTCTTCACGTTATCCAAAGATTGTCCCGCATACGTCCATGTCTCTTCCCTGCTATAAACTGATCCGTTCTTAAAGGTCATAGTCTTAGTCTTTTTTGTATTAACAGTAAGTGACCATTCCTCGCAGTAAGTTTGAAGCCTGTCTAGTCCCAGTTGTAGTCCGTGAATCGTCGTTGAGCATAACACCATGTCATCTGCGTATAAAAGCACAGGAACATGTACAGGTACCGTAGGTGCGATAAAATGAAAGTGAATATTTAAAACGATAAAATGATGACTATAGATACTTGCGATTGGTTGAAATTCGACATATTCTTTTATTGGATTGGTCACTGATTCATGAGCTAAATAGTCGTAGCAATATTCATTAACAGAAGCACGTATTAGCTAAGTATAATATTGTTAAGTGTATGAATATAGGTGTTCATCATGAGCATTTATTTATACGAGGGAGAATCAAATGAAAACCACAATTAATTTTTTCCCACTATTTTTCTGCAGGAAGAATGTATGGTTGTACATTATTTTTCTACATAGTCCCCTCCCAGTTCAATGCACTTATGCCGTCAGGTAGGAAGTGCTTCGATACCGCATGAGAAAAATTATTCTGGTTGACACTGAATGCACTCATGCACCGCCGATTGGATGTCTTCATCAGACTTGAACTTCTGCCCTGCAAGGACACCCTTTAATGGACTAAAGCTGTAGAAATCTGATGGTGCCAAACCTGGCAAGTATGATAAATATGGGAGGCACTTGAAGCATAATTATGTCGTCGATGGTTTTCATAGATGCACGAGCAGCAAGAGGACAGGCCTTATCATGTTGAAGAAAAACACTTGCTCTCAGCAACCCCCTTCGCTTTATCACCATCAGATTCTCAAATCTTTGGTCCGTTAAAGGGCTCCTTGGAGAGCAGAAATTCAATTCTGATGAAGACGTCCAATCGATGGTGCAGGAGCGGCTACAGCGTCAACCAAAATAATTTTTCTCATGCGGTATCGAAGCTCTTCCTCTCATGGCGTAAGTGCATTGAACTGGGAGGGAACTATGTAGAAAATAATGTACAAGCAAACATTCTTCCTGCAGTAAAAAGTGAAAAAAAATAATTACAGTTTTCGTTTGATTCTTCCTCGTATATTTAACATATAATCATAATGGTATTTTATATAAAAAAAGTGTTATATGTTAACTATTCTTTATATATTATTTGCTTTCGTTTCCAGGTGAAATCATAACAGGGGAAAAGTGGCGTCCTTCATCAGATAGATAATATGGTGAGTGCATTATAAACCTATATTCTGCCTAAAATATCAGTTGTTTATTTGATATTACGTTGTTCACTGTGGGTCTAAAATTTGACCTTGGGATCTGCAATCCATAGTTCTAAGATGAAATGAAAGCTAAATTATGTCCACAATGCCGATTAATTCCACTGGAAGCCAGACTACAGCCAATATCGAGATGTTACATATACTGTAGTTCCCAGATTCGAGGTGTATTCCACTGTTAGAATGTGCCGTCAGGAAAGAAAGGACCTCAGATTCGAGTTCCCTGGCCCAACCCCGCCCCCTCATAGTGAGTTTCGTCCAAATCGAGCAATGTTTTACCATATAGGCCTAGATTCAAAATCCCCCTTCCGTCCACCTAAGTTATAATGAAATCAGCATTTTCCTCTTTTGTTAATATAGACTATATTTATTCATTTAGGAACTGAGGATGGCACAACATGTGCCGAAATGCATCTTCAAGTAAATTATCGCACATGGTATGAAGAGAATGAACAATTAACAAATACTTCAAGAATATAACCAAGAATATAGAACTACCAGCTTTTTAACTACAGTGTTTCTTTAACTATTATTGAAAATAGATAATTATGCTAAATACATCATCCTGACATGACGACAAGAGTGAAGTGACTCATTTCCATATTGTGAAAGACAGTGGATACAAGTTATAAAAATTTAATTTGCCTAGAGATTAAATTTACAGTGACGTTTTACTCAATGTATGTAGTTTTCTAAAATCTTACATTTTAATTTGTGAAACTTATATCAACATTAGGCCTTGTTATTTGAAATTATCTATTTGACTTTTAATTTTATTATCTTGGCATCATTCAAGTTATTATTTATAGTGAAACTTAGTTTCATGTCTAGCCTATAACGTTTAAATTTAAAAAATGTAAATAGTTTTCTCTACATAGTTGGACTTGAAACCAGTACTTATAATAGGTTTATATTTTAACTTTTTAACAATCTATTATAGTGACAAGGTATTGGTTAATTAAATTAAAGCTATATAATTGAAGTATCTTGCAGTCATTTCTCAAGAAATATCTAGTGCTGATATTTTGTCAACAAAATTAGACTGTTTGAGGGAATAAGGTGGTATACCTACTGATTTAATTATTATAAGTTTCCCTCAAAGGATCAACATGAAATTCATTAATTCACCTAAGTTATGTTTAAAATTTCCGATATTGCGAGCTTTAATATTGTAAACAAATGAATCAATCAGAACGGGCTAACATAATCAAAACGATCTATATTTATGCAAGGCTCTTCTTTCCCAGTTACTATGACAACAGAGTAATGCCATCAAATATTATTAATTTCACTATTGGATAGGATTACCAAAATCTGGTGCTGCAATAGCGCAAAAAATCGCGTTTTCTGCCAGTTTTTTGCTCATAATTCGCAAAAAAGCAAACAATTAAAAATTAGACTTCAGGATGTATTCGGAAAACCTCCAGTCCATCTATGTTAAGAATTGCAGATCTCTCCGTGCCCTAGATTTGCCTAAGACAGATAGAAAAAAAACACTTCCTCTTATTATAGTAGATTATAGATAGACTATCATGGCCTACTTGGCGTAATCATGACCTGCTACATGTAGTTTGCACAGAAGCAGATAGTAAATACTAATGTTTATCCAACATTAATTTATAATTACTAATATAAGGTTATTCACTCAAAATTAAGTAAAAGTTTGTATTTGTAAGTAATTATTGAAAGTAATTACTAGCACTAGTACTTATTACTAGCATTAACTACTTAATTTTTATTCACGCCACCCATTGTCAGGTTTGTGAAAAGTAGAAGATTGCATTTTTTGGGTCATGTCCTATGAACGGATAATAGAATTCCAAAACGAATCATGCCATAGAAATCGGCTGGACGCACATTGAAAGGTAGACCAAGAGAGCGATGGATAGATGGTATTGAGGAAGATGTAAAAACTATGGGGTTGAGAGGATAGTGAAGATTGGCGAAGGACAGGGCTGAAATGAATAAAATATTTAATAAGGTTAAAACTCATTGTGGATTGTAAGAACAGAAGAAGAACAATAATAATTTTAAAAAATCAGGTAAATTTATATAACAAAGTGCTAGAATGCTTTTGTTTAATTTTTTGATAATAATTGCAATTATGACATGAAGAAAAAAGTTTGTTTGTAATCTATCTCCGAGTTAAGCTCCAGATCGATTTATTAAGGAGGGCTTGCGGAAGAACAATGGTCTGAAGTTTGATACTTCCTTAATTCATACTCGTATACACTGATATAAGAAATTCTTAAAATATGTAAGCAATTCACAAAATGCACTGGCAAAGAACTCCGCTTAATATACGTAGGCCTAGACCTAATTATTTCACAGTAATATACCTTTTGTATATAACAGTATTCATATAGTACTAATTTCAACTTGAACAACGAAATAAACAAACATCTGACTGCATTGGAGTCAAGGCCCTCAATGATTAGCAAAGCGGCATTGTAGTGTGGCCATGATTTCCCATTTAAAAAGCATGTGACCTTTAATTAGTCGTTACTCCGGTACCGGTCAACCAATTTGGTCCAAAATAAATAGGTTTTTTCTTCCATGGACATTATAAATGCGTATACCAAGTTTCTTGAAAATGCGATAAAGCGTATTTGAGTTCTCGCCCGTTCAGACACACGGACGGACAGACATTTTCCCGTCCCGCACACAATCTCATAAAGTACCATACTAGCACTTAATAATGATAATAATAATGCATAGGGTCTAAAGATACTGTAAATTATTGTATCTTTAAACCCTATGTATTATTATGCATGTCATGCAGACTCAGCACATTCGTATAACCTATAGCCTATAGCGGACTCAACACACACCCACACATGAGATACATATCTATACATTCGCCAACTTCAGAGATTACACACTTTTATAAAGGAAATTACTTTATATAAAGTACTTGATATAAACTGACAGTTTTACAGATAGTTACGAAGCAAAGGAAGAATTGGGTTGAAGTAAGAGTGTACTAAGAGGTATAACCCGCTCCCTTTTTCGCAATGGAGCTGAAGTAAATGTAATAGATTAGCCCCCCGCGTTTAAGATGATCCAAAAACACAAATCCAAGACGACTCTTTCTTTTTAAAATGCAAATCTGGTAGCGGCGGTAAGTGGCTTGAAAAGAATGTTCTATCTGGTGTTCGAGAAGTGTGTAACAGATAGCGACTGTAGCTTCATTTGGTTCTGTGGGAGTAAGATGTAATTTACACCCCAAGCTTTCCTCTGAATCCCCAATGAACATCGACACTTTTCAAACCTTTCTGTTCCTCTGCACGTCTTCTTAGAACTCCTCCTCCTCAACCCTAGTTTAGAACAAGTTGCGAACCTCGCCTTCAACCAGAATATTTATTAGATTACGGATTTAATTATTGTAACACAATTATGACAGAGGTGACTGAATTATTGTCACCCTACTGAAGGGGAATGCGAATTCTCTCAGACGTAAGACTCCTCCTAGTAGCTGTCAACTATTTCTCAAACTATACAATTCATAGTCTTGTCTAATTTCGTAGGGTTCATGTTAATTTTATTTATATTTACACATTTATTATTAATCTGACTAAATATACTCGTCCTTTACGAGTTGTGATTTTAAAGTAAGCATAATATGTTGAGGTTGTGATTTATGTATCTCCTTTACTTAGAAACAGATTATTTTGTTGTCAATCATAATTAACTGTACTCATCTCCCCCACACTTTGGTGTAGTCAATAGGCTATAACAATAATGAATAGGTTATAGCTTGTAGCACCAATTTGAGTATGGACATACAATTGCTATTAATCGTTTTATTAATATTATTATAGGCCTATACCCTCTCTCGGAAAATAAGCATATCAAAATTAGTGTAGGTAATGAAACCTCCACTTGGAGGCCCCTTCGCCCCACCTGGGGATCATAGGGTACCAGATACAAAATACAGATTATAGGCCTAAATGCACCAACGACTCTTGAATTTATGTTCATATATATGTACGTATAGGCATGGTATAGCTTGGACTTATTTGTTCTATACGGTATTTGAATATTCAAGCACATCCCGAAAGTGTACTCAGTAACCGACTGATAAAAAAATATCCATTTTAATCTTCCATGAAAAAAATATCCATTTTAATCTTCCTTGACATCTTTGATCATCTACATAATTAAGACCATCTCAACCACTCAATGAATAAAACTATCTTTATTACCGACCATACTAGCACTTAAAGTCTCTGTCTTGTAGCATTCCTTTTTGTCGAGAACCTTTATTTACTAGGAGGCCTGTCATTAATAAAAACATCCTACATGCTTAACATGATATTGGAAAAGGCATAGGCTATATGAACACTCTTCTCCAGTGACAGTTTATGTCAATATGATTAAGAGTGAAGTTTTTAGTGATACATATCTTTCAGTAGTAATAATACAAGATTTTACTTTTTCTCTAATAAATTGTTAAAGACAGAAATTGTTTAACATATTGTTTTCATTTCTCTTCTTCTCCACTCCAGAATAACAAATCGTTTAAATGGACATTCCAATACATGGCCAAATACCAAAAGAGGCAGAAATCCACAACATTGTGCTGTGCCCAAGGGTGAGGGTTCGATCCCGGCCAAGGTCGATAGCATTTATGTGTACATAAATATGACAGGCCTATGTCAGTAGCTTTACTGGCATGCAAAAGAACTCCTGCAGGACAAAATTCAGGCACGACGGTCATAAGCCGTCGTTAAATGACCACAACAATGTATTATTCAATAAAATTTTTAACTTAGTTCCTAAGAATGAATGGCAACCTCCCCTCAGAGACTTGTCCTAAGATTTCTTACTGTTAAAATTTAATGTATTTGAGTAAAATTACGTAGAGAAATCTATTTGCAATCCTACCGTGACTGCTACTTAGGAAGTAAAACCACTCGGTTAATATTAACCTTAATCGGAGTTTAAAAACTAGTCAAAACGATCAATAGGCCTATTGTTTGGGCAAGGGGGACTATCTACAGTTCTAGATCACTTTAAAATTATTTTAATTAAGGTAACGACATTCCAAAATGATTACTTATTGTATCTAAGAATCATTATCCTGCTATATCTTTAGCCTACATTACTTCTATTAACATGTCATCACATCAATAAAGACATACCAATGTCTGAACCAAATTCTCATTACGATCGTAAAAACATATGATTTGCACTAGGTTTTATGTTTGTCCGCATAATAATCCTCTATACCATGATGAAGGTTCATCCCCTTATAGGTATTTACACCAATTTTACCACCGAGAAAGAATTATTTCATGTTGTTCACTGCGGTAATTGAATTGTTGCTTGAAGGGTATAGTTAAGAATACGAAAACAGTCAGTTTATTTAAAAATTTCATTGTTTAGTTTTATATTAGGTAGTAGACAAAATGCATTTTTTACGAATCTGTGAATAGTGAAAAATTATTACAAGTTGAAAGACAGTCCAAGCTGTTATTTTCCCTTTTATTTCGTAATAATTTAAGAATAGTTGACTATATACTTTCGGAAATTGAAACTATATTCAACATAAGCAAAAAAAATATGCTAGAATGCTTAAAATATTCACTTGCCAACAATACCTCATTGGCCAGTATAAAAAAGGTCTATGTTTTATTTTTGGGATACGAAATTATGTGTGTATTACCATTCCTTGCAATGACTAGGCCTATGGGTAAACAGATTTTACAGCTAGGTATTTTAAATTTCAAGTTGTTAGGATGATACGCTCCAAAAAAGAACATATGTACATACAATAATTGGATGGAGATGCGAGTCTCAATCCAAGAAACTTCTAGAAGTATAGGAGAAAATCGATACTTGGGCAAATACAGTACTTTTATTTTTCACTTGGAACCTCCATAGGCCTAGACGTCTTTCTAGAAAGTTTTAAATTACCAAGTAACCTCTCAAAGGCATAACTTATTATTTATTTATTACATTAAAATATGGTAAAAATAAGTTTTATAATTTTCGAGTTTGTCGTAGTCAATGAGACAGTGAGAAATATGAATAGATCTTCCTGATAATTGTTTCACAGATGTTCATAACTCATATTAATCATAATTTAATCATTTAAAGACAAAACGGCATATTTTTTCAGAGGTTTAAATAATTCAAGGGATAAAGTATAGCCAGCAAAGATGAAAAAAGAACAAAGAAAAAAACCTTCCTTTATTTAAACACTTTATAACAAAGTCAGCTGCCTATAGACCAAGTATAAATTCAAGTTCGTACCTCTTTTATCTATAAATAAATTGTTAAAATCTTACAATTCTAAAACAAAATAAGTAACGACAGCATATTATAGTTTTGAAATTTCATAAATGTTGAAAAATATAACAGAAATTACCAGAATATTAAAGCATTGCTTCAAATTATGACAGGATAACATGGGTTTCTATAAATAGCCCATAGAGTGAACCTATTAGAGCTATAATAAATATATATTTTTCAGTTTCCGAAGCTCTTTATTGGAAATGTTTCCAGATGTTAACTAACTTACATGGCCTGCTCCAATTAACATTATGTGTAGCATATTTCTTTAAGGTGAATTGGTAGTATATATATGTTGGTTGCCTACCATGTATGCCAAAATATTTTATTTATAATTTAATAATATTAGTATACTGGAATGATAATTCTTTCACACTGGCCGTGTGTAGGCTAAAAGGTGGAACGCTTGAATTATACTGAAAAATTCAATGCCATTGCCTCGATATGAACCAGGATCTTAAGCTCTCCGTGCCGCTGCTCTACCATTGAGCTAAAATGGCAACGTGCCAATAAAAAATTAAATTTTCCAACTGACACACATATCCCGGTATGTGAATCAAAGTCAGCATGAAATAATTATCTTTCCACTGTGACCTACTAGTGGTTTACTCTGAAGCCTGGGCCTTAAAGTACTTACTTGGTTGTATGTCGCCACTGGGTTGGTATCTCATATTGAGAACGCTGGTAGTATACTGGGATATGTGAGTCAGTTGGAGAATTTAATGTTGTACCGGCAGGTTGCCATGGTAGCTCAATGGTAGAGCAGCGGCACGGAGAACCAAATATCCTGGTTCAAATCTCGGCTAAGGTATTGAATTTTTCAGTCTGATTCAGCCTTTCCAATATTAGTATACTGTCCCCTTAATTTCAGGATTCTCTGCGTATCTAGTTCCATCTGATTCTTATTCTTTGTATTATGTATTAGAAAATGAGAACGAGAGAGTGAGAGTGAGTAGAAAGAGGAGGAAGAGGGAGAATAGAGATTATATGTGTGTAACCGAGAGTCTTGTTCTTTTCCTTCTCAGCATTGACTTCATAGCACGAAGAGAAAAGACACATTAGTTTTCCGTCTGCCTTCAATTTTTTATTCTCTCCCTGTATCCGTTGCTGTGAGGGATGATGGGGCAATGGAAAGAGGGCGTTGCTTCTAAAGAAAGAAGCTGTTTTTAAAAATCGCAGAAGGTTGAAAGATGCACAAGGTAGATTTAACAATAAAAGGGCTATGAAAAATGAGACAGGAAAGATGGGGAGATGATTTAAAATACTTGGGGATGACAATACTTACAAGGGATTATTCCCTGCTAAGATATTATAATCTGGGGTTAAAAGTCGGTGGCTTTCTCTAGGAAACGACGTTTACTGCAAACAAATAGCATGCTTTATTTCCAATTTTAATGAGAAATAGCCAGGTTTAGGTAGGCTAATTTAATCTCTTTGTAAAAACCGGTGTTTGGAACTTCGATGCCCGATGAGACCATTTTGATTTTTCGATTGGTATCATTCTTCTACTCCAAGCCTCTGGACAAATTTCTCGGCCCTTTCACCTTAGTTTTCGGATAGGGGTTGAGAGGCGATGGGCTTACCACCCGTCTCTCTGCCTTCTCTCGGAAAATAAGCGTAACAAAATTCACATAGGTAACAGAAACCTCACCTCAACATAGGGGATACAGGATACCAGATACAAATACAGATTATTCTTCTGGAGTCCTATGGCTCTCAGCCTCTAGCACAAGGGTGAAAACTGCTGGTATATAGGAATGACATAATTACCTTTATAATTATGTTACTTGTCTGAAGGTAAGAGAATCTGAGCCTTCGAAAACAGTAAGGCTACATTTTACTTTCAATTTCAGTGACTCTTTGTTTATTTGTTTCTTTAGTATCCAAAACAAAGAAGCCTCCTTCCCTATGGTATAGCTTATTAGGGTTATATTTTGCTATTCTATACCTCAGTCTTCGAGTCATATTTTTTAATATAATAAATAAATTAGTCTATTATTAGATTATACACTTCTTATGGTTGAAATTTTCAGCATATTTTATATACACTTATAGAAAATTAAAAAGATATGAAATTACTGCAGGACAATCTAATACATCCAACAACAGAGTAGAAAAAATTAAAGAAAGAATATTATCGATTAATTAATTTTGAAGTTGCAAACAGTAATATTTGTCAAATATTAAATGTTATTTTTATTGGTTCATTAGTTTGTTGTTAGTGTGTTAGTTTGATAGTTAATTAAAATCGTCTGGTTGTCAGCTTGTCAATTCGTTCACTAGTTTATATGTTGCTTGTCAGCTTGTTAGTTTATTTTCTTAGATTTCCGTTTTAGTTACTGTTTTGTTGTAACTAGTTAGGTTGTTAATGAGCCATTATATAAATATAGACTATACAGCGTGAAAGGGGTATTACTTGGCAGATTTTAACAGCTGATTCCTTCAGTAGAAACAAAGAAAAATTCCCATACCTAATTGTTATTTCTCAAGTGAGTACTTTTCTCTGAAAAAAAAATAACTTTTTTACTAAAGTTAATTCTTGTTTTACTCCATGAGTAGGCCTATTATCCGCACTATTATCTTTTTCCACATCAGTAGAAGAAAGAGTAAGGAATAAACTTTCTCCTTTCCGTTTGTAAATGAAGTTGGCAGTTTTCGTGCATATTAAATATTAAGGTTATTGTGTGGAACAAATAATTCGCGACATAAGGCAACGTCGAAGCGTGTTCACATCGTAGTGAATTTGTTTTTATACGCATGCCGGAGGTCATTGTCATCCGGAAGAAGCTATATGGCAGAGCACTGTTGTCATCTGCGAAACTTTCAACTTAATTGTCATAAACCATAAACATAATTACAATATGTGAAGTTATTTTTGTATTTATTTTAATGTCTCCTACTGTCCCCCTGGATTTGCAAATTTACATCCCTTCCATTCTCTATTATGTTGTGTTTCAAGAGTGCACACAGGGTAGACCGGGCTAGCATACAGCGAAGATTCAGTTGGGACTTAGCTGCCTTGAAGGAATTTAAGACAATGTTAAATTTATATTTAAATATTTCAAAGATTTTAATAACTCATTTTTAATAACTGTGCTAATAAAAACAGATAAAAAAAACTACTTTACTGGCAATCCAAAACTTGAGATTTCAACACCTCATCAACATTCTCTATCTTTTCTTGACCTTTGTTTCGTCTGTCCAACCTTTTCGTTCCTTCAGATGACTCACATTTAGTTCTTCCGAAAGGCGATTTTCCACAACGTATTCTCATTAATATCCTTTATTGTAGGCCTATTCGGTTATATTCTATTTGAGCAACATCCTTTATTGTAGGCCTATTCGGTTATATTCTATTTGAGCAACATGGCATATAAGAACAAATAAAGCGGCATATAATAATAAAAACAATTGATTTTCAATCAGGGCTTGTTCCTTACCGAGATTTTAAAGCGTAAATCGCCATGCTTTGAAAGACTGCCTGATTTTGGTACGAGACTACAAAGGGTTTTATTTATTCTTAAATATGCTTGCAAGATAAGAAAGAATCATATATAGTATAAATTGGTTTTATAATACAAACATCTTACCATTAGACGTGGAGGTTGCGCTGGAATATGAAATAACTTTTTCGGATTTACTATATTATTCATGTTATTCAAATATACGTACATTTTTGAAAGATAAGAATTTTTAAAAAAGCATGCAATCATTAACGGAGTTATCTCTGAAAAAGTGGTTTTTAATTTAATTATTTTCATCCTTTATTTCTTAGGCTTATACATATATTGGAATTAGCTTCTTATGTATTATTTATATTTCCATATCATAAATTTGCACCATGTAGGCTTACATACAAAACACATAAAATCTTACTTGTATGGTATAGGCCTATTAATCCTTCCGTATACTTATGTGAAAATTATTTGTAGGCCAACTCTCCGTCTATATCTAGACTACTACTCTCTCATACATTCTCCGTCACGTCAATTCATATTTTTGGGAGTGTATTTTCTTTAATTATTCATCCAAACATTAATTTAATGACCTTAAAATCATTTTTAAATTCAACACGACCTTGGAAAGAAAAATCTAATCATGGCAGGTTGCGGATATTACAATTTCAGATCGATTTTAACAAGACCTTTGATATCAGAATTCGAAGAAAACTCTTGCATGACTTTGTCGTAGGAATATAACAAAGTTCTCTTTGAATTTGTGGCCATAAGAGTGGAAAGAAGGCAAACCTTCAGCAACTCTTTTGTCTTCGGCGTTGTCATTTGTTTCTTTGTCGTCGCAGATTTCACGGTGCAGTGAGTTGCTCGTTTGTTTTGCGGGTGGGGCGCGGTGTACCCCATGATGGCGGCTACCCCCACGCATTTTCTTGTTGTTGGTTTAAAATAAAAGACAAGGGAGAAAATCTTGCAAGACAGTTTTTGATGTGCTTCGGTCCATGACATAGAACATTGTGTGGAGGACTGCGAACAAGATCTCTCCCGTCAATTTACAATAACAATTTCCAGGAAGCCCCTAGCTCCGTCTCAGTGCCGTCATATCAGGAAGCATGTTTGCATATGCAGATTTTTAAAGCAAGGAATTGTGTTTCCAGCTATTATAAGAAGCTAGACATAAAAGCTGGAACTACATAGCAAGCTTAGGACTACTCAGAATGCAAGATGGTTTATTTGCAAAATACACAAACCACATGCATATCTTTGTTTCTATACAGATGTTAACCGACTAATTAATTCAGTTTCTTATCCTACTGAAAAATTAAAATTCTTAACCAATCATTATGAAATTTGAACCGCTTGCCAAGGTCAAAATCCTATCATTAATGCAACTTATTATAATGCTACTTTACTCGTATACTTTTGGAGTTATTATTTTTATAATATTGAAGCCTATAATAACTAGCTTTAATAAAGATTGTAAAGATATCTACTTCCAGTTATTCCGTCATTAACCTTTTCACTCCTACTGACGTATAAATGCGTCACATAAAAAGCTGCATAAAAGCATAATATAATTTAATAGGATATTTATCCACCTGTTATAATTATCATTGAAGGAGGTCAGCTATTCCACTGAAAATTTTTCTCATTCATTTAAAAATTAGAGCCCACTGACGATTTCACTTGTTGATTGCATAAATAAAAATATATAAAATCAGTTCTGAAATGGTTATGAGATTTTTATCTTAAGCTGCCATTCAGGAGCTGAAAATATAATTTAATGCAATAGTATGAGGAAATAGGTGGACAATACCAATACAAATAAAATATAATGTTTAAATGAAACTTAAAGAGACGCAATTTCTCTACTAAGATCTTGAGTGCCAAGGATTGTCAACTACTGTTAACGCTGAATGAATTTTGTGGTGTCGATATGCAGAAGTAGGTTACTAAATGAAATTTGTGGTAACTGTAGGGTTGTTATTCCGTCTTGATCTAAAGCTTAAAGTTCAACAACGGCAAAATTTAATTTATTATGAAATATGTAACTCTACACAACACAACTATAATAAGGTAATTAGGCCTATTGTTATTTTCCTGTTCCAATTTAAGTAGTTTATTTCTATTATATTAATTATATAGTAACCTATTTCGCTAAATTGGTGTTTTTAAGATTGGTTTATTAACTAAAATGGTAGATTTTACACTATCCAAGAAGATGTTACGAATTGTAACATTTTAAATGCTGATGTACAGCAACACAACTATACAAGTAAATGTGTATAAACATTATACGTTTCAATTGTTTATAAAACAAAATAATACTGTCTAGATATCTAGGTGTCCTATTCCTCTTTTGATGATGTTGCATCTACCACAATTAATTACCCTTTTAATTGCTGTGGCTGAGACCGTGAAGAAAATTTGCATAAATGTGCCAGCACAGAGTCTTCAGTTACAAACTATAAGTATATGCTAATTCTGTATGTTAAAAAGTGCAGATCTTTATCCTTGTATTGCGAATATCACTCTTAAAACACAGCTTTTGTACTGAAATTTAAAAATTATCTTCTGCTGTCACAGTGATGGCTACAGCAGTTAAAAGGTTAATAAGGTATATATAATATCAATAATATTGCTAAACATAGGTGCTTACTGTGCTTTCTAAATACTACATTTACTTTTACATTTTTCGTTTCGCTGAATCAAAATGTAAGACGACCAAAGGGCAATTACATGGTCAAAACTATGGTTTGAAATTGTATAACACGTTTATTGCTGAGCACCCAGAATATGTTAATTACAATCTCAAACATTTTAAGAGGAAAATTAAAAAAACTGTTATATAATATTAATAGCACAACTTTAATTTCGTTTTGTTTTTAAATATTTGAATCCAATTTATTTCTATAATTTTTTCTTCTGTTTTCTTGTAATTCTATATAAACGACTGGTTAATGATGCAAAATTGTTTTACATACATTGTACTCTTGCATTTATAATTTTCGTTTGTAGTATACTGTGTATTGAAGTATAATTGGATTTATATTTGTCTATTATACCCCTAAACACGAGCTTTGCTTATCTAGGGGTATACCTTCAATTTTTTGTACTAAATTAGAAATAGTATTTTCTGTTGATTTTTGTTGTTTTACCTGTACTATGATATTTTAATAAATAATAATAACAATAATAATAACTTAGGGCAATGCAATGGTGAGCAATGCCCTGAAACACTGGTAGCTTGAGGTCTGACGCAGTCCTTATTGCAGATTGGCCACATGATTACGCATATCAAAACACTGAACTGAATCCTTATCTGATTAGTTGAATATTAGCTGTAACACACATGGTCAACGAGTAAGTAATTGGTTTAACTTGTGATTGGTGTAAAAATCTAAGCATTCAAAACACATTATAATGTTAGGTTTCTTTCCCACCTTATACCCTCAATAAGAAGTGTAGGGGTATATATTATGCACACCACACTAGTAGGCTTATATTATTGTTCAGATTATCTTTGCTGATGTCAGTGAAAATAAGAGTCTCTATGTAGCTGCTAAACTAGTTTGTTATGAATTATCAAAATTGAAGTATGACTTTAAAAAATGAAACAAACTGTTTCTTTTCATGTACATTTGCATACCTACCTGTTCGTTGTGCCTATCTACAAAGCTATGTTCCAAATTTTGTTCAGTTCATTTGCTGTAGCCTTGACTTCAAACTATCGAAATTTCATATCAATTCACTACTACATGTTCTGAGAAAAAGAAAACTTTCTTCAATTGGTGTGCATGCTTTTCAATCAAAATCAAAATGGCTGCCATTTAATAAATATAATCAATTCCATTAATAAATTTAGAAATGTAGTGTAGTTATCATTTGTTGATAATTAGTTAAAATTTCATTGCAATTGATCAAATATCTTGGGATATATATAACCCAATGAATTAGACTAACCTATGATAACACCCTTCAAAAGGTAAAGAATTATTTACACTTTTTATTCGTTGCATGATTTCTCACACTTGGATTCCTTCCTCCTTTTACTTTTCTTCAGCATTTACTGGTATCGACTTACATCGCCATGACAGCTGACAAACAGGCTGTCGATTCATGGAAGATGACAAGTGGTATTTTTAAAGTTGTGAGGGTTGATCAGCCCCTGACACAGTTCACGCTTCCCCCTCAGACAAATAAGTTTGCGTCGGCTCCTGTCAGGGGCAAGTGTCATGTCATGTGGCGAAAAGTCAAACAGACACAGACATCACCAGCAAATACAACTTCTCGCCTGCTGGAATTGCAACATACATTTATGTCGGTGGCCTCTATAACCTGCAGAACTGTTATAATGAATTATACTCATTTCCAAATAAAGTTATAATTAATACTTATTGGATTGAAAATTATATGCACATGTCTTCTATAATTTAGTCAGGATGAACGATCGACTTCAGCATCCCCGTTAATTTGTTCTACTTACGTCATAACCTATAAAAATATGTATTGTGTCTAAATGTCTATTGAAAGGCATATGTATGGGATTTCTAGCGAAGTTTTTTTACAATAGGTGTCGTTCATTTAATCATTAATTGTATAACCGAAATTAATAATTAGGGCCCGGGGGTTTAGCCACAATGCTTCACTAACCACAATTATTATATGTAATTTAGTAACTAGGCCTAATATTAGTCCATAATGCTGTACTGCACTTACTATAACAATTAACTTTTTGTTCAGAGCACAAATTTCATTATTTACAGTGGCCACTCGATTTAGGTTTAAAACTGGTAATGTATATACAAACTCCTAACTCCGTGGCGCTACATCCCTGAAGGGACAAGGCCTATCATCCGACCGCTGCGTCATCTACCTTAGGCAGATGGCAGGATTGGAGGGCATTTGGTCAGCATGCCGAACCTACGGCCGTTAATGATGGTTTCCATGACCGGAGCCGCTACTTCTCTATCAAGTAGCTCCACGATTTGAATCACGAGGCTGAGTGCACCGCTACCAGACCTTTCTTTCTCAGAAAAATCCGAGGAGGTACCGGGGTTCGAACCCGGGCCGCCGGATCTGTAGTCAGCGACGCTAACCACAAGACCACGCCGGCGGTCACACACACTACTTGCAGTAAAAATTAAATATTTGCAGGATTATTTTTATTAATTGCTAAAATGATGCAACATTATAATGGAAATGGACACAAGTAGGCCTATATGCCGAGAAAGTAAAAGCGACACTGGAACCATTTATAGTAGCCTACAGATTTTAGAAAGGCCTTTAATAGAATTAATACTTACCAGTATTATGTTTAGTAACGCTTATACAACCGAGAGCCGAAAACGTATTGAATGAAGTGATTACTAAGTTATGTTATTTTTTTTTACCAAGTTATTGTATCTAGTAGGATAACAAATATAGTCTACACTTTGCAATGGGCTCCAGCAAAAGAATTTGTTCTGCTATAGGTAGCAGCTTTAATCTATTTAAAAATGCTATTATTGTTGTAACATGTTGTAATACCCTGAGGTAGTATGACTGATACAGCAGCAGAACATTTTGTAATCTGCCGGTTGGTAGAATCACATGATGGAAAGCTGGTTGCCTACGCTACCTTATTGTTTCACTTAACTTTAAGAAACGAGGGACTAGCTTTCAACATCCCCTCACAGAGCTTTGTCTACACTTTTAAATGTAAGGAAGGGGAAAAGAGAGTAGGTCGTTTATAGCACACTTAATTACTGTAAAAACGTCCTCATTTTCTTCAGTGCTAAGCGGGGAAAAGTGGAAACTAAAAAAAACAAGTGAACATCGGTCGTGGGCTGTATAACAATAGTGAGTTCAGACTTGACTTTTCATGGTTGACTGGCTATTGTTTTCAGTATCGCTTGTCACCGCTACATTGCGCGCCAGTCTCTCGAAAGCGCATGTTTGAATTCCTTTTTACTCTCTTTTTAACCCTTTTCATATCTGAATGTTTATTTCAATATAAGCATTCGTCAAGTAAAATCACTATAGGCCTACATGGTCCAACTAAAGATGGAAGTAGATATAAACAAAGCGAAATGCTTAACTCCGCTGACAACATGCAATTTAACGCGGAAAATACGTACAGACGAATTAGCAAACAGTTGACGATGTGTTGTCAGGTTAAAAGGCCGCATTAAACTATAATTTAGGCCTATATTAGCGTGAAGTAAATAAGTAAGTAAGTAGGTGTGTTTATTACAGTAATTAGCTTTTTACAAATTTCAATGCAAATAGGCGCATGAGTCCGCATTGACAGTACATACTTACGCAAAACACAACAAAAAGAAATAGAACAAATAATATAAAATACAAAATAACACAAACAAACTAAATCTATTCCTCACCCTCCAAACCCGGTCTCCAATTTGCCGCTTTTTCAAACCTGAGCTGTCTCGCTTTCATAAAAACTTCCCAATACTTTCGTCAAAATTTTTGTCCATCAGTAACTCAAACATTTTCGTTGCTCCCTATTTTATTCCATAAAAGTTACTGCAATCATTAATGGCATAATTATGTCTCATATTTAGTACTAAAAGCAAAGCATACTTACATTAACAAGCCGTCATCACTTTCTGTGTGAAAAATTATCAGCCTTTTTTTCCCCTTCCCTCGTAGGTTATAATTATAATCTCGTGCTTAATCCGGATAGAAAAGTCTGCTTCTTTAATTTTTATAGTTTTTTCACGCCATAATTTTAAATTTTAATGTTGTGGCGCTCGCTTTAACTCAAGTTTCATCTAGATAGCATACTTTCCTTTCCTCTCTAAATAGTCTTATCTGACGTATTTAATGCCTGCACCACGAAACGATATTATCTCGGTCCATTAAAGCACTTCTATCGCCTTTGATTAAGAAATTCAATACCGATTTCAACAATTAGTTTGTAGAGGGATTATGAAATCTGATAAAAATAGCAAGGGCGTAGGTACCTACGGCACATCATACTAAAGAACCTCATATAATAGTTATTAAAAAATATCATAATTCCGTACCAAAAAGATGCAAGGTGGGTCAAAGTCTGTCTCTTGTTCTTCACTTCCTCCCGGCGGAGGTTCAATCATGATTTACACTCAGTCATTAACCATAATGTGTAAAATTGTTTAACCAATCTTGAAAAAGTTCATTATGTTATTGCATATTATTGTGGATTAAGAATAATTTTAAGGTATTGCATTATTTTTAAGCGTTGGCTTTTTGTCAGATCCAAAATTAATTTTAGACCGGTTGATAGAGCCGGCTCAATTTCTTCTGGTTACTGTGAAGGCATTCATCATTATAGAAGGCTCCAATTTGCTCTGAAGTAAGCTGAATATCCAACCAACATCGAATAAAAGCTTTTGTAAATTCCTGTAATTCACCTTGATATTAAACTTTCCGTATATGATTATTGTGTAGGCCTAGATGATTGCCTATAGTGACCAAAATGGCATATCCTCGCAATAGATGTTGCTAGAGAATTCATTAAATTGAATTACATTGGTCCTTTGAATGTTCGATCTGTGCTTCATTAGGGAAGGATGTCTTTGATATAATTTATTACTGGGCATCTTTAATGACCACATAGCGTATTTGTGATTGTGCTGTTTTTAATAAAGCACTTGGCTTGGAAAGTAAATACCTCAACTTAATGCGAGTGATGTCGAGGGTCGCAACTAAATAAAGAAGGCTGTCTTCTGTCTCTCCCCTTCTCCCCGTTTTCTGTTTTACTCTAAGGCACAGTATTATGTGATTTTAACTAAGAGCTTTTAGCGTTAGTTGAAATATTCTTTTAAAAATATCCTGCCTTAATTTCTATGGTGCACAGTTCTTCCTTTGCATAAACTAAACGCTCCAAGTACAGTTCACATCATGATTTTCGTTAAAGCTTTGTAAAGGTTACACAATAAATATGAAAATGTTTTTGCGAATATTTTTGTGATAAATAATCTTACAGTCATCTAGTTTAAACAGAAAAGTGTAACTAATATTTCGAAACACTTAGCGATATTATTTCTGCGGATATTTTATTTTAGTAAATAAGTTTTAACACTATTATGCATTTCTGAATCCAGAGTAAGGATATCAGAATGCAGATCAATCTAATAAGTATTTTTTACAGCAGAAGATTTCCCTTCATGTGTAAGAGAATTACCTCCATACGAACCGATTTCTTGCCCGAGGAATTGCTTGTTGGTGCCTTATTTGCGGTCACTATGGACCCATTTGGATCATCAATGGAATAATCGTTTTAACTTTCAAGAAAGCTAGCAAAGAAAGGAAGTCCCGACAAAGAAGTAAAGTTTCTTTTTTTCAAATGTATGCCGAAATATATAGAGCTTAAGATTCCTTGTACAATCTTAGTGGAAGGCAAGACATAAAACTACAGCACTGTAATTATCCTAGACCATTTAAATGAAGCTAGTGTCTCAGGCTCTTGAGCAGTATGACTTGTGGGTTGCTTATTTAGGTTCAACAGAGGTCAGTATAGATTTAATATTAAAGGACATGTTTCAGGATAATACGAGTATGTATTGCAACTGAGATCGTGGGAGTAATGCCCGAACCGAGAGACATCGATTATGAGTGTAATGATGTTAGAAGAAATTAAATGAGGAATTAATTATTGAAGAAAATAAGTAAATTACACCAAAATGAGTTTTTCAGACATCTGTATAGTAGCCTACTGCAATCACTGTCACAGGAAAAAGAAAAACATGGGTCTATTCGTACAGTAAGGGATTTTATTAAAACCTGTCTTAGAGCTATAATTCTGAAGTAGTAGTCTATCAGTGTAATCGTGTTGCACATGTTTTAGAAATCACTGTACTGATTTTGAAAGTGCGGGTAAGATTCTGGGTTTGGAGGGTGTGGTGGTAAAACCTGCTAAGAAGTTTAAGCAAACAAAAAAATTCTCCTTTTACATAAGTGTTGCTATTATCTAGTTCTTTGTTTCTGCTAATAGCAACACTCCTCAGAAATCTTCTTACAAAACTTATGACAATATTTAAGGAAAATTACTCTGAGTGCTTCCTTCTCCGCGAAAACATTTCTAAGAAATTTGCAGGAAGTCAACATTGCTTGTTTTAGACGCATTTAAGGCACTTATTCACAGATACTAAAATTTTCTTCGTAATGTTTCATTTCAAGTAATCATAACTACTGGAAATTCTTTATTACAATAACTGGTTTCTAAAAAGAAGATTATTCAGATTAAAAATGTTAATAAATATCTATGAAAAATGACTATTTATTATTAATTATCTTTAATGTTATTAAAGCTTTAAAAACAACAATTGAGAGGGTTGGACGTGTAATAGTGGCAACAAATCTATAAAATCAATTACAGGAAGTTCAAATCGCTTTTGTTGGATGTTGGTTGGATATCCAGCATCCCTCAGAGCAAATTCGAGCCTTCTAACACTACAAATACCTTCACAGTAACCAGAAGAAATTGAGCTCGCTTAGGCCTATCAATCGGACTAAAATGAATTTTGGGTCTGCTTAAAAATAATGCAATACCTTAAAATTATTCTTGATCCAAAACAATATGCAATAACATAATGAACTGTTTCAAGATTGTTTATACAATTTTACACATTACGATCAATGATGGAGTGTAAAGCATGATTGAACCTACGCCGGAATGAAGTGAAGAACAAGTGACAGTATTTGACCCATCTTGCTTCTTTTCGGTATGGAATTATTAATAATTATTATATGAGATTGTTTAGTATGATATGCCACAAGTAAATATGATATGCCACATGCCCATGCTATTTTTCTGTTGTAAGTCGTACAGCTGAAGAGGTTTTGGTTTCATCCGTAGGCTTTACCGTACAAAAATGACCTTAGTCTATTTGATGACTGCTTGGGGTGACACTACCGGGAACTTCAGGAAGTTAAGAACGCTTTTCGATAGTATTTTTTAATCGAGATGACATGTCTAACTGGCAGTGACTGGCAGTTTATAAAGCAAATGGCGATGTGTATGCAGTGATGAGTTTGTCTATGCGGTTTTTAACTTATATTAGTGTCCGTGTTTGTGTTCGTGTGTTAATAAACTATGCTATATCAGGTTTAGACACTGTAGGATTGGACACGGATCTTGGATTGAATCCAGGTTAGTGAAATAAAGATATTTTTACAATGGTCACACCTCAAATGGATCGAGGTCCCAGATACAGTAATGTTGACATGGTAAAACTTAGTGAAATAATCCAAGGAAGGTTATATTTGGTTTTAATATTATCGTGAAACTGTGTTCGTTGTATAAGATCTTACCTTTTAGCATTAGCTTCCTTTGGAAGACCAGCAATAAGGTATTTCTACAGGCTACTTAGGCATTACCGGCTTCCTTCCACAGCAGTGTTTTTCAAACAGGGGTCCGCGGAACGGGGTTGAGCGAGAAGAGCAGCGGAGAACAGATGTCGGTAAATGTGATTACATTTTTGACGTCATATGATGACAATTAGGTTGTTATAATTTAAAAGTGTACTTTAACATATAGACTCGTACATAGAGATAAATAGGAATCATTTTGAAAAATCCTAAGATATTTTGGCTGAGTAAAATGTTGTTATAGCTGAATGATTTCAGGCCCGAGCTTCTTCATCAATAAAAATGTAATAGTTCATCTCTGTCTGTTCCGATTTATCGCAAAAAGTATTAAATTGACAGAGCTGAAATTCTGCATGAATATAGTTTTTATGCCCGGAAAGGTTATAGGACTATAGTCATTCACTCATCTTCGTTATTTCACCCGATATAATAATCATCATTCAATATCAGTTAAAGTGAATATAAGCCATGACACTAACAACAAATGAACAGATGAACATTAAATATTTCACGGCCTACTGGTAAACCCAATAAAGTAGACAAGGCTACTTGGTTACAGTACTTGACTTGAATATTGATCGAAATATCATGACAAGCAATATTCAATGTTGACTAGCTGGTTATCCGACCTTCGTACAGGTGAAAAAGTATTTAGAACGGTTTTTAGCCTTATGTTTACCCCAGAAACATCACGAGGAAGTAAGCGGTGTCTCGCAGCATCCGATTCTATAGTTCGTCCATTCTAAGAACCATCCCTAAAGTAAAGAAAAACCAATAGGCTATGCCTGTCTCACTCTTAGGTAATACGAATGGGCCCTAATGTGCTAGAGTGAGACAGACTTTCTGATTTTTATTTGCTGTTGGTTTGGCTCTTGGAGCGGACGGACTATTATCTCTGTTGCCGAGCTTGTTCAAACTCATTTTCTCGCACAGACGGTATAACTATGGCTTTTCATCAAATATTCTGCAATTAATTTTTTTTTTCAACAAGACTCCGTTACATCGCATAGGCCTACTGCAGATCTCTCGTTAAATTTGATTAAATTTGTGTTTGAAGATAGAGTATTTAGTAAGAGGTTATGGCCAGCAATATCTCGAGATCTTACGTCTTGTGGCTTTTATTTTCGGGGAACTTAACAAATAAAGCGTACAAGAATAACTCTCATATAAGACAATTGAAGAACTGAAAGAAAACATAAGGAGAGGAGTTGCAGCAATTTCCCAATAATAATTAATGCGTGTGAATGCAAACTTTCTTAAAAGATGTCAGAGATCATTTTCAACACCTTCTATAACAAAGGTAGACATCATTCAGAAATCGTGCGCTTGAATTGAGGGGTTATTTACAGGTAGGGGGAAAGAAAACGGACCGACTCTTGTAGCTGATTTCAGAACCTGGTGATACGTAAGTAAATGTAAGAGATGTAACGGAAACGTTTGTTTTCACAAGCAATGAAAATTACGTGAAATTATTTATCAATTCCAGCAATTTATTGACACTAGAACAAATTTCAATACATTCCCTGCTATTTTGTTAATGCCGCTAGGCATGCGCAGTGGCTCATATTGGCAACTTAGATATTTTAGTCGGTCCGCTTTTCTTTTCCCTACCTGTGCATGAGCCTTTACCGGCCGACGAATTACTTCCAGGCCGCCGCGCGGATCGTGCGTTCTCGGCACGTTGTAAAAATAATCTCTTAAGGTAGCTCTACCTTGATTTCTCTGTACATGAAACTCCCTTTTCTCTCCACCAAGTGTGTGAGGCTACTCAATATTTCGAATTTACGACATTCACAATTAATTTTCACGCACTTCCTTTTACATTGAGTACCTAAATTTTGTGACTGGTTAAATTTATAAGCTAAATTTAATGTGTTACCTCGGTATGCTGAATTAAGAATATGTTTCGAGCCGTACAGAGTTCACATTATCTGATTCTGGCACCAATATACGCAAAGATATGATAGTCATAACAGGATACAAACAATATATTTTCTTTTATTAATAAAATGTGACAGAGCCAGTTTCATATGGTCTTCTTTTCTCCACATTTACTATTCATCTCGATTGCATATTTAAAATTTACTTTGTTTAGTAAGCTCATACGTTTTTGCAACACTTAATTTGGAAGTAGTTTATGCTACAAAATAAATATCCCCTTTTCTATTAAAATCAAAATGCGTGTGTCTTAGCTAACGATTTCATAATAATAATAATAATAATAATAATAATAGTGAAATCTTTAAATTTTTTACCATTCTATTTTTTATTTTTCGTTTTACTTTCTTCCAACTATTTATATTTCTAAATATAAACATCGTATTTGTAAAATTGATTTCTGTTTTTGAAATTTTGAATACAATTGTAAAGATCCATTAGATAAAATGTCATTTTTCGTACTTAAGCAGAACTTCTCCCGTGGGCGATGGGTAGAGCAGTTAATATCGCGCCGGCTTTCTGTGCCCAAGGCTGTAGGTTCGGTCCCGTCTCAGGCTGATGGCATATATGTGAGCATAAATGCGACAGTGTCATATTAGTAGATTTACTGGCATGTGAAAGAACTCCTGCGGGACAAAATTCTGGCACACCGGCGATCGTCGCAGGCCTAAGTTATAGTACATGCCCGTCGTTAAATAACCTTATATATACCAACTAACAGCATCTCCTCGGCATGACTGATATAACTAACAGAATCAGTTCCCTTTTTTGTGGAAGTCGAGAGTGTGTATTTATGTACTTAAATCAATCATTTTTGTAAAACAGAATAATGAAATCCATCAGAATTCCTGTGCTGGTACATAAAAGTGGTAACTGTAAGGAGTTTGGTATTTAAAGTTTAACTATAGCTTACTCTACTTATTTTGCATTAGGTAGAAATTGTTTATCATATTTGAAACCGACTTCCTATGCTTAGTTAGAATGTTAAAACGTGTTATTGCTGGCTTGAAGCCACGCCGGTTTGCAGGCTAGCCATGTATATTTCTTCTCATTCAACTTAATCCGATTATATCTTCAGCATTGGAGCAACGTTTTTCCAGTATTATTCCAGAAAAAAGGGAGTGGGGTGAGAAGAAACTCCCTAACTAAACGAGCCTGCTAAAGAAGAAGCATTGTGAGAAGTAGGCAGCGTCTTGGAAAATTAAATTAATTTTCTGCTTATACATCTTCCCCAAGCTGAAGGGTAAAAATAATATATTAGACATTTTCTGGTACGCCGCATTTTCTAGGCATCAAGTTTAATTACACATCTCAGTAGTTTATAAGATCCAAATTTCTATAAAACCCATCCAGTTAAAAACGTACTGAAAAAAATATTTCTTATATTGAATATTATACTGACCCTGAGATAACAAACTCTTCTTATAAGTTTGCCATATCCAAGATTGTCAAAATAATAATGATGATTATGAATTATATTTCGCTGGTAGAGATCAAGATACCTTATCATCCTTTCTCCTCATGATTAAGATGCAGACTTTTCATAACTGCTGCTAATAAAAAATTATTTAATTAGTGTTATCTACGTTGCCTCTTGTGTTTTTATTTTCAGTTATTTTTCTTTTCTTCGTCGGAAACTTACATGAAATTTCTTATTACGATTTACGGGCGTAAGATTGGTCTTTTCTCAGAGTTTTAAAGCTTTTCTTGTAGGCTATGCCTAAATGTTTTTAGAATAGTAGCTGGAAAGATATAATGCATTCTTTCCAACAACAATCATAAAATGTCATCACTTATCCGACACATGCGCACATTGTCAGTTTGTACCACCTTTTTCAACGAACTGACAATGTGTACATGCGTCGGGCATCCTATGGAAACCACGAAATGTTTCTGGAACAAACATATAAATGTGTGTTCTGATGGTTGAAGTTCCAGGGGATTTGACAATCAGAGATGAAGAATTTAGGGTTGTCAGCCATATATGCAGGCCAAAAATTGCACTTGGTACTCATTTCTGTTAGAAACTCATAGTGATATGAATAGAGGATTAGACCAATTGAAATATCGCAATGGCCTCATAAAGCCTTGAACCTTCCGCATTGTTACTCAGAATCTCAACCAACTGCACTGCGCCGTACCTCCTTAGTATTTATTTGCACGAAGATTTTCTTTCAACTACAGGCCTATGTAATTTTTACTAATGTAATGGGATATTAAGACTATAAAAATATTGAATTTAAATAATAATGATGAAAGCAGGAAATAAATATTTTCTAAAAAGGACATTTAACTACACTTACCGGTATATAAACACATAAATAGACTACCACCTTCAAATTATCCTTAAGATAAGATGAAAAGAACGTTGAGGTCTCTTTATTCTTTATTTAAAAACTGTTAATGACTCTTTATCCAATCTTTTTAGTCTATGATGTTCCTCCATTGACTTATATTAATATTCATTAAAGTTCATATAATTTTAATTAGGCACGTATGAATTTAAAAAAATACAATTATGACTTAAGGAGGGGTGGATTAGACCAGTTCATATGGGGTTGTACATAAATATTATCTCTAAAGATGTCTGATAAATTCCAATGAAATTTGAACTAGTAATCTAAAAGAATTAGCTACATTTGTAGGCTACGTTTAGGTCCTTATAATTTAAGGATACAAGAAATAAAATCATTAGAAAAAGGGTATTTAGGATATTTAACCCCTGAAAATGGCTGAATAGCCGAAATATAATGACCAGCCCAATGGTGACACCATTTTTAAAAAAATATTTTACAATTTTAATGACATCAAGTTTGTTCTATATAGGCCTAGGCCTATGCTTTTATTGTTTTCATTATGTTCATCTAACTATCAACACAACATGGAAAACTACGAACACTGAAAGAGTTAGGCCTATACACAGTCCTCAACCAATTCAACAAGACAGAAGAAACTTTAAAAGAGACATCTCAATTTCTTTTCTTTTTTTTTTCTTTTTTTTTTTTTCTTCTTTCTTTCTTGATGAGAGAAATGCATTCTGAGCTAGTACTGAAATGGAAATATGCCCACCCTGGGAAAGGGATTAAAAGCCTTCTGTCAGCTAACAGTTCGTTCTGAATAAAATGTATGAATACTTTTGAGAACCAGGTAATGTGGTAAGCTAATTCATTTTTGCACTCCTTAACTAATTAGTGGTACTTACGAACGTTGTTGCCGTGGATCGTAAGTTGACATTCCCACACGCAATCTTGTTGCTATGTGCGGTAAGCGTTTCAATGCTGTTATGAATATAACGACACACCTCATTATACAAGCCTTTATGGACAAGGCCCCCCTCAGCACAAATATTCGGTTCCCATAAACAACAACAAATGCGAATCATTTTCTGAAATAAACATCAATCTTCAAGAATGTATACGGTATACGAGCGCCTCGTGTTTTCAAACTATTTCCTCGATCCGTAATTATGCCTTACGGCCCTTGTGTCGCAATATACTATATTGATCGCGCGCCCTATTCATCGTTTCCATGAATTTCCAGGTGTCCTCGGACGATGGCTTGAGAACTGCTATTCTGATTCCTCAACGAGGATTCGTTCTTTATTTCATTGTCTAAAAATTTATTTCGTAATTTAACTCCAACATTTCCTCTCACAAGGTTCCGAAATTGGGAGCTATATGCAGTGTTCCTTATTGACGAAACGTTATTTCGATAAAGGAAACTGTTCTAAGATTAAAGAAGGGAAAAGCTATCATGAAAATGTCTAATGCAAAGTACTCTACACAAGAGTAATGTTAGGCGATGGTGCTGGTGTATTCCGGATCGTAGTCAGCGGTTGTATTAAGCGGACGGATATTGTGAACCCACCCCATACGAAGAAACAAATGTTTGTCTTCATTAAGAAACACCGCCCTTCTTTAGCGACCCTTGTAATGGTGTAAGAACCTCCCAACTCCCTCCAGTTAACACTACTTGCTGTTCCTACTTTGCATTTTAAATGAGGGTACCACAGGAGCGCATTCTAGCGGTGGCTTAGCGAAGCAGGTCAGTGGAAATTACAAAGATTACACTTCCTTAGCATAGAATGACATGTTAGCAGTTCACAGCTCATGTATAGTTGGGTTCCATGAGGGATGCCAAGAAGTAGAAAGAATTAAGTGAGAACCCTAAATTATTCCACTTAGTTCGTTAGACTTTGAAACTTTTATCATAGGTAATTCCACGAGATATTACGAATTTAACTGATGAAACTCTTTATCATAATCTCGTGTGGGATTAGTTAAGACTATTCCAAAAATAAAACGCAACAGATTATTTAAATTGTAATTACTTCCTTACTTGTGTTGTTCAAAATCAAATCACCATTGTGTCAGCTGTCAGATCACGGCATACTAAAAGAACGAACAGTAGATTATCAAATGTGTTACCAGATTCTAACCATTGCTACCAACAGTGCGTATGAGAAATAGGTAACCTAAATTACGATAAGTTAAAATCAGACCAGAATAAAAGCACACGAACTGGCTTGCACCGAATGGAAATTCTGTTTTTAATCAATACAAATTATTATTATTATTATTATTATTAGTAATTTCCAAATAAGTTATGTCGAATAAAATGTATTTTATCCTGTTAATTTTTTTAAATTTCCAAATAAGTTGCCGTGTTCAGTAATGAAATGACGTTTTATCAGAAAAAATGCATCCTTGCTATCCTTACGTTATAAGATTGTCGAGAGTGATTGCGATTCTTGCAAACATATTAAAAATAAACGTCCGCGATTGCTCGATATACGAGGCATTGATAAATGTTAGGTTATGTTACAGTTGCAGATTTCCTAAGTTTGAAATTACATTACATTAATAATTATATAGTATAGTTAAAAGAGCATTATTATTGTTATAATTGTTTAACTTAACTATTGATGTAATGTAATTTAAAACTTTTAAAGAGTTAAAAGAGCATTATTAATGATATAATAATATTTTAACCTAACTACATAATTATTAATGTAATGTAATTTAAAACTTATGAAATCATATGAATAACTGTCTATGTGCAATAAACTTTTTTCCCATGAAGCATTATTCAAAAATTGTCTTCATAAATATTCTGTGATATCTGAAAAGTCTGTGTTATCAAAAAAAATCTTTATTATCTATGTAAGTATTATATTGTTCGTTCCAGTATCTAGATTTATTATTAGGCATTTGAATATGCTAGTGCTCTCAGGCAGAACTTCTTCAAACATTTTATTAATTATAAAGATTTTAAAGCATTTTAATAAAGACGTTTTCTATTTTTTAACCCATCTATTGAATTATTTTAAGTGAACTTTATTTCTAATTTTTAGCGTATTCAATTACAATTGTTCATTATAGCCTACGTAATCAAAGGGACTCTTGCTATGTTTTTTGCTTTGACTAGTTCTGCAGATAACTAATAACACATAGAGCAAATAAATCGAGAATCTGCATTACTTGTGTTATTGCTTGCAAGTTAGTTCATCGTTACTAACAACAGATAGCAGCAAAGGCAAGCAGGCAAAGGGATTCATATTATTTAGCCGTTTGAAGATGACTCGTTAACAGTGAGAAAAACAAAAGAAACTCGATATATTTTCACCTGTTTTGTTGCGAAACGAATTTCAAATGAATGTACTTGTTAACTGATGACATCCTGGTTGAGTGGCTTCTTCCTCCATGCAAGCAAGCTCTTGTTAAATAACTTTTCTGAGACTTTTGACTACTGAGGCTTTTGTCAATTGGTCCCCCGGGGACGAAACTTCAGCCTTCTCTGTCACACATTTGCTCCTATGCTACGACACATACTCTTCCTCTTCCTCCGTAGTGTTACTTGCTTTCTCTGATGAATTTATTTGAATCAGTTCCACACCAATAATTCAAATAACGAGATTCAAGGGAGGCGGTATATCCTCTCACCCCTTCTCCTTCACCCCTCCTACCCTTATGCTACAGCTTGAGTTTGTAGTTGCTTTTCTGTTTGCCGCCTTTGACTTTTCGAAATTGGAACTCTCGTGAAAATAGAGGTAGAAGTGGGGAAATCAGTAGAAAGACTCTAACATCCTTTATTATTAAAAACCAGGCAATGAACGGTACCAGAAGAAGATGGCGAAAATGAATTAGATAGGCTGTGAACTTGACTTTGCCATGACTGTCTGATTCCGTTTATTTGTATTTATTATTTATTATTTTTTCGTATTTTTCTCTTCTATACTTCCTTTAAAATTGCCTTTTCTTATGAGGTAAAGAAGAGGAATGACATTTTTTGTAAACAGTTCTAGAATTCTAATTCGATTTTAAATATGAGGAATTTTTTTTATATTTATACGAGTATATCAGTCAGGTATATCAGTCATATTCGTTCAACGAATCCGTTCAAGTGTATTGCTTTGTATGGTTATGAACAACTGATGGAATTATGACTGAATTACCAGGACTTAAAACATCCTATCGCTAATTGGCTATTCTAATAGATATTCTTAATAAGTGATAGGCTCGTTTGATGTCATGATTTGTCAGTACTACTTTCCTTAATTCATTTAAACCCGTTTAAAGAACAGCGCAGTAGAAGAAACCGATTTCATACTTAAATAGGTTGGCCATAGCTTGTTACTTAAATAAGTGAAAACCTTAAAATAACGAATTAATACAATATTTAATTTTTCCCTTAAATGGTTATAATCTACTTGTTGTACAGAATTGTGTTTAGTTAACCTTATAGAACATTTATTTTCTATAATTTGTTGTTTAAAATCTAGTTTGAACCACTTTTGTCATCTATATTTGTAGCCAGCAGTTGTAGTAGGTTTGTTGAGCATCTCTTGTACATTATTCTGTACATTAATAATTTTTAATCTTTACAAAAAAGTTTCATCTACCAAAGACTGTAAGAAGAAATTGTAACATTAAAAAGTTATGCAAAATTTCGAATCATTGCATAAACTTAACCTAATTTATTTGTAATCAGAATTTATAAAGGTTCCTTGCTTAAAATTTCTATTCCACTTCAAAACAGAATGTATATATACTAATACCCGAATGGGACAAAATCATAAAATCAAAATGCTCATGTCCTTTTATTTTATAACAACATTTCAACTGTTGTAACCAGTAGGAAAATAAATAACATTTTAATTTAACATTTAACATTAACATTTTAATTTAACTTATTTCATTGCTGAAACGGAATAAAATTTGAATTTAGTTGAGAAATTTAGGCTACGTTCTTATTTGACAAAATAAAAATATATAATTTGTAATTATAATTCACAATGATTAAAAATATTCTCCGATCCTTTAAATTAATAGCAATATTTTTAATATCGAAAAATAGTTAATAACGAAGGTGTATTTCTATCGGAGCTAGCTCATTAATTTCTTAATTAGAGATTTCTATTATTTTCAAGGTAATGGACAACAGACATATAATTATTTCATGCTTATAAGTTTAAATGAACTCATCTCAAGTAAAAATCTGGTGCCATGCGTAGTGAAAAAAATTACAAGCGTAACTTCACAACATATTCAAGCTAACTCCAGCACGTGGATGCAAAAATATAATCAAACGGGAAATCTCTACCATTTCGAATTCCCCCATTCATTTCTTGGAGCTTAATTTACAAACTATATGCGAAGAAGGAAGGACGATAGGGAGGAGGACACTTGGTAGCAATTAATTTGATTTTTGTGTGTGTGCGAAGGAAGCGAAGCGTGCAAGTCAGAGTCGTCGCCTAGGAGACACCAGCCGTCGTTCTTTTGTCGCAGCTTGTCGAGATATTGCCTTGCTACCTGGTCGGGTGGGCACAAAGGTTGCCCGAGAAAACGCATATCGGTTCACCGCACCCACTGACAAAATGAAACCTGCACCTCCCCCAGTATCCATATAGCAAGAAAATTAAAGAAACTTGACAAGGAAAGGAAATACAGAAAAGTGTAACTATGAGTTGAACTGCCATAAAGTTCTAAAGAGAATTCACATAATAGTGGTTGCTTATAATTGTTAAATGTTGAAGAGTTAAAAATTTCGTGATATACTGTCGTTCTTATAAATAAACAGCAAGGATGACTTTCATTTCTATGTTCTGTCTAAGGGAAGTATATATTATGTTCGTAAAAGATACGTATAAGTAATACATGTGATGCCTTAACACGCTATTGTTATTAATAAAGTATAGAATAAACTAAAAGGACTGTTTAAATACTGTAGGCCTACACAAGAGTCACAATCTTCCTAAAACATATGTTAATTTTATGATTAAGTTCTTATGTGGACATAGGCCTACCACTCAACGCCGCGTGTTTGATATTGACCAATAACATTTAGCAATTCCTCGGATATAGACCAATCACGATCGTTTATCTTATAAAATGCTTGATATTAACATTAGGATGCTATTTTACCTGATAAAATCATTAGCTCATTACTGGACACGTCAGGCGTTAACGAGCGGTGATTAAATCGTCACATGCGTCACATATGTCATCGAATCGATTCTTCGACTTTTCATTCATCTAGTATGCCGTGATCATGCTGCTGACAGAATATTGATAACAAAGTAAGAAAATAATTATTATTTACAAAATTCGTTATAGTTTATTCGTGGAATAGTCTTAATAAATCCTACTCGAGATTCGAGTTTCATCAGATAATTATAGCGATAAACTCGTAATCTCTCGTGGGATTGCCTATGATAAAATCAAAGGAATCTGTGAAAACTAGTGATCATTTTTAATATATTGTGTTTATGATTAAAGTGAATTATTTACTTGAGTGTTTAAATAGAACATAAAAATTGTACAGTTTGCAAATGTTTACGTTGCAGATTGAAGTGCTCCAGGCGGTAGTATAGTACACTCGATTTCGAAGGTCGAGGGTTCAAGTCCCATAGTCAACTGATCTTGAGGTTTTGGGGGCTTCCCTAGTCTTAAAGTCGAATATCAATTTATATTTTGAAGCAAATCAAAATGAATTACTCACATATGGATGGTGACATAATATTTTTAAAGGATCCCTTAGTAAAATTGACACAAATTGCATTAGAGTTTAAGTTGGTTCTAACAGATATAAGTAAAAACATGTATTCATTTTTCGTCTTCAATAAAACTAACTAGTTTACCGAGGCCATCTAATGATTTTAACTCTGGAAGGAAATCATTTATTAAAAAAATGAAACTGCTTGAATACACAAGTTGCCCTAAGACACAGCTTACCATTCAAGCCATGAAAGCCAATGGATAACAATTCAAACACAATTTTTGTTTTTGTTTTGAGTTAAATTGACAAGTAGAGATGAGCAGAGATTCAATGCATGTTCCCATAAATATGATGATGTATTATTCCAACAGAGTCGGATATTATAGTTTCTGAGATAGTTATCAGGTGGCGCTTATCAATTCCAAGTTGTTTTAGGAAGTCTGCTACAAACTGATAGACGGTACCCCGTGCTCCAAATAGAAGTCCTTGCACGATGTAATTGATGTAATATAATTAGGCCTACACATTTTAGAAAGTGGCTGTTTTAATTATTTATTATTATTATTATTATTATTATTATTATTATTATTATTATTATTATTATTATTATTTCGGGGATGCATTCGCGCCCCGTGTTAGGAAAACTTTAGACCCCAATGGTCTCCGGACATCACCTGACGTCATTATCACCTTTATCACAGCCATCTTGTTCAGAGTGAATATAAGCAACTTGTTTGCCTCATTCTCTGTATTCGTGTTGTCTCGGAGGTGACGCTGGCATCCGGCCAGGATCTCCAATTTATTTATTTTCATTTTTTTTGGGGAGTTTGGGTATTTGCTTTTCTTCTAATCGGAAGCATTTGTTGGAACTTGATTGTGATTAGAATTTACTGTTCTGTTAGTAGGCCTATATTTTGATATAGACCCTGTATTTAAATCTTGACTGGCAAAAAGTGTGTCTGTGATCCAATAGCCAATCCGTTTCCAAACAAATTGCGGTCCTCTAAGGCCCGGTGACGTGGGTCTCATAAACAGTCCCTACAACTGGAGAAGTAAAACTGAAAGATATTATTATATTATTATTATTATTATTATTATTATTATTATTATTATTATTATTATTATTATTATTATTATTATTATTATTATTATTGCTGCTACACGCACCATAACAAATGTCCCAAACTTGTACTGTATATGCCCATATCTACAGGAATCCACGACTTTGACTAATTGATGACACTTCCAGGTTACAGAAACACTGAAACTGTTTGCTTGTTTGTTTATTAGATGAAATGCTCGAAGTTCAAATTACGGTATTGTATAAGCTTAAAGGGATTTTAGTTGCAGAACTGCAGTTAAGCTTTTATGGCCTGTAAAATAAATGAATGCCAAGAACAATTCTGATAACGAATACCCATAAACTTACAACCTCCATAACAACCATAAACGCATAACGGATCACCTGTATGTTCGATTACCTGAGATAAGAGCCTCTGTCAGAAAGAACCCTAAGCTCCTCCAAAATCCATGTAAGGATCACTTGAACGTCCACAAGACCGACGACACGGAAGTAGATACTGTATTGTTTTTTCAAAATATAGCTTAATTGTGCTTGTCTCCTTTTAATCTTTTCACTGCTCCTGACGTATAAATTCGTCACCACAAAACATATATATATATATATATAAATAAAAGCAGAGATAAATAGAGCCCACTGACGATTTCACTTGATTGCTGAAATCAGTGTATGAACTAAGCCTTGAAAGAATTAATAGAATAAAGCATTGATTTCACTGAAGTTTTTAATATGTCTCCACTTAAACCTTCTGTCTGGTACCAATGTAAGTCAACATGCAAAGAAGCCTTCAAGGAAATGCTTGTTCTTTGCCTCTCAAAGAATAACTCATTCCTTGATTCTATGGTGTATAGGAAACAAAAGCAGAATGTAATGTTATTTTTACCATTCCACTGTAGAGTGCAGACCAGGAATTGAAGCCAGGAGAGAATTAAACTGAGCGTCGGGATGCCACTCGACGCCGACGTCATCACGTTTCAAAGAAAATATTGCTGCGACGTGGTACGGAAAGGGGTTTGCTTTTCGCAGCTCCTTATCCAAAGACAAGGAGAGGGTAATGAAAAGAGAAGCTCCCCTCTCGATGCTTCCACCTGTAATGAGAAGCGCAACCTGACGCCACCTCTCCCCTTCGGAAATATTCACTCCCACCAGTGCATTCAACCAAGCAGTCCTGCAATTATAATGCATTGTCTTATACTTGTCTTATAGATCAAATGGATAGCCAGAGAACTTAATAACACACCAGAATTTATTGAACTCAATATCGTGAAACTTCAGTTGGAAAGCGATATTGCGGGGGAAAACAAAGATCTACTTGTATTATACACTACTTATACGCTACAGGATATTAATCCAAACTCGTATTCATTTTTTCACATTATTATTGTGCCTTGTGAAGATAATGTTGATTGGATCGTTCCGAGAGTGAGAGTGAGAGAGAGAGAGAGAGAGAGAGAGAGAGAGAGAGAGAGAGAGAGAGAGAGAGAGAGAGAGAGAGAGAGAGAGAGAGAGAGCGAGAGCGAAAGAGAGAAATAGAAAGAGAGAAAGAGAAAGAGAGGGTGAGAGAAAGAGAAAGAGAGAGAGTGAGTGAGAGAAAGAGAAAGAGAGAGAGTGAGAGAGAATGAGATCCCAGGAAGCAAGGCAGTTTACCAACTGCGAACCAATGCTGGATCATCTAGTTCTTAACAACCTTAAAGCGGGAAACACAAACAAATTTTGTATAAAAAATGTTAACACAAATGAAAGCTTAATCGGGAAAGACTGGCAGGAGATTTCAATATTATTATCTGGCTAATAATGCGCCCAATACTATTTAGTAGCTTAGGGATTGCAGTCGTGTCGATATCAAAAGTCATTAGTAAAAAATTATCTGAATATAACCGAACTTTAGTAAATAATACTTACCGCCTGCGTGGTCTCTTCGGATCCGCAGATCCGAGTTCGATCCTCGAAACAATAAATCAATAACGGCCGTGGGTGTCTTAACTGCTACCTCTGAAATGTAATCCCCTTTGGTGAAGACTTTATTTGAACTCCATCAATTCTTCCTTTAATGGCCACTTTTTACACTGGGCCGAATTAACATAATATAAACTTAGGCTAAATTATGGGATTCCTCCACTCCCATTCAATGTGCGTAGTTTTGCTCGTGCTTACATTGCTTAGTGGTCTATCATAGTTGTTAACGTTTGTACTGCTTCTGGCTTAAAAATTCATCACCTCAAACATTGCATAAAATCGTATCTACAAAATTATTAGAGTAATATTGATATTAAAATATGAGGATTTTTATCCATATGTTGCTACTATCATGAATCTTATTAATTTCAAACTTACAATCCACTGGTGATTTCATTTGATTAATGCATAGATTAATAATTAAGTTAAGCTCTGAAAGGGTTTAGCGATACAATTAAGACAACATAACGTTTTAGAAAATTCTCAGCAGTAGTCGTTTTGGCAGGTTTTCTATGGTGGTATAATTTCACTTGCAATTGCGTATATGTTTTAAAGATTGTTGTAAATATGCTGCTAACTGCTTGTGACGCCCTCGGTGGTGTAGAACCTAAGTGCACGTCCTTAGATCAGAATGTTGCAGGTTCAAATTTGGTCGATTTTCAGCGTAAAAATCCTGGGCTGTAAGTCCTCCGAAAGGACAAAAGGCCATAGATTTACGGCCTCGGGACTGTAAATCTCAGCCGCTGACATTCAAGAAAGTTAGTACCTTTCGTCTAGCTGGTCATCGATTTGGCTTTAGCTTTAATTCAATGATTTTAACATACAGCGATGAATTATTCTTGGTATCAAGTCAGTTGTATTACTTGATTGTTCTCCTTAGTTGTAATTATTTCACTACTTCATTTCATGTAGACGCGAGCTTAAGGGCTAAAAAATACTGTGAATAACAAATATAAAAATGTATGACTCTATCACAGGTATAGAATGGCAAAATAAAATCTTAATATACCTAAGAATAAAATAGGGTTTATTATTTTGGATGTTCAATAAATAAATAAATAATTAATAAACATATACATTACTCCAAATGTATGACGATGAATTATGACAGATTATTGGTACAGAATGTAATACGTGAGTGACGAAACCGCGACTTCTACCAACAGGTGAGAAAGGAACAAAGTAATTTTCCAATTTCGTTCATCGCCTGCTAGCTGGGAGCAATAAGGAGCCCGACACAAAAGAATTTGAGAGCTCCAGCAGGTGAGACGACAATATCCCGACACGATGCAATATTTCCCGGTGTGTTTATGTGTGGGTGGTTTCCCTTGGAATGGGCTAGGCGGCAACCCACAGCACACCAGCCAGATTTAATGAAATCCCATATCTTGGTGCAAGTTCACAACATTTCTCTCCCACACTCCTCCTTTTCTCTCCTGTCGTGCTTCTTACTTCGCAAGTTGAAAGTATGGCTCACATCTCTTCACCCTGTGAGAACATGAAGTTTTATTTAAGGTTATAAGCTCCTCGAATTAGGAATTGAAGTATTACTAAGACACTATAAGGTCATTCCATATTAAATCAACAAATTTTAAGAAAACTTTTTGCCACACCATTTTTTATTTTGGTGAGTTTTGGTAGGTGATATGTATCAATCTTCTGAACCCCAAAACAAATCTTTTTATACCTCTAAGAAATTTTACTCCTGAGATATAGGCTTTTGTTTAGAACACGATCAAGCAAAAAATGTAATTTCAACATATTTTTGCACCATTTATTAATGCCTAAAATTATACGAAACGACAGTTCATGAACGAAGATTAGAGCCCTAAAAACCTCTGTTTAGACTTAACTTAAATCTAATTTAGTATGCACAAATGAAAGTCTATTCTTTAAGCTTTCCAATGAGCCCTATCTGATCATCCTACGGATTCAAGTAGAAATGCTACGGCTTTCAGAAAATAAGTCTGAAATTACATTTTTTGCTTGTTTGTGTTCTAAACAAAAGCCTGTATCTCAGGAGTAAAATTTCTTAGATGTATAAAAAGATTTGTTTTGGGGTTCAGAAGATTGGTACATATCACCTATCAAATTTCATGAAATTAAAAAAGGGTGAGGCAAAGCCCATTTGTTGATTTAATATGGAATGATCCTATAGCTAATGAATCAGTGACCATTCCAGTATAAGAATAGGCCTCTTTACAATTTCACCCAAATACAAGTGTCTATGATCATAATTTTGTCGTTTCATTTTGATCTCTTTAATTTTATCGCACCTACGTGGAACTTTTTATGGAAATTCGCAAGGACTAAACATTAAAACTTCCTTATCCTGTAGTTTCTTTGGTCAAAATCAGTTCATCATTGAACAAAGGATTGAGGAGATATGAAAATGTGGTGATGCATGTTAAATCTCTTATAATAATAAATAAAACGATATTATTAGTAGCCTACTTACAAAACTTTTCATGCAAAGAAAACAACTGATGTACGGTGCAGCGAGACTATAGCTAGATGCTCGATAAAAAAAATATCGTTTATCTCACCTGAAACTATCTCGCTTAAATGACACAAAGAGCGGTGTATTTTATGTATTTCGTGATTGTAATTATTCATTACATGTTTAATTCTGTGAGTAATCGCTAAATAAATTAATATTACTCGAGGTCTAGATTCTCTCAACATAAATTCACGTGCGTGCAACGGTAAATTTATCGATACATTCCGGAATTCTAGTTACATTATCATTCACTCATACGTCACTCTTTCGATTTGGACCAATAAATGTAAATGTGCTCTATTTCAATAACAACCACCGTCTTTATTATGACAACTTCCTTTTTATACAAGAAACACACTGACCGTGATATAAATAACAAGATAGCTAATGTTAAGTGAAACATCAAATAAGCATTACATGAAATAGTTCGACAGGCATTATAGCAATAGGTGCGAAATATGTATGGAATCAATTACGGATGTATGCATTCTAATATTCATCAATGACCTGTATAGTATGAATGAATGTTCATTCTTGCATGGATATATCGATCATTCGAGTAACAGAACTTAACGATAAGAGGTATTCCGTAAAGCTACCGCACTTACTTTGCTTTAATGATATTTCAAGATTCCTTATTATATAAAGGTAATTAAATCTACATCTCATCGCACTCGGAAACTGATGTATGGAGACCTAAATTTTAATGCCAGTTGCTATTCGAAATTTTACATATAAATACATTGTGTAAGTTAATCAAGCTGTGACGTAAGAGAACGATGAGTGCAACAATTGTAGTAGGCTGATTGAACATCAGCTTTGGCAAATTACTTTTAATTTGAAAGCGTAAATTTCATTTCAAAATTAATGTATAGGCCTACGTTATGGATTTACTTGGGCTAATTACCACCTCCCAAAAGCTACGTGTGCGTGATAAAATGTATTAAAGTATTGTTTACGAATTATATATTTTCAAGCAGTTGTAATAATTAGTACCTATTTTATGAGTGCTTCTATTATCCGTATGAATAGGAGGTATGGTATATAATCCCGTTTTCATTATCAAAGAAAATTGTTACATTAATATATAAATTTCATTGTTTTATCAGGATGCTTTTGTTTATATGAGAAGCTCCTAACGATAGGCCTTACCTACGTTTTTGTTCAACTACAAAAATTGTAGTAAATTTATTAATGGACCTGTAAATATTGTATTGCCAAAGTAAAGTCCGTCTAAAGTTAAATCAACATTCATATTTAATAATAATATCAGAATTATTTTCACTTTGTTAGCAACAGATAGCCTATCAGTGTAAGTCACTATTTTTAAGTCACTACTGTCTAGTTTTCGTAACTTATAATCGTATTTCGCCTACAACTCTGGATGGAGAAGTAGATAGGGCAAGGTTCTATCAGAAATGACGTCACTGAGCATGTAACCTGCCAATCTGTTATTTTAGGCCGCGACCGTGTTTATAATAAGACAAGATTTATATATATATGAAAGTATAAAATTGACCTGTCTCTTATTGTCATTTCCATTAAAAATAATGTATACGTTTTAACAATTGATAAATGGTAAAATATTTATTTAAAGAAATGTATATTTAATTACATATAACATTTATTTTCTATGGTCTTTTTTGTTTTCATAGATATCTGTCCTCTAAGTTTAAATTATCATTTCTACTGTATCTTTTGAATATTAATTACGAGAAAAGTTCAATCACTCCTGAAGGTACAATGAGCCTACCGCACAATTACAAATTTTATGACTAGAAAGACCGGTCACTCCTGGGGGTACGAGTGCTAAAGACCCTATTATCTACCACTAAAGAAAGGGAACCGCTTTTCAACGGGATATGATCCCCACTTAATCTGTCTATACCCAAGACGAGATAAGAAAGAAACCTGAAGTAAACAAAAACCAGTAGGCCTATTTCTGCATCACTCTTAAGTTATACGAGTAATGGGCTAGAGTGAGAGAGATGTACTGGTTTTTGTTTCCATCGGGTTTCCTTCTTAGAACGGTCAGACTATAGAAAACCTATATTTACTTTAATAACTGTATCTGCACTCGTGATGTCCATATAAATCCATAAAGTCCATGGCTCAATCTTAAAACTTAATGTTTAACTTAAACTTTTTTCAGTAAGCCGATGATATCATGTTGATTATAAAAATTATTATAAATATATCAATGTCTCTTATAACGATGAAATTACATTTATGCTAAGTTACACTGTTTGGAAAGATGAATGTACCGAAGACAGTGTTAGTAATGGCGTTAGTGATTATTATAATGAAAGTGTTGTACTTTACTTTGTTTTCATTACACTTAGATTGCAAATATTTTATATTTTCACAATCATTCACTGGTACAGATTGGTCGTTTTGAAAAAAGTTGTAGGCAATTTCAGGTCCCACTGCGTAGGGGGAGATGGCACAAGTTAAATAAGGGATGCTTCTTCTAATGAACTCCCATTTTCTTCTTTTATTTCCGCACCCCTTCACCTTCTCATTTATAATAAGCAACCCCTTTCTGCTTCTCATCCCTATCCAATCATCAGTAAATCCAAGAAACTCGTACTTTTTTGTCTCCCTGCTTTCTTCTTTTCCCTCTTTTTCGTGTAGATATGCTGATGTACTTTCTTCACTGTATATTTCCTTCATAAATTTTTTAACAGTTGTTGGGGGAGTTTGGCTTATTTCAGATCCGTCACAGCTTTCCTGCGCGAGTTTCAGCTCATAAGTTTAAATTATACAAACAACCATAAGAATAGAGTAAGTATAAATTAGGCAAATACTGTATTGTATGAAACCAATAGGAAAATTGAATGCCTAAGTTTCTGCCACACGATCATACGAACACAGAAGGTGTGAGAAGGTATACGTTATGTACTAATTGTGAATTACCGAAATTGCAAATAATTCATAATTAAGCCTTTCGGCAAGAGACATGCCAAATAAGGGTTCATTGTTTTTCGCTATCTCGTGACCAATTATTGTCCTATGCTTATAATTATACGTATATCGATGGCTTAGTGCATGCATGTGTTAAGTGTCAATTCTATTCTTTTGTAATTCCAATTTAATACCTAATTGTCACGAATGTGCACCCAGGAAAAGTAACTTCCTACATTCAGTCATAGGAGAGAGGTTCCACCTAGCGCTGTGAAGTGAACTCTGGCTTAGCTCAGTTGGTAGAGATGTGGCACGGATAGCCAAAGGTCCTGTGTTTAGAACCCAGTGTCAGAGGATTTTTTTTTCTATAATATTCTCATATAATGTCCAACAGAGACAATAATCTATGGTTCATGAATGCATATACATCCATTCCCACATTTTGCCCCTGCAGTAACTATAATAAGCTGCTGTTTTTTTTAACTGCCACGTTTGTATTGAGTGAAGATTTGCCTCAGGAGCTTCCAAATTTGCACTTAACACATTTATCCTCAAAATTTTACTTAACACACACACGTGTATATATATATACATATGTAGTAACACCATTGTCATTCATACATTGGCGACATTGTATACTTCCTAGTAATCGAAATTGTAAGGTTGATACAGTCCAAATTAATTCACCAGTTTGGCGTTATATTCTTAACAATTAATTATAATAACGATAATGGCAATAGTAGTAGAACTAGTAATGATAATAATACTGAAAAATAATATTAATGAATTTAATAATAATGGTAATAATAACAATAATAACAGTGGGGAAACTAAGCCCTACTGGAGATATTATTTATGAAATTCGTCTTAGCCACGTGAGAATTTTCTAAATATATACCGATGTGTGTGTGTATATATAATATAGCATAGTTATATATAGCATATATAGGATATATAACAAACTGCCACGATCCGTTTTTTGGAGTTATTTTGTCATCACATAGCAGTAAACTCATAACAGCGTTTTGCTATTACTATGATTATTATTATTATGATGACGATGATAATTATTTTTTCCATTATTATTATTATTATTATTATTATTATTATTATTATTATTATTATTATTATTATTATTATTATTATTATTATTATTATTATTGCTATTAATATTATGTTACATTTAGCTATTCAGATATGCCATTAACTGCAGAACAAAACTGCAGAAAATATTTTTGTTAACGAAAGATAGGTTCCTTAATTTAATGTGAAAGAGAATGGACAGTATATAGTAAGCGAGGCACAGGTTTTCTCCTGGATGCATTGAATGGTTTTGACTATCGTAAAGGGTGGGATGGGGAGGGCAGGGGCAGATAATCGGATCGGCCGTTGATCTGCTCCAGCACTCTATTAGCATAATGCTAAGTGGTACAGTCGTATTGACACGATTAACTGAATGCTCATATCTAAAACTACACACACATCCTGCAGCCTACTGAAATCACTATCCTACCATATCTGACTTATAAGCTTTATGTCATTATTTTTCAATTTTTCTTTTTATTTAATAATTTTCATTTCTATTTACTCAATTTAATATGTTCTTCTTTATACCTGTTTTTATTTAGATATATAAGCTTTCATGAACCACAGATTATTGTCTCTGTTGGACATTACATGATAATATTATAGGAGAAAAATTCCTCCGACACTGGGACTTGAACCCAGGACCTTTGACTATTCGCGCCAATGCTCTACAAACTGAGCTAAGCCGGAGTTCAATTCACAGCGCCAGGTAGGAGAGAGGTTCCATAAGTTAGTAAGTAATAAGGATTTGAATGAAAATCTGAAAAGTAATATACTGAGAACTCTTATTTAGGTATCTGTCTGCTTTTGCTAATTTTCATAGAAATTTCTCGCATCTGTTGTAAGGCCCTGCCTTCCTACCTGTAGGTGAATACGATCACAAAAACGAAATCATAGGCTAAGCACAGAGAGAATCCTGAACGAAGGTTTTCACATTTTCACTAAAGACAGTCAGTTATTAGTTAGGTCGAGACAATCTCCTTGTTACTGATGAGCAACCTATTCTCGAAGAAAATCAAACAAGATTTTAATGTAAGTTATGACACTTCGCTTTTGTGCAGATTAATTCGTAAATTTCCTTGGAAGTATTCTTCTATCCAAAAGCCTTTTTCATTCCCTTTTATGTTTTATGGCAATTCACGGGAATATATGAGCATTTCAATGCAATTTTTATTAACCTGTCATCAATGAGGAAATGGGAATTCTCACAGCTATAATCTATTAATGACACCGCATTTGGAAGTGGATTGTTCTTATTTCTTTTATCAGAGTAATTGCTTCAGATAGGAGTTCTAGACATATGTCAATCTGAAAACTTTACGATACTGTGAAAACTTAATTTCCGTATATGCTTGTAATTTCTGTTGGCTGCTTACTTGATAAAAAGAAATAGGAAAATCTTCACCAGGTTTAGGCCGTCCTTCCTCCATATGTGAGTAAATTATTTGAAATTTAACTGCATAAGTATCTCCATTAAAATATAAACTTTTTTCTTAAATACATGCCGACAGTACAAAGCCAGAACTAGAAATAAATGTAATTTCAAAATCTGTCACGTCGCTAGCAGATTTGGTATACACACATCTCCTGTTCGGTTATGCTGCATCAGGAGTTCTGAAATTAGGTGCAACTTATTGGCCTATTGATGCCTCGGAGGCAAAAAAACAGTATGTTCTGCCTGGATGCACGTAATGATAAAAAAACCAACGAGCGTTAGTGTAGAAACAATAGCATTATTTGCACACAACAAACACTCATATCGTCCTGCAATTTGCATACAAACTGCATGCTTATTTTTTTGTATTAATAAAAACAAGCTAGCACCAATGCATGCAATCAGCAATATTTAGCTGGCTGGAATATTTTGTGGATCAGCGGTGGGAGGAAAAAGCAGGCCTCAAAAATATTTTTAGCATATGCCTCTCTTAATCATTTTATTTTAGCCGCAGACATTGCGGTCTTCGTTACCATCAATGATAAATATCTCATTAAATGACCATACCGCCGCCACAGCGGGTGTTTTGGGTACGGTTTGGTTGGGGGAGGGGGAGATGCAACTTTTTAAAAACCCCACCCCTTTTAAAACCAACTTGACTACCTACAGGATTTTCAAAAACATTATTTTGATGCAACGCAGCACAAATATTTCATAATTTTTTGTTCAATCCCCACCCTCTCTTGTATTTTTGTTAGAGGGGGTAAAAATGGGAAGGGTTTGTTGGCAGGTATCCCTGCTGTGCTAGTGACATCCATTTTGTAAAACCTCGCCCTTCCCTCCTCTCTTTTACCCCCTATCACTCCCTCCCCCGACCCTGCGGTCCTAGGCTTCGATAATAATGTTGAGTGCATGCGAAATAATTGATCGATTTTTCTGTGTGTTTGTTTGCTAGCTACAGCTGCATATGCGTCGATGCGCTATTGGTTTACCCCCGAATTAAAAAAACAACTACCTGCATCCACTAGCCTTTCCCGTTCTCCACTAATTAATTGAAACAATGCAATTTTAGCTTTCATTTTACTAGCAGCAGTAAAAAAAAAAAAGCCTCTCACCCCATCATATGTGTATGTGTGTGTGTGGAATCAATAAATGAATACATGATGCAAAAATCATTGGTATATATTCGAACGTGGTTACTGTTCGAGCGAGAGGAACGGCTATTGCAAGGGAGTGTGAGAGAGATGCACAGGGTTTCAAAACTCGTGGAATAGAAAATGCAATGACGTCATGGGGGCACCGCATTATTGTGATTTCAACGTAGTCCATGCCATGTTGGTAATTTTTAATAATTCCCGGAGGACGCATATTTTGCAAACTTTCAGAACAGGTTTTGTGTTGGAGAAGAGGGACCGTGGGGTGAGGAAACATGCAATGAAACTGCAGCCAAGGCCATACAAGTGCATCTCTATCATTCATCCATTCCCCAGATCAGCTCGTAAAGCAAGAATTTATAATATTATAAAGCTAACTTTGTAATTCCCGTAAAATGTTAACATTGCGAAGAACTAGAAACTCATTTCGTATTAGTGGACACTGTTCCTAGCCCCCTACATCATGCCATTGCTCAAATATAGAACATAGAAGGCTATGTAACGATGTATTTACATTCTATGAATATTTTCCGCTGATTAGAAACAAAAATATACCGTTCTGCACATGTAAAAACAAAATAAAATCACTACTTCACTGCTGTTTTAACACTTTTCTATTTCAATAATAAAACTTCAGCTCCAGGTCCCATGTATCCTACATTTGCACTGCGCTGTAAATGTGGTAAAGGGGGCTCTCTTGTATTTCCTAATTTATGGAACATGCACTTTCAAAAATAGGAATTTGTCACGAGTTGTTTGTTTGTTTGCACCTTTCCCTTTACAGGATTTGTTTGATGTTTTTATTTAATTTCTTGTGCATTTTGAAATTTAGCACAAGCTTGCTGTAGTAAAATTGTGGTGCACCATGAAAAAGGGAAGTTATGTAGGATTTTGAGAACATTTTTGCAGACAACTTTGTTTACACCATGATAAAATGGTAAAACGTAGAAAGATAGATAAAAATAAAAATATAGGGTTGTTGTAATTAACAATTCACATAACATGATTTTCTCATTCTAAAATTGGTTTTTGTTCAATTTGTTTCTAAATGCACCTTTACCTTTCAGTGCTTGTTTACTACTTGTATTCTGCTTTTATACATGTTCTATGTTTTAAATAATACATTTTTTATATCTAGAGATACAGCATTAGGCCTATACCACAGAAAGAGGAGTTTTAAAAATGTATAATCACTAGATATCGAACTCATTTCTAAAAATTGCGTTAAATACATCTAAGAGTAGTAATGGATTAGTGAATTTATAAGTTGAATTTAGTATATAAGATAATGTTCCAGGCCATGACAATAGAACGGGGTTTCCCTTGATTTAGTGAAAAAAATATAACGGGATTGCTGATTATGTGAGGACGGATATTCTTTAAATTGTAATTTTTAAAATTCAGCTTTATTTCTGTTCCTTTTTAGCATCTGTCTCATGGTGACGTGTTTAGGCGTCTATTAATTTCAACTGATATTCTATTTTAATTAATATGATACAGGATAAGACAGGTAAGTATATGTCCAATTCGACATTTGCCTTTACGACTGGGGTAATGAAAAAACCCAAATCAAATTGGCTGGCCATGGGGTTTGAACGTGAGGATATCCCGAATGCGAGACCAAGATGCTACCATCTCGGTACCTCACACGGTTGTAATTAATTGTGCTCAAATTATATAATACGAGTAATTTCGCTGGAAAGATATATAAAATACCTTAAAGAGCAATTCCTAATTTAAATAACTGATTTTAATATTAGGACTTGGCTGAAGCTTATATATTTACATTTACATTTTTTGCTACAAGGAAAATCGCGTTACTTCGTACATAACTTTTATTCGCATAGACTAATTGCAATTTCTTATATGCCTGATCTCTTTTCAGCTGAATGATATACGTAGGCCTATACAATATTTCAAATATAATTGCTTATAAAGCCGTTGCATACTTGTTTGTTCAATGTCTGCGTAATTCCTAACCAAATTGTGAATCGGATTATGTTGCTAATAAACTCTATGAAGCCAGTAAATAATTTTACTGCAGGCTTACGCGTAAGTTATCATAGATATAGGCCTACCGTAGATTGGCAATACTTTATCTTGTTTTAAGTCATCGCATACACTATAGGCCTATTTCAAATCTTCTTAAAAAAAACAGTCAACTACACACCATTTATCGAAAATCGTAATTACATCTTGAAAAAGTGCTTCTATATCGTATTGTGGGCTATTAGTTTAGAAAGCATAATCATGGATAAAACAAATAAAAAATTCGCAAAATACAAGTTATGATATAAACTATCGTAAAAGCTCTTAACAATGCTTTCCAGAAAATTGTCATAAAATCTGGATGCTTTATTCCTAGAAACATTTCCAAGTAATCAACAGCAACCCATATCGCTCATGTTGATACTTTAGATAAGGTTTAAATTGATAGTGTACGTGTGTGTTGATTTTGCCAGTATCGAATTACGTTTATCGAATTGCTTAAGTAGGGTTTATTAGCAACAATTCTTCCTACCTTGTGGATTCCTGGTAGACCTATAAAATTAATGCAGTGATTATAATTTCTTGCACATCGAAACCAGTTCAGAAGGAGGTTATCAAGATTTCCCTAAGTGGGGTAGAGTTATAAAATCAGATCTTGGTCGATGAACTCCAAAGTTACAACTGGTTCCTCTTGTGCGTCAAGCTTCTTTTAAATTAAAAATGGCCTTTGGGAAAGTAATTTTATAAATCCTTTAAATCAGATATATACACAATATTATGGTCTTTATACCTATCATGATCGATTTACAGAATAATGCATTTTATTTTAAAACCTTTACAGTAATTAATTTTTTTATTTGATACATTTATCCTCGTATGAATGTGGAATTGTTTTTATTATTTCGCAATATAAAGTAATTTGGACGGGATTTGCACTTTTATATTCCAATTATTAATATCCGCATAGGTTTAAGGATTTGCATACAAGATTTTATTTAAATTAACACCGAACAAGCATTTTGTAAATTTATTGAGGCATCAATGTTGCAGTGAATTATTTGTACACTTTATCATATATATTTTATGTCTAGTGTAATGGGCTTTAGAAGTTTATGGTGCGGTTTTGCGTATTAGCATCATCGTAAAGTAAGAACCATGATTCCTGGCAGTATGAGAGAAAAGCGATATTCGGTGCTGGAAGAAGCGTAGGGTCTGTCAACTGGTGGAAGTCATTGGTGTATGGATAAAATAGCGTTTAAGTTATCTGAGAATTATGGAGTGATTATAGATCCCTGACAAAAAGTAGACAACCTGATGTTGTGGACATTTACAAGGAAAAATATGGTTTAGTGCATAACATTCTGATCAAGTTTTCCTTAGGAAATCGAAATAATTTTGTCTTTGGGGAGAGACCTCAATGCAAAAATGCTTCATTAAAAAAATTACGAGCTAACTTATTTGTAAAACAACCAGAAGAAAGTATTTTTAGCCTTAAAATCATATTTTAGTAATCTTAAGGCAACTCAAATTTACTTGAAATTCAAATATCTATTTACTTTTGAATGAAACTTTGTTTCAGCGGTAATTCTTAAAAAAAAGTATTATTTGAATTCTGTGAATGTCTGTTATTTCCAAATTTCATTTATAAACATGCAATGCAGTATACAGGAAATTATGCACTATCTTTTTAAACATTGCGTATATGTGACCTTTCTGTCTAAGCCTGTGTACATTACTCGCCAGTAAGATGATCTTGTGTGTGTCCCCTGGCAACCAAGCGCAATGTATGTTCATGTTTATGTATTAGTTCTGAGATATGCATTAAACATAGAGCCAAACTTAACATACAGCCGAATTCTAATATGTAGTCCTCTTAGAGGTTCCACAACTTCTGCCTGCATAATATATTATAGTAGTCTCACAAGACTGGCCCGAAGAGTCATTCCTTCATTATTTTAATGCTTTCTTTCTTCGTTTCATAACATTTTACTCTTTTCTTCTCTCATATTCTTTATACAGGCCTATGTGTGTGCATATACATATGTGTAGGCCTATGTAATGGAAAAGTAAAGTAATCCCTACACTAGTTGTGGAGGCCCTTAGGGTCCTAGAAGGTTGAGGTAATAATTCTTTTAGGCTTTTTGTGCATGAACATGGCAAGGTTGTCAAGCCCCCCCTTTACCCTCAGGATTTCTCCTGGTGCTTATTCTACTAGAAGCTGGCTCGACCTTAGGGCTATGGGCGTATTATTACCAGAGTGAATAGGTTTCTTAAGAAATCGGAGACCGAACCCTCGACCATCAAGTTTCCAGCGAAATATGTCAACTAGGGGCGTACCCGATTATACTTGTATTCACATATGATCAAGTGTGCTTTTCATAGGCCCAATTAAATTTAGTTTCATATTCTGGGCCAGTTTCAAAATTACTACACATTTTAAAAAAGTAGCCTAATAAATTTGTCATGACTTCTGCCCCATCCCTCGTATATATAGGCCGACACACTCATATATATATATATATATATATATACAGAAACCATGACAATAACTCAGAGAGGCCTAAGCTGTACTCTGTACTCAGGTACATACAAATATATATATATATAGATATGTTATAACCAGGGCCCGGATTCTGATGACCTAAAATTGTTTGAAAAATGACCTATAATATGACCCTAAATTTTAAGAAAATGACTCAATAATTCTAAAAAAATGACCTAAAAACTGATATTTTATTTATAAAAAAATATTATTGTACACACAAACTTATGGACTAGTTTGTACATCATTGTAAATACTGTAAATAACTGTAATGTTGTGAATGTTCTTTTCTCACGGAAATTTATACTGGCACTGAGGCACTAGTGAGTCAAAATTCGGCACATCCTTTTGTGATCTGCCGGATTATATTATTGTTTATTGAGGGTAAAACAGAAGTTTGCACTCTCAAATCCAAGCAGGTGGCAGACTCTGGTGCCAAGTCAATCTAATATCAATAGTAATATAATACAAAATTTTGGCGTTTCTTTGATTCTCATTTCCGACTGAGACCTGTCAATTCTTTACCGCCGAATTTTTCCTTCTTGCCTTAAACAAACAACACTTCAAAGACGGCACCGCTAGTGAAGGAAAAAGTTATTACTCTCAATGCAAATACATGAAAATGATAAAATAATGAAAATTGAAATAAATGCCCTAAAAATATAAAATTGCATAAGATGACCAAAAATGACCTAATAAAAATGCATTTCTATAATCTAGAGGCCATGATAGAGATTTATCCACAAGTTGGCAATGTCTATGCAGCATCAATAAGAAGATGACATGTCATTAGAATCCGGGCCCTGGTTGTAACTTATATATAGGCTACAATTTAATGCATTATGTTCAGGATAATCTAGTACTTATATATAGGCCTATATATAGGCTATATATTACAGTAATTCCTAGGTCCTAGTATATCCTGAACATGACGCATGAGTAAGTTTTATAGATTTTTTTGATATACATTCCGCATCTAGTAGTACCATCACGGTAAGATGAATGTTAGCCAAGAATTTCAGGAGTATGATGCACTAAGAGTCTGCGTAAAAACCAGAGACCCTGCCTTGTCTTCTTTTGCTTAATGGCTTGGAACTCTGCTTTCTTTCGGAATGTTATTTCCTGGCATTTGTTATTCTGTCGTGCATAAAAACAAATGTATGAGGTTTCGTTGGGAAGTATACGTTTTATGAAACTTTCACTACTAGAAGTGTAGGCACCTGTTATTAATGCCATAGCAATAAAATGTTCTAATCTATGTTTGGACCACTTGATTACAATATATAAATTAGTTACGTTTATTGTTAAATGTTATTTAATGGATATTTGCTAAAATCTGTATCATCAGTTAACCTCTTATCATTTTTTTATGGCGCTGTAAATCAACAACCATACAACCATAAAGTAAACAGTCAAACTTAGATTTAGTTTTTAATGAACCGTAACAGTTAACGTTTTAGTCATTTATTAAGATTGTCCCTTACACCCGTAATATAACTATTACTAAAATTACTGAACTATTTTTACTAAAAGAAATGGCCATGCTATTTAGTCGCAATGTAATAGATGTATATATATACAGATTTTTTTCTGTTGAAATTACATAAAACGTAATAGTTTACAATCACTAAACCTCATATCGTGCGTACGTGATAGAACATTTTATAGGCTACTTTTTGATAATAAATTTTAATTTGGGAAAAATACTAACATAAGTCAATAGAATGAAACTTTTCCGGAAATATTAGTACCCTAATAACAGGCTATTTGGAATGAGCAGGTAACAGAATTATTAGCTTCTAAAAATCTGAAATTATGTTCACAGTCCCTTTTTCATTGTATAACTTTTTAGTATTTTGTTTAGGAATTTATTGGTTCTTGCGGGAGTGAAAATGACTTTAGTTTCTTATGATTTCATTATTATATTTTCAATAGTGTATTTTCATTACATCTGCAAACCACTCATTAAATTAATGTTCTTCGTCCAACCACAAAAGGAAACGGGACAGGCAACAAGCTAGTAGATAATTCCATTAAATCTGATCGAGGTCTTATCTTGTAGGTTTCATATTCATTAACGACCCCGAAATTTGTATCTTTCTGTTTGTGTTCTTCAAACGGGGGGTTTCAACTGAAGTTGACAGATTCTTTCTAAGACTTCAGTGACGAAGTTAAATATAAAATACATTGAAAAGGAATATAAGTATGAGTTAAACACCCTTGTGTAAGTTACATTAAAAGTGTTATAATAATAATCAAACTATAAGTTGTTTCAGAGTAAAGTGCGTCAAATAAATATATAAAACACATTTTATACTATTCAATTTACTTTATTGTTTATATTTCATTAATTTTCAATATTTAGTTTGATTTATAATAAATATTATGAAGGATGAGCTTTGTAATAAAATTTTAAAAATTGTTATTTACATGGATTTATAGTATTTAATAATTGTAGGATATTAATATTTTATGTAAATGATATTATTTTCGTGGCTATGCAATGCGTCATGGGCCGCACAACAAGTTGCCAAGGGCTACATGCGCCTTGTTTGAGAATAGCTGTAAGAAGTTTTATCAATATGATTTCCATAGACATAGGTTTAAATCTGATAGACTATGCCAGTTTAGAGCCGACGATTGAAGCGTATATCTGAGATTCTGAACGCTTCGTATTTCTGTTAAAAGAAATTATATCAAGGTTACATTTCTCATGAAGATATACAGTTTTTGCATTCCATTCGTTCTTTGTGTACAAAGACAATTTGAGTTGGCTCTTATAACCCATAAAAAATAGATTAAACCACTACAATAACTCAAGCACTAGATTATCCAGAACATAATACTCCAGTAAGTTTGCTGCAGTCTGCGATGGACACTAAAGAGACAAATGAGTCACTAGCTGGTCAAGTTATGTCGTTGTTACTCCCCCAGCCTCATGAGGTGTCACATGAATCTTCCGACTCCTCATTACCATACATAGTCTGTGCCCCTCAACATTGCAATAATGCGAGGCCTTTAATAAGACCTACATAGCCCGACATTACTACCGTCATTATCAACTAAAAAGTGAGATGTCCAAAGTACATAAACAAAATTATGAGAGACTTTGATGCTTATGAAATTAGAGTTCCTACTTAAATATCTACTACTACGTAGTTTATTTGTTTATGGTTGTTTGTTAAGATTGTACTGAATTTAAGCTAAATTCGCAGGACACTTTTCTTATAGACTAATGTACCTATACATTAAATGCAAAGATAATTGAGTCACCATGTGATTCACAGATGCCAGGAGCATGCAAAAATATTAGAATGTCAAAATAATTTAGGCTGTCCAGTACATTTCAAAAACCAAGCAGAACGTCATACAACAATACTTCATCACTAATCAAAATTAAATTAAACTAAACTAAAATAAACTGATATTTTTAATAGGTCTCTAATAACAATGGACACCCATAATTTGCATGCTCGAATAAAGCAAATGTTCATTTTAGTCTTACAAGTTGTTTATTTTTCTCTAACAATGAATTTTTTTTCACTAAAATATTAAAAGACCACAGACCGGACATTTAATTTACTATAGAGTGTAGGGGATATAATAAAAATTCATGATTTTTACACAGAGTTTAAGGGTGTTTAAGTTTCATAAGCTACACCAAATCGGTATGAAAAGTGGATAATACTTGTGTATATAGGCCTAACATAACGGAACATCTTGGGCATTTGTTCTGTCCTTGTTTCTATGTCAGTCAATATAATGAGAGAAGTACATTTTTTAAACGCTGTTACTACTTAGAATTTGGATATTACTTTAGCCCAGGCCTGTGCTGTAGGCCTAAAGCAGACGGGCACAGCCGCGGTCTACCGCTATATTTTATGCAGCGGGCGACCAAATTTATAATTAAATAATATTTTTACATATCTCGAAAGAAACTATGAAATGTTACTTAAAATTACATGACTTGACTAGATCATTTCAATTTTATGCAAATTTATAATTATATAATATTTTTACATACCTCGAAAAAACTATGAAATGTTACTTAAAATGACATGATTTGACTAGATAATTTCAATTTTATGTAAATTATGTTGACTATTAATAACATTAAATAACTATAAATGATATTGACAGACCGTTAAAATGAAATGTTACCTATATGGGCTGCAGCCCTCCATCAGAACTATAACAAAAAAATACTGTTTCATGATTTTTAATCACTACTGCTATAAAGAAATGTTATGCTTAGGCCTAACCATTTGTACAAACATTATATTCTGTATTTTTGGATGCGTTGATAGTTCATCTTCCTTGTCGTCTTCTTTTTCTTCAGTATTATAGGCTGATAGCAGGTTACAATGTTGTTAAAATAGAGCGATATTGACTTGTGTATGAATCTAAAATGCGGCTATTCCGCCTTGTCAATATAAAAGTTTTAAAATATTAAAAATCAAATATATTTCGACCCACCTGTGGTCATCCTCAGTGATGAAATTTAAAAATTTGCATTAATATAGGTGTTAATCCTATTTAACTAATAAAGGTCTGGCTTAGAAGATGTACCTGGTGTTCTCTCTTATCCACATAAATCACTCATCAATATTTTATGAAATTCAGTAGTCAATATAAAAGAAGTTGATATGTTCATGTAGCTGGGATTTTGATTTGGCCGAAGTCGTTGAATTTGTAAATCGTCTAGGCGAATACCCATAGGCCTACATCTTTACGTCGAGATTTTCGTAACATGTCGGCGAGGTGATTCAGTTTTTATGAACTGGATGGCTAATCTCCAAATAAAATTTGCCGTCCCATTTTTTACAGACTTGCGGTAAGCTATTAGTTGGTATATTAGTCTTATCGACATTTTGTTTTTGCCTGATATTTACATCCCATATATTTTATGTAAGTCTACCGATATCCTAAGTCTATTCATATTTATTCTACAATTGCAGAGAATCTACTATTCTTTTTTGAGTTTGCGGTTGTAGGCCTACTTTGTTCGTTGGTTGCTTATTTATGAAATGATTTTACAACTTCTTCAATATTCTTTAGACCATAGCGGAGGCTAGAGTATGCAAAATGAAATTCCTTGTTAAAATTAAGAATGATTCTGTCTCATTTATCGTACAAAGTCACCCTTTGATGAGAGGTGCCGAGCAATAGTGAGGAGGGATACAGTCTTATGCTAGGCCTACATATGTATTCCAAATCCAATATGCTTTCTACCTGAAAACCTGTTTTTGAGCCTTATTACTGTTCTACCCCAAATGATCTATTTTGTTTACTTAATTTGGAGGATTCACCCATTTTCTTAGTCTTATCTTGTGGAATCGAGCCTATTGCGACAGCAGCTGTAGCAATTGCGCTTAGTGTAGCTTTCGCGGCCGATTTTCAGCTCACTTGTGCTACGTTATAACTTGCAATTGTTTCAGACAGAATTACCTACCTAAGGAAACGCGCTAGATTTCATAAGCCATTTAAGGCAGCGTTTCACAACCTATGGTCCGCGGACCACCGTGGTCCGCGAAGATGGTGCTGATGGTCCGCAGACATAATTAAAAATTATAATGCAATTGAAAAGTAAAGAAGTAAAAATTTTTCCCATATTTCATTACAACGACCGATAATTAATACCCCAAATACTAAAAATATAGGCCTTCTTTTAAAAATGGGATGTAAAATTAGGGGGCCGTAAAATTTTTTAGGCATTTTAGAGGTCCTCGGCTTCAAAAAGGTTGAGAAACGCTGATTTAAGGTAACGGGTACGATTTAATATGCCACTGTTAAACTAATATCATTCTGTTGCTAATCTAACTGCACTAACCTAGAGCTACCTGTCACTACAACCTAATTGGTACTGCTAACCTAGGGAAGGTACAAGGAGCATAGATGGTCTTTCTGCTTAGCACTGTAACTAGCGAGACTCTTCGCCCGAGGGATATCCAGGGTGTTTAGTATTTAAAATAAAATTCTAAAAACCGGCACAAAAATTACGGCATTTGGCAGCATTATAGAATTAATATAGAATGGGAGAAACGTTTTGGACGTGTGATCGGAGTTTTAATTAAATTAAATCCAACTTTAAAATTTCAAAAGAGAGTTGAACCTGTTCCTCCGGAAACCTGTCACTAAATCCGATCGTTTCTCTTTAAAAAAAGGACCGACCGCAAAAATTACACACATTCTGATCAACCTCAAACGCAACGGCTGCAACTCCAACGCTACGAAGAAAAAAAAAGGGGGGGGGGGGAAATGTACATAATCTACCTTTCAGTTGGCGGTAATCGGAAAATATTTCGTAAGTTCAACTTTAGATGAATTAAGAAGATTGAGTTGGTGAAGACTGGATAGTAATTTCGAGGCTAGTAAAGAATGTTTCCTTTTGGGAACAGTTTTAAATATAATGACAATAGCATTTTTTTTTATCTCATGTTGGGGTTTTGAGGGAATCATGGTGTCCTCTGGAGAAAAGAATGAGAAATAGGCGTGTTCTTCCATCTCACCTTCCCGGGCGGTCACCGAGTATGGCTCCACATTATTCCTTACCCTCATAAAAAGTAATGGCTCAACACATTAGTTTGAAAAACGCTTTCACCTTTTTAAGGAAATTGTCTGCTGGACATAAAGCTTTGTAATCTGAAGTCATTTGCGGTGCCATACTCTCCAACAAATAACTTCCTGAAGCTACCAACTTAAATGAAAACACGCCTTGGCATTGTTAAATTATTCCTGGTTTACATCATAACTTGAACCTATTAACATTAGTGTTTTGTTCTTCCACACCATTTTCTTAAATTACTCCAGCCTTTAAAACTGTCGAAAGGAAATCTTAACTTTTCTCTCTGAAAGTTTAATTTGTATGTTTGTAGTTATTTAGTAGCCCATAAACAATTAAAACGGGACACTTCTTGGTTAAATAATACAGAAGTTGGACATTAAGATGGGAGTAAAAGAAACTAAGTTTGTGTGTAAATTTGATAGAATAATTTATTATGATGGTAATGGCCACTCACAAGAACACGAAGGTTAAAACCGACCATTTACATTTTTCTTTTATTAAGTGAGATTACCTGCCTTTGTTTGTGTTTTCTCGAAGAATTCCACATCCTAACGGTTTTTGTGCGTCTTTCTTAAATTTAATGATTGAAAATTGGATTCTACTCAACCCAGATTCTTAATATATTAGGGAAAATTTGTTTGTATATTTTATGCTAAGGGACAGGAATTTAAATCCGTTGCTCTTTTGTAGACTTTCACATAACCAAATGCTATATCCACCTTTCATATAAGCATGACAGAATAACTAGGATTCAAGTTTGGTGCCTTCTTAAGCTGTAGGTCCCAAATGCTATGTTTTCTGTATAAAATAAGGACTTGACAGCATCCCATGAATATGGACAGTCTCAAAGGTTGTACAATTAATGAGAAAATGCCTTAGGTACAAGTTAAAATTATTCCGGAATGAAGTGATAATCAGTTGTGCCCATAATTATGGATATTAAATTACATAATATACTTGAAATAAACTATAAGGAAGAGAAAAATCACAACACATTAAATATATCCATAACTGCCTGCTAATACAAAATTAAGGATCATAAGTTTCTTAAAATTTCAATTGTGTACAATTTTTTTTCGATTACAATACAGAAAATACATCTAATTTTATATATACATCTTCGTATGATTTCTGGATTTTTTGGCAATGTTTATAAAAAACTAAATAACGCAGTTTAGTTCACGTTTTCAATTTGAGAATTCCAAATCAGTTCACTTTTTAAATTTGAGAATTCCAAATAAAGACAGGCAATCTTGGTAACAACAGAACATAAACTCTTGTGTATGTACATACAATGTTAATAATATTTATACTCTAATTTGTAACGGAACATTTCTTAAAATAAGCCGTAAATCGTAGATATTTTTACATATCTTTTGTGCACTGAGAAATGGAAAATACGTGTTGCTGAAGTCTATGTACAGAAACGTTTAAGTGGTAGAGGTGACCATGGAAATATTTGCACCTCTTTTGTTGGACGGTCTTGCGCCTATTTTCCTTAAGATAATTATTTTTCTTTCTTCTTGGAATCTATTTCTTGCATGGCACAAAATACCATGCTTGTAATATGTTTCCAAATTTTTGTCATACATTTTATGATAGACAGAGCTATAATATAAAAATCTGCTATGTTATATCATTTATATTAAAATAGTTTATTATTAAGTTCATTATAAGCTTAAGGATTCATTTTTAATCCATAGACTAATATTCGAGGTTTATGCGTACAGCAATGTGTAATATGTACAGCATAGGAGTTTCCAGAATCTAAGGTCAGTCATCTATTCGAATATGGCCACATTGGTCTAATATGAGTGTCTCACAAGGAAATGTTTTATCTTATATATTAATAATAGAAAAATCTGAGTAAACACGTGATACTCATAAGTCACCCATAATGTCATGAGCATCCGAAATGTTTATTGTTAATTACTAATCGGTTATGTAAATTTGCTACAGCAAGTTCGAAAATAAATTTGTATAACGAAGAGTACTGTACTTATAAATTTGTTATTTGAACTTAACATTTCCTTCTAAGAACTATGATTTAAATGTGTCAGCTGTTTTCGTATACCAGTGTAACTATTATAACTATATTTGTTTTCAAGGTAAACTGGCTTAATAATCACATGACGGAAATTCACTGATCGTTTATTCCGGAAAAGTATTGGGCTTGTCGAGAATTAGCTCTTAAAAGCTTTCTTAGATACCTGTTTTCGAAATGTAAAAGAAGACATAGGCCTACTTTTCATAGGATACTGGCAGACTATCAACTTCGTTCCCGCAAATATTTTTTGTTTGCTTAAGAAAATAACAGTTGGTGAATACGATCTCTATCACTCAAGAAAATACATTCTCTCATAATTTGTCCCAGGAAGATTTTATCATCCCATAAATGGTATGCATGTGAGGAAAAGTGAACCAGTGGAAAACAATAATAAACCGGTACCATCAATGTGCTACACGAAAGTCAGTATGAATACAATAGTTTTCAAACAGAAATTTTATTCCTGCAAACCTTTATTCTTGTTTTAACCATTTTTTTCATTCCGTAGGTTATCTTCATATTATATCAATTCTTATTCAATATCAGAGAGTATAGAGTAAACAATTACATAAAGTTTAAATATAATAGGTATAAAAGCAGCAACTTCCTTATTTAAATACAAGGTATATTAAACTCTATACTCGTACATCTGGTTTTACGCTGAGTGAGATTCAAAAATGTGTTATTTTGTTTAATTTGGGGTCTATTTAATTTACTTTATAACTGCAGAAATGAATAGTTGAAGAATATGTTTCCTAGGATTCTGTATATGATGCTCCTGAAGTTTAACAAGTAACCTACGCCATCTTCGTTATGAGAGAAGTTTGTCATTAAAATCTGACCATAATCTTAAAAACGTAGGATGCTTATTTTTTCTCTTGAAAGAAAATAATGGCAATTATGTATTCTTGTAATTATTTAGTGTAGGGCTAATACTTGTGCTATGTCGGCATTTCAGGGAACTATTCTTCCAGAATAACTAGTAAAACCCTCTAAGTACAGATTAGATATCTTTAGATCAAAAGCAGACTGAGGAAAAATTTCCCTCTTTCATAATTGAAATGTTCAATTTAACAATGAGATAAAATTATTTTATCTTTCCCAGTTCCTCTTCTCTCTCATTCTAGTTCAGTTTAACTGAACTTATAAAGTGACAACTTGTTAACTGAACATAGGCCTACAACTAAAAATAAATTATATAAATCTGAAATAACTTGACTGAAAATTTATAATAATTGTACGGTACATTTATAATAAAATGTTATGTTTCGTACCATATATTGAGCTGATAATTTAAAAAAATTAAAATCATGAACAAATGTTCTCATGATGAAGACTTTAACAACTTTAAATAATAATATATTTCATTTCTCTTAAAACTATGCAATATTTTCTTTATACTTCTAAATTCCCAAGATATTTTAGCCCAAAAATATATATTTTCCTTCAACTGTATCTTCAGATTATTAAAGTCACTGATACAGACTCCATCGCAGAACTCAATGAAAATTAAGAAATAAGTTTGCGCGAAGGATTGAAAATAAATTTAATAACTATAGATATTTTAGTGCGCATTGCCATTTAGATGTCGTTAAGAAGGTGTTAGAGTATCAATAGGTAAATAAAAATTCAAGTGGATTATAGTTATGGAACTTCTTAGTATAGAGTCATAATTGTGAGTACTTTATGTCCTTAAGCCAAGAACCTTAATCTTTGTAAAACATGTCCCACAAGTTTTCAGCATATCTTTTGCTCTTTAATTGATTATATAACACGTGACTTGACTAAGAACAGGTCAACCAACTCCGTGGTTTCAACCTTCAGCATAAATATATCGAAGATCTAATATTCAGGCATTCGTATAGGCGTCTATTTCAAAACACCCTTATTTAATACCGTTGCCTATTTTTTGTCCATATTAATTTTGTGTGCTTACTCCCACTACTGATCTTAATGCAGTAAATCTAGAAATAAGATCAAATATTCGTTAATAGTAAATATTTCAGTCCCAATTTTTTACTCCGTAAAAACAGGAATAACATAATTCACATTTCACAACTCTGAGTAACTTATAACATTTCAAACATTTTAAAATTCATATGTAAGGTTATTCGCATTCTTTCTGCATTTTTGATAACGGTGAATGAGAATAATATAATAATTGACATTTTTAACCACCATTTTACTTAAAAATGTAATTTGCATTGTACATATAATGTATTTGTATCAGACCTGGTATCAGTTATGGACGATGTTGATGATGATGATGATGATGATGATGATGTGTGTTCTGCCCGAAGGCAGGTCTAGACCCGGGACGAAGCCATGGGGTGATGACCACGACTCGTCCGAGGAGATTCAGGCAAGGATGATACCGCGGAGATTTGCCATTGCCTCTCGCGGGACGATGTTACCATATATTTTTCCAAACCTCTGTTATGGAATGAAAAACGTAAGAAGCTTATTTCCGTATACAACTTTGTATGTGCTGAGTATAACTATCCATTCCATTATACAGCATTGACATAGAGTATTTTTACGTCAACACAAACTTCAATTATTGAAATAAGAAATATTTAATTTTTCCCGAAGTTCAGTTTGTTACAATATTATTACTGTATAATTGACAAATCCGACGTTTCAAGTGATATAAAATAATCTTCACCGAAATCAGATTGACTGAAGATTATGCTTACAAGCGTCGAAATGCATCTCAACTAATACGTCACAGACAGCTGTTTGTTGGAGGAAGGACAAGAATGCATTTATTTTACTTCGTATGGAACTACAGCATCAAGTTATGTCCATGAAGTCCAACTCATACGGAAGAGAGCTTCATTGCAATATCAAGATAACTGCTAATATTAGGTCAGATTAATGTTTGTTTATACCACACATAGCGACATGCGACTTAACAAGGTACATTGACCTTCGCCAGACTATAGATACAAGCTTTAGTTACATTACTACAATATCCAAAGTTCTATTGCTGAGCTGTGCATTTGTAAAATATTTTAACTTTTGATTATCATTAAAATTGGGCTATCATTGATGCTGAATAGAAATAGGCCTCATTGTCAGAATCTTGCATTTAAAGACATTTATTGGAGGGGCTTTATTACTGACTTCGTAATTTTTAAGAATTATTCTCGACGCTGAGCACATCGTCATTTTAAGAGTGATTAGGCATATTTTTAGACATTGACCTATGTTAGGTCATAATTTACTATATAAATATTAATCTTACCCTAGATTTGTCGCTTTATCAAATAATACTTTAATTGACCTATGTTAGGTCATAATTTACTATATAAATTTTAATCTTACCCTAGATTTGTCACTTAATCAAATAATACTTTAATTCAATACACAAACAAGTTTATAATTTAATAGATAATATTATTCCTTATAAAATTAGCAGACCTGATTATTCGTTTCTGTATTCCTGAGAGTTCTCCTTCAGCTTCTAGCTGTAATTGGACCTATATAGTGGTATATTAGGCGGAACCTCTCCATATTTCTGAATATTACTGTATTTGAAAGTGATTGAAAGAAAGAACTCACTAGACCACTTCATCATGATTGTTGTCAAACTTTAAAATTGGCATTTTACAAACAAATCTAATAATTAAAACGATTTTCAGTTTTTTCGTTCTTTTAATTTCTTTTTTAGCTATCATTATACATGTTCATGCCTTCAGTTGATACTGGTATTTGTTTTCAGTTCAGTATTATGAATTTATAGATGTGAGAAGCTATTACTCAGAACCATTTTTACTGACTAGTCATGCTTGTAAATAACTGCAAATAGAATATTATAATATAGCGAAATGAATATTACGAAATAATAGATCAGTAATTAGAATCATTATTATAAAGGTTAGGTCTACCAATTGGCTGTATCTGCAAACGTAGAGTATTCAAACTAAATCTCACTTAAATTTTATTTATATAACCTTTAAAATAATGCAATCAATAACACTAAATATCAAAGGTTTATAGACCTAAGAGAAAATTTCCTTAAATTATATAACACTGGTATTCTAACTTCACAATTGTTTAAAACTCTGCTAATTTAACTCTGACTGAAGGAAGGCGTTTTTGACTTTGTATCTCGCAGACTAGAAGTCTAGATATGAAAGAACGTATGTCCAGTTACAAATTTTACCAACTAGAGTTTAACAATTATATTTATAGGAAATTTTGTCTTAGAAATGCGTTAGTGTATTATCTTCTTATTTTAATTGTATATTCAAACGTCAACCTTTTCAAAAGCAGAAATAATTTATTTAAATTTAAGTAGAAGAATTTGATATTTGTTGGAAAATGGCACGCATATTTGATTTTCCACTGGTAATCCAAAACTTATTTGTTATTTCATTTTCTCCCTGGCTTGTCATCTGTGTGAACAGATCAGATCACAACATCGTCGACAAAGCAAATTTCCTCTTAATCTCAATGTCTTTTTTAGTTTTATTTTCAAATGTTTCATGTTTAAGTAACTATTTCCATGGTCATCCTTAACTACCATTGTGATACGCGTCGTAACAATCACCACGATATACTAGTACGGCCTCCATACATCAGAATGTCTTGTCGTAGATTTCGAGGTTGTGACTGTTGACGCAGGTGTCGAAATTTCGGCAGTTGTCGTAGGAGGCGGTGACTTCGGCGATTCAGAAGACTTCACTACCTGTAAAACCTTTTTGGGTGGTTTTGGAGAAGGCGTTCTTGGCTCCTCCGTCCTGGCATTGTTTGTTACTAGCTCCTCAGGAGTGTCTTCTTCGATATCTGGGACAGGGGTACGTCTCAGAGGCAAGGGTATCGGCGGCCGATGTGCAGGTGTTAAGTGGTGAAGACTGGGGTGCAAATGTGAGTGCAAAGGATTGGGTCCTCCTCCATAAAGCTGAGAATACAGCCACTGTGAAGGAGGTAAAAGAGGTGTGTTTAAGAATAGACTAGCAGCCGCAGCTGCCGCCGCTGCACTGCTGAAATAAGCAGAAGGTTGGCTTCCGGGGTGGTGATGATGGTGGTGCAGCAGAGGATGGAACTGAGGGTGCGGATGAGCCGTGGCTGTAAAACCTATTGGAGGAGGCGAAGAACTAGCAGGTTCCAGGGGTGATGTTGTAGACGATGACGATGAGGGAGCCGGTGGTGGTGTAGTGGTGTCTTCACGAGGGGTGGACGTCCGGGGAGCAGTGGTAAGCAGTCCTGGAGAACTCCTAGCGGTCCCCGGAGGTGGGTGACCACTGCCCGTACTGCTGCCTCCGCTGTGGCTGGCTACGTTGATACTGATAGGGCCAAGCGTGGTGTCGTTAGACGACCGGCGAAGAGGCTCTGACACTGAAAATCATCCAAAGTCAGTATTTTAGTTTTTCCAGTATTATTCTTTACAAATGTCTACAGATCTTGTATTTTATTTAAACTTACTGCATTTTATTTTATACTAGCTTAAAAGGCCCGGCGTCGCTCGGGTTTTGTATTTTGTAATTTTAAATTAACTTATGAATCTGGGAGCATAATATTAAGGCAGAAGTTAAGTATAAACTCAAATCAGGAAATGCTTGTTTTTATGCAGTTCAGAACCTCTTTATCTACTCGTCTTCTGTTCAGAAATCTAACAATAAAGATTTATAATACTTTTATCCTGCCGGTTGTATTATATGGATGTGAGACCTGGTCGCTTACTGATCGGGAAGAAGATAATCTGAGAGTGTTCGAAAGCAGGGTGCTTAGGAAAATATTTGGACCTAAGAGAGATAAAAATGGGGACTAGAGAAAACTGCATAACCACCAGCTTCATTATTTGTAGCCTACTCTTCTCCGGAGATATTAAAGATAATTAAATCACGGAGGATGAAATGGGCTGGACATGTTGCGTGCATGGGGGAGGAAGATATAATATCTCAACAGTATTGACTGGGAGAGCCGAAGGGAAAAGACCTAGACGTAGATGGGAGGACAATATTAGGATGGATTTAAAGGAAGTAGGATTAGCGAGGGATGATTGGATAGAGTTAGCACAGAATAGGGTTGAATGGCGGGCTCAGGGCTCAGGGCTCAGGTAAGCGCGGCAATGAACTTTCGGGTTCCATCAAATAGATGATATTCCTTTAGCTTGCTGAGGAATTGTCTATTGCCATTGTGTAAGTAAGTAAGTAAATTAACTTATGAAGGACTTTCGATTTTCAAACTCTAGGTCCTGAAACAAGTAGGTAGGATCTGAAATGAGGAAGAACGACTTATCACACTCAAACGTTTCCCTCAGAAGCGCTTGATAAGTTAACTTATGTGACTGTATCACACTGTGTTATTTCTGTAAAACTAGACGGTACTGCATCTCCAATGAAATCTAGTGTTAATAATATTTATTTCCACATAGGCCTTTACAGCCACTAGTATCCTTATTAACTTAACCTGCACTAAATACTTGATTATGCATTAAGATCGCAATAAAATAAAAGTAACGTCGTTATTCTTATATTTGCCCAACCCCCATTGCAATTCTTACTCCGCCTTCTGTCTTATGATACTAAAGCTTATTTAGGCAATCCAATTTTAATGCAGGAACGGATGAAACTTATCACATTATAAAATATTAATAAATTGTCAATATTTTTACTGTTCATGTGAGACATAACTTATGTTTGGATGGCTAAATGTGTTGTAATTAATGTAATAGGCTCAATGCCACGTTAAAGTAATGTTCTATTTTTATTGCTAAATGTGTTGCAATTAATGTAATAGGCTCAATGCCACGTAAAAGTAATGTTCTATTATTATTATGACCAGTATAAATGCGTTAATAATAGTTGTTTCATTCATGCCATGATTTCATTAAAGTTTGGCTTATTTTTGCACGGAATGGTTGGGGGCGGAATTTTTGACACTGTTCTAGATAAACATAAAATAAAACAAAAAAACAAAATAAAACACTTTATATTGATGTAATATTCTGTGAGTTGTATTTAAAACCTTGAGCTTCATCTCTGAAATTTTAAAGAAAAATGATACACATTATTAATAATACTTTAAAGTGACAGTAATAAAAAACGACAAATAAAAACTTCAGGGGGCAAATATTGAGCCATTACATTATGAGGACTACCTCCTTAAAATATATAGCAGATAGTTCGTAGATATGCCTGTGCTCATCATCCATTTCTTCATGGGATTCATACCGTATAGAGATATCTAAGCTTTATCCAAGGCTTGAGTTCGGTTTATAGGCAATTATATTCATATAATATTCTTCATTGCTGCCATAAGTTGAGAGACCATAGGTTTCCTCGTAAAGATTTAATTATTTTCCTTCAAAGCATTGGCATGGGCATATCTGATTACGCCTATCATGTAAAAGTTTACCATGAGGATAAGATCTCATGGCATGGACATTCTTAATTATATTGTATATTAATTATGTTGTTTTTGTGTAACAAATATAAATAATTCCGTAAGGGCATAAAGATTCTAAATGAAACGATTAAAACGTACCACAGACCCATGACTTAGATTCAAAACTAACATGTAATGACCATATTGCTCATGTCTGTAATAGATTATCTAGAGTTTTATATTTACTTCGGCACTTAAAATCGTCAGTGCCTAGTGATTATTTGAAACAAACAAATTACGCCTTCTTTCACAGCACTCTATCTTATAGAGTCCATTTATTTATGGGGCAACGGTGCTAATGTGAGTAAAATACTTATCCTTCAGTAAAAAACTGTACGAATTATTTCCAGTTCAACATTTGATGCTCAATGTCGTCCATTATTCACCAAATTAGGAATACTCACAGTTTGTAACCAATACATTTATAATTGTCTTGTTGCCATGAAGGTTAATTTAGCCCAATTCACTTTACAACATTCATATCACAGCTATCTTACCAGGTTTATTTGATATCCAAACCCAATGTAAGGCTGGCAAAATGTAAACAGTGGTATAACAATATTGCATTGGATATGTTCAACAGATTACCAAGAGAGGCTCAACTGATTAGCGTGAAAAGATTAAAAAATGTGTCAAAATCTTGCCTAATTGCCAACCCTTACTATAATGTACAGGAATATGTTAATGCAATTGTTAATTTAATATTTTGACACCCTGACCTACTTCATTTTAACTGTCTATTATCAATCTAGTTTATGTATTTCAATGTTCTTTTTATCTGCATCGTGTGTCTATATTTTATTGTATTATGTAGCTACGTTTTAGGTTGTACTTGACCGATTTTTTGTGTACAATATTTGTATAACTTAACTGTACAATGCAGTTTAAAGGATTAAATAAAGATCGATCGATTGATTGAACCTTACCCAAATCATGCATAAGCAATTCTTGTTAGAATTACTCCGTGAACCACATTTTTAATGTAAATCAATTGTAATTTTATTTCTTGGGTAATAAATTATATATTCAAATTTAAACAATCCACTCCGCAATGATACCATTAAGATAATAAACATTTTTGACATCCGTACTCTGTTTCCGCGGACATATTTCGAAAGGTCGTCTTTTGAAAAGTATGTGAGAAATGCTATTTTCTTTGAAATTGTTCTCCAGTTTTGTTCATTTCTTTAAGGCTTAAAGAAATTAAGAAGTCTATCTCCTGCTCTCCTTTCTGCAAGTGATTCACATTTTGTTACTTTGGGAATTTTATGTACGTCACCAAATATAACCGCTCTGTTTTTATATATCTAGTACGCTGATGTACTCATTTCTGTGAGAATCGTAACACGTACATGCTGTCCACAAAAACAATCCGTGATTATAGACTGTTACAATTACATGCGAAATACAAAATTTATATCTCGAAGAACATTATTTCATTACATTTGTAGTTACCGACAGAAAACAGTAGAAAACCTCATAAGGGAAGACTCTTTTTTGTAATGGTTGCTGCTCTTTGATCGTCATATGTTGGTTTGAAACGATGGTGTGAATGCGGACCCACAGCAATTCGTTGGTAGTTTCCCCTGAAAGATCTTCTAAGAACAGATGCTCACAAAAGCTTTGTATCATCTCACAATCATCGTGTTACTTAGTCCCTGAAGTTGTAACTGTTTTCTAAAGGCACTACACTTACACTCTGTGTGCTATGGACTGTAAATATAGCACGCTAACTACGGTCTGGGGTTTACAATTAACTCACTATTAAAAGATGCAGAATTCGAACTGAGTTGAGCTCTTAATCATTCACACATTTACAAATGTCAAGTAAAAGAGCAACTAATACAAATAGCGTCTTTGGCTTATGGTTCCTTCTATTATCTTCCAACTGAATCTTTCATTACAATTATAACCCCAGGATATTCTGTTAACCGAACTTTTAATACAATTTTTATATTTTTCTTGGTTGCAAAAATATGACAGTTTTTAATCACGGAATGTTTCAGCGGATAGCCTGTATTATATTCCCATATTCTGTTGGCATACTCTTGGATTATTATGCTATTTCATAGGACTTGTGTGCATTTTAAAGAGATAGCATATAAGATTATGTTTTGTATACTTACCAGAAGATAATCTGGTGGGAGATGTAAGGGGTTGGTCGTGGTTGGTAATCGCCAGCATATGAGGTGGGAAATGAGGAGGGTGTAGGGCTGGAGGTCCACCACAGTGAGGTGGCAAATAGTGGTGCGCGTACCCTCCTGGACCGCGAGCAAACGCTGCCCATGGCGGGTCGGAACCGGTGATCCCAAGGTGATGAGCAATACCTGCATATAAAGAGAATAACCATTAGCCAATCTTTCTGAATATGTGACTAAAATAACAATAATAAGAATAATTATATAGCCTAGTCAGCTAAGTTATATTCGTAATTGCGAACACGAAAACGTTTTCTATCTATAATATTACAATTAATTAGCTAAATATATTATTTTTGTACTTAGAATCATAGGATATTCATTGTTTCTGAATTAGTATCCAAATGTTAAATCTCTCTCGAATCCTGTGCCCCCATGTTGGGGCGAAGGGCCTCCAAGTGGAGGTTTCTGTTTACCGATGTGAATTTGGTACGCTTATTTTCCTAGAGAGGGCAGAGGGACAGGTGGTAAGCCCATCGCCCCTTAACCCCCCTCCGGAAACTAAGGTATTACTTGGACGTGAAAGGGCCGAGAAATTTTGTCCAGAGGCTCTAATTTAGGCTGGAGTTCCTTTACATGCCGTAAATCTACGACACGGGACCTCAGCTTAAAGTCCCTCCCGGAGGACTCCGTGCCCAGGATTTTTACGTCCTGAAAACCCCATCGACTGCGGCCGGGTTTGATCCCGCGACCTTCGGATCTAGAGGCGGGCATGCTACCTCCAGACCACAGCAGCCGACTAAATATTACATAAGATGTTAAAATAAAAAAGTTCAAAAATAAGTTATTGAAAACTCCTTGATTCGTTCAAATATTTTTTGTGTAAATAATTTGAAGAATTGTACTTTCACCAACCATTGATCATAAGAGCTAAGAAAAGCCCCAACAATAACATAACATAACCGCCCACCGTCAACATAAGTACGACACAGATATATTTTAATAGGACACTTAGACTATTGTAAACTTACTTACACCAAACCATTATTTCATATTTTGTTAAAAAAAATGCTGTTCTAGACAATTTTACTATTTTCTTTCTCATGTACACAATCAATTATAGATTAAAGGCATTATGTGATCAATGATACACAGGCTTTGCTAGTATAGAGCAGATGGTATATCTTAGGTTAAATGACATGGATAATTAAGAAAACACTGTAATTTTGTAACAACTATAACCCTAATATACCTACGGGTCAAATAGGGTTTCGTTAAATTGTATATTCAATAAATAAATAAATAGTGCCAAATGAAAGTACCTCAAAGCAAGGATGGCAGCACTGTTTATGTCTTTTATTCACAACTCATTGAATTAGTCCGTCACTTCCTAGAATAGTGGCAGTTAGATTAGTCAAGGACATTAGTTTAGCAGTGGCATTCCTAAGTTAGTGGCAATTAGGTTAACAATACAGACATTACAAACAGACGATCACAAGCGTGGATGTAATATATATCGTTCTTTTTTAAACTCGTAAAAGTCTTCTTCTACATCATGGAATTAGGCCATAGGCCTGTTTCCACATCAAGAGATTGAGTCTCTCCATCTTGTTATTGGCCGACCAACATTCCTTCTACCTTTGGGTTGGTACTGAAGTAAAATCTTTGGAAATCTGTTAGGTGCCATTCTTCCTATATGTTGGAGCCAGTTGTATCTTAGGTTGTTAATTCTGTCTAACAGGTTATAAGTGTTGAGTTCACTTCTTATTTCCTCATTGTACTTCTTGTCTAGTAATGTATGTATATCCTGCTACTGAACGTAAGAACTTCATCTCAGCAGACTCTATTCTTCGTTTATCTGATCTATTAAGTGTCCAGTTTTCACAAGCATAAGTCAGTGTAGGGACCGCCATTGTTTTGTAGAATTTCAACTGTGTGGTTTTCAAGGTTTTATTTTTCAATGTTCTTCTTATTGTTCCGCATATGTTGTAAAATCTATTTAATTTTATATCAATATCATTCTTTTCACAATATGATACGTTGAACCCCAAATAATTGAAGTTCTTAACCTGTTCTATTAATATATTGTTTATCATTATTTTGCATCGTTTGTGGTTTGTCCCTTCAAAAGCCATTACTTTTGTTTTTTTAACTCGTAAAAGTGCAAAACAGATATATCTGGAGAAAGCTCAATAGACATATTCAGGGTCGTATACGATATCTTCTATAATATAGGAATCAACAAGGGAAGTAAAAAACACGAGCGAGCATTCCTCCGAACTTGAAGGAATGATAGATGACCGAAGAAGCACGTGAAAAGTCGTAGCAGGTTCACTCCTTGTCCTTTACATATTGCAGACATAGGAGGAGGGAGTAGAGAGATTTTTTAAGTTGTAAATGTCGCTTTGTCTGCGGCGCCCTTTAGGGGTGTCGAGAAGCAAGGGTTCATAATGCTAATTACACGCCACACGACACTCAAAGGGTAGCGTCTGCCACCTTGATGAGCTTCTCTTCATAGCCCGGCTTTCGAAAATCAAGAGAACCCACTTTCTTGTGTCTATTAACGAAATCCCTGAATTTAAGCAATAAAATCCTTGCAGAATTTATGTAAACCATATACTTTAGTTTTTCGTTTTCAAATGTATTTTCCGTGGATCCTTACAAACTCAGGTATTAAATTGTATACTGTAAAGGAAAATCTATCTTGGGCGGGAATTGAACCCGGGTGGTCTCGGCTTTAGTGTACTAAGCTTAAAATCCAAGTTCTATTGCCACCCAAGACAAATGTAGCTACTTTTACAGTTTAATGCATAGGCCTATATATTATCCCAGGTAAAAGTGAAGACTTCTTCATACATGTAACATTTTTACCTACATAATATCATGAAATATTTAAATGACATTACTATATTCAGCAGAACATTGTTAGTAATTTTTTTTTTTAAATTCACTTCGTTTTCCTGTATCACAGGCTAACAGGCAGCCTACTTCAGTTCAAAGAATAGGCTACATGAAGTATTTTATTATTATTATTATTATTATTATTATTATTATTATTATTATTATTATTATTATTATTATTGACTTAAATGGAAGAGAATTGAGAAAAAACTAAATCATGTTTACAGAAATTGAAATGGATATATTATGTACATATATAACTGTATAACTGTATAATTGTGTATAACGTATATATACAGTTAGCAATGACAAATAACACTGCCCACATATTCCTTCACATATGCTTGTCAAACTAGACCTTTGTACTTCCGTAAGCCCTGCTTAATGAATCTATCTAAATTTTAACTCGGAAATCGATTAAAAATAACTTATTTTCTGCATAAGTTTATCATATTTGCAATTATCACTGATTAAAAAAACATTCTGGTACTTTGTTACATCAATTTACCTGATTTTATTAAGGTATTCAGATTGGCGTATAGGGTTATTTTGATCAAAATACTATTAAAAATTATTTAAATATTCTGATAATTTTTCTTCAGCTTGCAACGAACATCATCTCATTTATCGAAGTACAATCTTTAAAAACAAACAAACAAACAAAACAAAACAAAACAAAACAAAACAAAACAAAACAAAACAAAACAAAACAAAACAAAACAAAACAAACAGAATCAGAAATATCCACCAACTTAAATTATAGGGATATATATTTTACCTCTGTTTCATCGTTCAGTCTGTTTCGAACTGTTTATGCATGTAGGATTCCAATTTAGGACTGAACGAAATACATAAAAACGATTAGCGTTAAGTAAAAGTAATCTGTGTGATTGATTAAAAACGAAGATTTAAAATAATCCTGGCATCCCTTCGTAATGATTAACGACTCTAAAGCCTCGTTTCAGGAGGTGATGCCCTGATCAAGCGTTAGAGATACCCTAAGTATCAAGTGTCGGGGGCGTCTTCCCCTGGGAACCTTGAGCAGGCGAGGAATAGAATTTTAAAAAGACATCTTCGCCAGGCGCCGTGGGAATGCAGATGCAGGAAAAAATATTCACTGCGTTTCAACTGCAGTGGGAAGACTACTTCAAGTGTATCATTCATTCTATAAAACCATTGTCGACCGGATTGTTCTCGATTAGATAGCATGGTGACATACTAATTCGTTTCACTTTTTTCGGTTTAGAAAAATGGGAGTGGATGTCTGCAAATGACTACATAGATTTTGTTTTTTATTGTTTTGCAGATACTGCTTAGATTACACAACAGTCATTATAGTTTCTTTAAATTTCAGTCAATTTTAGATGGAAGCTAGAAAAAATAAAGGTTTAAATAACTGAATTAGTTCTTGGCACTCTCAAAAAAGACTTAAATATTTTATAAAAATTTATTATAGAAAAACTTGGATTATGATGTTAGTAATTCAAATTCCAAAAATTTTCTTTAGTAAAAGGTTGTCAAATCTGACAAAACGTATGAGATAAAAATATACTGATAAATGAACTGAAAAAAGTTAATGTTAAAATTGATAAAGTAGATAGCAGATAAATAGTAGATACTGATTAAAATTGATAAAGTAGATAGCAGATAAATAGTAGATACTGATTATTTATTGAAACGTTTATACTCTCACAAAAAGAAAGCCTTAGCAGACCAACTGTTCTTCTAAATCAAGGATACTTAGGCTATTAAAAATTAAACAAAAAAGATATTTCCATTTAAATAAAATTTATTTATCCAGAGTCTTTTAATAACGAAATTTATAGAATAGACGAAGTGTCCTGAATCAAAAACTTAAATTCATTTATAAAAGAATTGCACTACAATATCGTACTTATTACAGGAAGGGTCTAAATAATTTAATTTATAGTGAGCTTAGTTTCGTTTTTAAAGGTACAAATAACGAAGAATTTTGAATATTGAATTTTTGAATGAATATTCTTTCTAATGAATATATTTCACTTTACTTTTTAAGTCAACATTTCCAAATCAGGATGTTTTAATAATTTTTAATCAATGTTTGTTTTATAATCTTGGACCAAATCTGATTAAAAGCAGAAGTTGAAGAACATATTTTTTGCTCAACTCTTTCAAATTGGCAATCAGCAATTTTTGTTGTTACAAAAATGACGTTATTTTATTTTTATTAAAGACAATTGCGATTAAAATTCACGATGGGAAATTAATTTAATTTGTTACTGTCACATAGCCTATATATTTTATTTATCCTTTTCATCCAAATTGAGGTTATTATAACAGAAAGCTTACCATTACTACGTAATTCAAAATATAATTCTAATGCTTGGTTATACCACAAATTAATTCATGATAATCAATTTATTGTAACAATGGTTCTTGTAGCCTATAATTAAATATATCCGCTAGAGATCTAATTGCTTTTTCATTGGGAATCGATATTACCAACGTAATTTCTTGTGCATGATGTCCTCATATGAGGACGCCTTATTTTGGGCACCAGGTTATAAAAATAACTCATGGCATATGGAAAATGTTAAAACAAATGTTAAATATTTTTTGTCTATTAATTTGAAAAATTTGTCTATTAATTTGAAAAATCATGCAGCCTATCTATAATGCAACTGTTAGATATAAAGTGCCATCTAGCAGATTTGGAGGCCATGGTCTTAACCATTGGAGCTCGACACTCAGTTTCTTCACCGTCTGATACAGTTTTAATATTTAGAACACACTTATACAACTTTCATAGCAATCCCTATAAGACAAAGCCACATGGCTAACTGATTGACTCACTGACATTAATGTTTTCCCCCGTCCAGATGAACTAGAAACTTGAAATTTGGAACATTTATAGTTTTTAGCCTGTAGCCGACGAGAAAATTCCAAAAAAAGTTCTGTTTTTAAATTTTTACTCCTAAAAAGAACTCCAAAATTGCGGACGCACTTCAAAGGCTCTGCTCAGTTCTCATGGCAACAATATTGTTTGCGGTGTTCACATAGGACTTGGAAAGTTGCAATTCACTGGGCTTTGACCACATCATTTGATAGAAAAATAATTTCCGTAAACCTATCAAGGTGGCCGAGATGGTAACGTCTTGGTCCCAGGTTGAAATGTCATAGCCGGCCAATTTGACATATTTCTTTTTCGTGGTTTCTCCAGTCGTAAAGGCAAATGCCGAATTGGATATTTACATACCTTAAATCATCCTAGCTTTTTTTTATCCTATACCATATCGATTTAAATTAGTAGAGGTTGATATATACTCCATAAAATTAATGTTGACCTACTTCCAGATGAGCTAGAAATATGAGATTTTGCAGACTTATACCTTTTAGTTTGTAACCGATGGCAAAATTCCAGAACATTCAAATTTGTATTTTTAACCCGAAAAATTCTAAAGTCTTCCCGCACACTTTTTAAATGATAAAAGCTATAATCAAAAGTCCTCCATAATTTAACTTCAAGTTACAGACAATGCAAAGACCGGGCGATGCCGGGTCTTTTAAGCTAGTAGTCTAACAGATAAATTAAACTTATATATAAGACTTAAATTTAGTATAATAAAAACTCAATTCATATTACGTTATTTATGTAAAAATATTTATTTTATAGTAGGCCTATAATTTGATTTATTTTCTTATTTTTCTTAGTTAAACAATCGCTGTATATAACAGTGATAGTAATATTATTAAACATTCAATAGCAACAAGTTGTTAACTAGATATTTATCAATAAAATTACCAATAATGTCGATGAAATTACTGTTTTAATAGCCCTCCAATTTTTCAAGTAGGCCTACTTCATTGGAAATATTATATAGAACTAACTAACTGCATCACAAGTATTTGGCTATATTTAGTTACATTAAATTGTATACAATTATATTAATAATACGTATTAATAGCACAACTTTAATTTTCTTCGGTCTTTCAATGTTTCAACCCAATTTATTCTATATATATATATATATATATATTGCAAATTTTATATAAACCACTGGTTAATGCTACAAAATTAATTTTGTATATGTTGTACCCACACATTTATAACTTTTCGTTTGTAGTATACTGTGCATTGATATATAATTAGATTTATATTGATCTTCTATACCCCCTAAACACGAGCTTTGCTCATATAGGGGCATGTTTGGTTTTATTTATTTTTACTTGTATTAAATGTGTAATAATAATAATAATATATTGTAAGAAAGTAATGTTAATAAATGGTTAATAATAATAATAATGTATTGTAAGTAAGTAATGTTAATAAATGGTTAATAATAATAATAATAATAATAATAATAAATGTGTAAGGGAATTATTCTACTTTATGATTATTGTTGTAATTACTATTATAATTAGTATTCAATTTAAGTTATTATTCTTATCGATATATAAGCATTCATGAACCACAGATTATTGTCTCAATAATATTCTCATTATTCTTATCGTTATTATTTCCAAATTACTATCATTTGGATTTGAATGTCAGTTACCGCTATTTCTCTATCTCATAAGGCTTATAAACTTTTTTTTTTTAAATTTTACATGACTTGAAATTATCTGTTTACGTAACCTTAAAATATTCTATATTTTATACGAAATAAAATTACAAAAAAAATGTATAGTAACTTAATTTTTGTATTATAATAATTATCCATGCACAATTTTTTAATAGCCTATCTACATTCGAATCTAAAAAGGACGTCACACAGTAGAGACACTTATTTCATGACAGTAGGCTACAAATAAAAGACGAAGTCCCCCTTCCTCCTTCGAGCTCCTTACCAAAACTCGGTGCTGCTGGTGTGTGTTGTGGCCGCTTGGCGTCGTGGCGCTCGTAAGACGCCCGCGCGCGCGGTCATGCTTTGCGGGGGACCAATGGGGCGTCCCACAGCCGCCCAATCCCGCCCGCTCGTCCGTGACGTCATCCTAAACCCCACCCTCATGATAAGCCTTTACTTTGCTGCCAGCAAATTAACGTTTTTTTTTTCTTTTTTTATCTATCTCCTTGCCTTGTCTCCTCTGTCTCTTTCTGGAAATATTTCCTTTATTTTCTTCAGAAGCAACTGACTTCCACGGAAATGCTTTTGTATTAGATGACTGATCCTTTCCGTCTCAGAGATAGAGGGTCTTATCTCCTTTTTATTATTTCAACCAAGATTTTTTTTTTTTTTTACTTTTTCTGCTGCTAAGCCTACGTCTGTACTTTATATTTCTTTTCCTTGCTATTTTCCCTCTGTTTTCCTCCTTCTTAAGTATTATTATCTAAGTTCTGTTCAACCTTCTCCTTTTTAACTTCTATCTCCGTGTGCTTTTTTAATATTTTGTAATATTTTTTATAAGATAGTATCTAATGAGACGAGGAGTCTAAATATAGACAACAACGTCTGGCGAGAGAACTGTCAGATGCTACAGTTACTGCACAATAATAGTTTTTATTTTAATAATGTTGGTATTTTTGTGCAAATAATTTTATATTAATTTTTAATACATCGCCATTTAGCATCCGCGCGCAAATATTCTTTACTTTAATAGCTATTCTCTCCATATTCTTCAAGCAGAAAGTGATTACTTATATTCTACATACTTATCAAGAAATGCTTACTCATGGACAGAAAGAAGGCTTGCTCATAAATAGTGAACGGTCCAAAAAAATGCACAGTAAGTTTCAGTATTCGTAAGGTTGTTTTAGTGTAATCAATATTAATTTGTAGTCTTTATAGTTCAATTGCTATGAATTTGAAGTTAATGATAATTTTTTTAATATTTTGATTTTATGGGGACAGTAGTCAACGTCTTTCATGGAGAAAGTCGGAAAAGTCAAAATTTGAGGTCATAATGTTCTTTTGATTTTACAGAATTAATTCATAAAGCAGTTTGTTCCTAGAAATATTAGTAAAATAAGAATATTACAATTTTTCCAACAGAGACAATAATCTGTGGCTCATGAATGCATAATGCATAAGTTGCATAAGTTACGTCGTGAAGAAGCGAATACAAAAAGGCAGTACATTATACGCTATGAAGTACAGGTTACTCGTGAGATTTGTCCATACAAACGAAATAGGTGGCGCTGCTGAGCGAGGAAGGGTACAAAATAAAATGAGACTGGCAAACTTGACGGAGATGATTCGAAACACGAACATAATAATTTCCGACTGTTTCTGTTTCTGTATTTTGGTTGTATAGTGCAGTGTTACGCAACAAATGTAAAGGAAATCAAACTTTATAGGCTAGTCCGATATAAATGATCGTGGGTTAACCTAACTTTCCAAATGAAACATTTAGTATTAAAATAAAACCAGAAAAAAGATCATATGGATTGCACACTGTTCGCAGCATTATACCCGAGTAAGCTAATGAACCTGGTGATGTTTATGCCAGTAAAAATAAATTAATTAGGAAGCTGTATACACCAGTCTAAAATTATGTTCAAACATGGATGTGAGATAAAAATTTCAACTAGCCGAAGATGGTAGTAGACGTATAAAATGCTCTAAGGAGCATCTATACAGTCTAAAAATTAAACGAATTTGGTTATTCATGTCAAAATTCTTAAAGCTCAATTGCTACCTAGGCCTATGTCAATACACATTCGTAGAGCCTTTACAGATAAACTGCCCTATTTAGCAATTTTAATTTTTGTCCATAACGATTTTAAAACATCTTAATACTTATTATTACTTATTATTTATTGTTTTTATGTCGTATGTGGAGATAGAGAAAAATCCATTTTTATCTCAGATATAGGCCTAACTTACTGATATTGGATAATATCTAACTAACTCTAAACATCTTGAAAAAATGGCATAAGTTAGGCCTATACCCCTTATTTTTAAATGAGATTCTGCTGATGTGTCGCTTACATGGCTTATGCGTATTTTTTACACATTATTACACATAGGGGACTTTCATATTAGCCTGGAGAGGTGGTGCGTTTCCTTGAGATCAGAAAATTAATTTTTAAGAAATACCTGTATACAAACTTCGATAAAGTATTTATATCTTTTAGCAGTTAGAACACAGTTTACTCTTATTACTGTTTCTACACATTAGGCAGAACAGGCTAAAAATGAATTCTGATTAATGTAGTTAAAATTGTCCTTTCACTCACAGTGTTACTTTTCAACATAGTTCTCATAAATATCCAACTACTTTTATAGGAAATTCTTTTTCTTTTTTTTAACTAATTTATCCTAATTGAAGTGCTTTATTTTTCAGGTTGAGGAACTGCATTTCAAAATAGATTACGTCGTGCAACATTAAGGTAAGACTGAATTATATATATCCTCTCATTTGACAGCTTTTATGTAGGAAGAATGTAAGTCATATAAGTTATTACTTCGTCTTAGGCCTCCGTGGAACATCTTTTCCTAAACTATGAAATAATAGGCCAATATTATCTTATGGGAGAACGTTTTAAAGATTTCTAGACGTGTTGTGATGGGATAAATTAAATGTATCTGCTTCATTTAAAACAATAAATAAACATGATGTATCTACAATCGCTATGCCAAAATTATGGGAACTTACGATATTTTTATTTTTAGGTCTTATTTGGTTTAACTTAGTTCTGACATTTAGCAGGATTTCACAAAGATCTGTGGGCCTCAGATGTTATTAAGTTCAGAGGCCTTCAAGAAATATTTAAAGCTTATATTTCCTGTAAATTACATTCACTAAATAACTATAGGTTATCTGCAAGTCATAATATCACGTATAGGCTATCATGGTTCACTATGAAGTTCTCAAGATTATCCTGCGGAAGATAATTAATGAAAAATTATTATGCATTAGGCTATCTTAATCATTAATTTGTTCTAGGCTATGTGTACTGTAGTTTTCGCCGAGTCATATTATAGCCTGCGCTTAGCTATATCTTTAGACACTTAAATTCCTATTACCAAAATAAACACATACTAACATTTTATTATTAGGCCTATTGCTTGAGAAAAGCTCATCAGTCGGATTAATTGAAACTTATTGTTATGAAATTATCTGGTACCAAGGAAGCATAATAACATGCAAACATATACAATAACTATCATTTTTTTGAATGTGAATAGGCCTGATATTCATCATGTTTTCGTATCGTTACTTCTGAATATTTCCAGTAATAGGCCCATCACATCTGCCTTAGTCCTACCATAGATATGATAAGTAGAGGAAGTATAAAATTTAACCCTGAAAGTTTATATTAAGTTTTGTTACGAAAATACATAGTCTAAAATTCCCTATATCCAAAAATATAGTTTTTTGTTATTTATTTTTATGTTCGTGTCTGTCAGTCTAAAGAAATATCATCAAAATTAAATTATTCATTATTAGAGTTATACACCTTAATGAGATTGCTTCATGTAGAATAGGCCTATATATACTTAACTCTTTTACTTTAAAAAATAGTTTTTCATGATTTCCTCAAATGTGGCTGTAAAGATTTTGTATAAATTTTGAATATCAACGAATTGTGTGAATTTTTTATTTGGAACCATTTTCATATAAATTTTCTATAGGGTAGTTATAAACCAGCCTAGAGAGAGAGACCACAATACTCAAAACGTAATGCTGCTCAGCTAGACGTAGGTTGCAACGGAACGCATTGTCTGATAAACCTATGGGCGACTGATTACTCTATACCAGAACGTGAAGCGACGAATTAGGAACATCCATTACTTAGGCCTATGGGGGGAAAATCATGAATCTACTCCTCGTTATCTTTAATAGGCAAAATACTTAGTAGGCTAAGATTAATTCAAAGAGGGGATTCCACCGATAAAACATGACTGAATAAGTTTATATGCTATGATATGATATTTATTGTATTAAGAAAATTACAAAAGAGTCTACTGGGTTCGACACTTGTCATTTTACCAGTAGACATCTTAAAATACATAATAACACTTTTTACTTGGAGGTAGGCTATGTGTAGACATATCAACAGTGCTGCTAAGTACAATAAGTTTATATCACCAGCTTCTCAATTCTTCTAAAACTTTATCCTTACAAAGCTATGTACTCCAAAAAACAATAAGTCCTCTCTATAAATCGATTACGTAGCATCTTATCCCACAACAAAAAGGATAATTCGCATTATGTTGTGTATTGTAAGTATTGAAAAATAAGTATCTAACAGTTAAGGTTTATTTAATTTCTTTTCATATTATACAACCCTAAAGTGAAAAATTAATGCAACGATTGACGTACTGAGATTAATTCCATAGCCTACGTTATTAATTTACTACATAATGCAATTTAACTTAGGCTACAACAACAACAAAATCATTTAACTACCGGTACATTAAATATATTACAATAAACATTCGGATATTCAGTTTTAATAATATTTCAGTAACAGCCTAATATAATAATAGTAGTAGTAGGTCTAATAATAATATTAATAATAACAAAAATAATAATGATAATATATATTTATTTATTAAGGAACATTCCACAATCTAATGGTTTTCCTTCATCCCACAACAATCTTTTGCCTCCATATGTCCCTGTCCATAGCATCTTCTTCACTTAATCCTTTTCTCGAAATACTCCTTTACACCCCATCCATCCAGCACTCTTTGGGCTTACCTCTTCTTTTTCCTTCTACTTTCCAATCCAAAATTTTCTTGGGTATTCTATCCTCTGTCATTCTGAGTACAAGCCCATACCATTTCAAGCGTCTTTCGCCTACAATTTCCAAAATATTCTTTTCAACTTGCATTATTTCCCTTATTCTATTATTCCGAAATTTTTCTTTCCTGGGTTTTCTTGCTGAACGCCTCCAAAAATCCATTTCTAATACCATTAATTTGTTTGCTTGTTGTCTACTTATGGTCCAAGTTTCAGCGCCATATAATGTTGTACTTTGGAATAATACCTGATATGTATCAATTTTTTAGTTCTATGTAAAATATTTTTACTCCCTAAGATTGAATTTAGCATTCCTATAATTCTCTTCCCATCCGTTATTCTTCTTTGAATCTCTAAATTTGTTGTTGCATCGTTTTGTATAGATATTTAAAATATTCAGCATGTGCAATTTCTTCAGTATTACATTTGAACTTTTCTTCCAAATCCATTGTCAAATATTCAGTTTTATTGAAATTTATTTCTAATCCCCATATCCTGTACTCTTCTACCAACTTTCTGATCATATATAACGCATCATCTGTATCCTCAGTAATTATTACTTGATCATCCGCGAAAAGTAGATTATGCAAGTAGTAATCTGGGTAATAATAATAATAATAATAATAATAATAATAATACTATTTTGATAATAATAGCTACGGTTCCAATAATATAATAATATTAATAACAATAATAATAATAGGCTATAAGATTAATAATAATAATCAATGGCCTATTCGGATTCATTTTGATATCATTGCCTATTTCCATAATTCTCACATAAGATACCCTGACAAAAATATACGGTATTTCTCTCCATTTAATGTAGTGAGATACACTCAAAGCTAAAACATAACGTAGTACGGAATGAGCCAAAGAAGGCTATAGCTTGTTGCAGTCAATGAACAGTGCACATTATAAACCTTACAATAATAACGATTTCCAAAAACTGGGGCGTCATAAAACTGCGAAGTAATTTACATTCATGATGTTAACGACGACTAAAATGATAGTGGTGGTAGTACTGTTCATGAGTGTAAGTTATATATATTTTTTCGTTGGCTCTCCACGCCCACGGAACCCTAGACTGTAGGCCTATAACTTACCAACGCATTTGTCCTATTGCTTCATTTTCCCTTCTTGTATGTCCTAAATCAATGAGGAAATATGTGATGAGCCGCTGTTTACTTCAGCACTAATAGAACTACAATCAACCCTCGAAATAATGCCCCTCTTTTCAGTGCCACCCTCGCACTGCGCCAATAAATGCAAATGAACGGATCTTCTCCTATATAAAATATGTAAGAAACCTCGTTACTGTGCCAATTTATTTAGTGCCAGTGAATGTAAGACAAAATTTTCATAAAATATAATTTGCAATGATTTTTTCAGTTGCAGAAAGATTATTTAAGAAACATACTGTACTGTATTTCCTAGAAGTGGGTGTTCCCCTGCCACTAACTTTAAATGAAGTGCGGTGGAATGAGGAAGCTATGTTAAGAAGTAGGACAGACAGCCTGCATGAGGGTGGAACAGGTAGAAAGAGCCCTTCATGCAACGAGACATTCCAAATTTTCATTAGTGGTCATTCAGCTGCTAAACACTACACCACAGTTCCTCGTAAGATTGTTAAATTGAAGAGAGCTGTTGTTACATTTCAGAGAAGTGTATTATTCATTATTGTGGGGGTAAAACTGTAACTGAACATATACTGTAATAAATTGAGTTACTGTACAGTATTTTATTTTGTGCTCAAGTTCTCTATATGCCTTTTATTTAATTTTTCTTTCATAATACAGTACAGTAAATTAATATGCTACAGCTCTGTATTAGGCCATTTTATTTTAAAAGTTAAATTTCGTTTTAGCGCCACCCTCGCTTTGTGCCACTGAATGTTAGCGAACGAATGATGGCATTATATTGAGAGTTGACTGTATATATTTTCGCTATGTTCAGTCATCTGCCTTGCGGGGTCGTGACTCCGATCCTGTATTTACCTGATAGACTGAGGGAAACACCGAGAAAACTCACTCGGATCGGCTATTACGGTCACTCGTTTGTTTATGGGTTCACCCTTAGCGGCCTGGCACTTAGGGCAACTGCCCATTTTGGCTTGGGTTTCCCCACGATCTGCTTTCACCTAGGGTACGTCTGACTATCGGTTAATCTCAATTCAGAGGTTTCTAGACATAGTCTGTTTCCTGTTGCTATTTTGTTATATTACGTGTGTTCCGAAGTCTTTAAATGCTTCGCTCGTTGATTTCCTCGTTCAGAACTTGAGCTCTGGTGGCCATTTTCTCCCGTTTGCTGCCTTGATAAGGTTTAGTTGTACTTTTCTATATGTAGCACATGCATACAGTGCATCATGGTAGGCCTATATTATGTCCGGTTCCCAGTCTTCACAGTAATTGGCCTAATTGTTTGACTCTAGACTATTTGTTTAGTCTGTATGTAACTTAAGCTTGACTGCCACAACTGCCAATAATTTTCACAGCAGTTAATGAATAATGAAGGTGTCTAACACCTGTTTCTAATGTAACTAACCGCACATATAATAATTCTACCAGTTTTAAACCAAATATTCAAATCAAACTATAATGATTACCGCTACATAATATATTTTTAGTTTATCTCTAACAAGTTTTAGGAATTGTTGCTTTGGTTTTTGTTTTTCTTCTTTGAAGGACAGTTTATATTGACTTATATTGAATCGTAAGAGTATGGTATCTAATTTTAATTTCTAACTCATTGTATATAGGCTATTGCCTGATTTTAGAAGTTTACCTAAAGTATGCAACTCATAATTGTTATGTGAAATACGGGTACAGTACATGATATTAGTAAAATAATATTACTTTTGGTTTGCTGTATAGTAGTGTTACAAAATAGTACCTTTAGCTTTATTTCCAGATCATTGTTTTCAAATTGTCTAATTTTATTGCGAAAAGATTGTTCACCCACCAATCGTTTCCTGAAGTTTAAAACCTCTCCAATCTTACTTAGCAGAAGCATCAAGGCCTAAGTCGTCTGATCCTGAAGTTAAGTATACAAAATTAATCCATCCATTAATACAATAGTGATGTGTGATATAATTAAATAAAGCTGAAGAATTAGAGGTAAGCTTAAATGAAGTACACGTTAAGATAACCCATAAACAAATGGCATTTAAAGCCTATTTCGTTAATATTTTTATAAACATTATTAACATACACTATGCGTCTTAAAAGAGAAAATGGTGAACATGTTTGTATTTTAACAGATGTACTTCTGTTCGAATTTCCTGTAAAATATGTGACCTTAAACTGGCTTTATGGCCCATTCATCAACATCTCCGGATATGAAGAAAAACGCGGATGTAACACCTATTCATATCCAATTTCATATAGGCCTATAAACTGCTCATCCAGTATGTAATTTTTCTCAGTCTAATTTTTCGAGTTGTCCAACGAGTGTAGGGAATGTTTGAGACTTGCTCCCGAATAGCATTCTCTGAGATTCTTGTCGGATGTTGGCATGTTCGTTCAACGGAAAATATAAAAAAGACAAGCAGAGATCGTTCGTGAATACAAAAGAATCTTTTCTTCGAGCTGATATTTTATATTACTGGCAATTTATATCGTTTACTGATGTAAGCACTACACAGTCCTAACAAGTTTTTGCTTGGCCACTCATAGACGAACTGCTACTTCGGCGATTTTTCAGCCAATTTCAGTCCGTACAAAAACCAAATTATCTGCTTTAACTGATGTTGGCAAAGATATTTATTGCTGAATCTCACCTTCCTGAATGGTATAAAATGAAAACAAATTATTTGTAGTTATTCTAGAGGATTCTCAAGAATAGGAAAAGAAACAAATGAGGACCAACCTTCGATATTATCCACCACAGTGTGTTTGCTTGACCACTGATAGAGGAACCGCTATGTTGGAGATTTTCCCGCCAGTTTCAGTCCATATAAGAATTTAATTTTCTGCTCTACTAGAACTGATTTTGTCAGACATGCAATGCTAAATTGCTGGAGTTCACTTTCCTGAATGATATAAAAATGAAAGTAAATTATATTTGTGAAACAGGATAAGACAGTTAGGTTTCTCAAAAATAGGCAAAAATAACTAATGAGGACCAACCTTCGATATTATCAACCCCAGAGTACAAGTCGGTCGACATTCTTCATTTTGCTCGTGACTTTCTTTTCATCTTAGTTTTAATTCTCCTTTTCTGAAGCTCGAATGCTTCTGTTTCAGACCGTGCCAGCAGAAGAAGAGGAGGGAGTGCTACTGAATAGGATTACATCATTTAAACGCTTGTGTATTGTCACAGAAAAGGAGACGGGGTGTGGGTGAGAGAAGGGTTAAATCCTCTTAGTGTCTTCCAGCATCCCTCTTTTTGCAACCCTCCTTTCCCTGCCCTGGTAAGCCTTCGTCGCTGTGCTAACCCTTTCAGTACGAAGGAGATTGCCATTTGTTTGGAAATTTACGCCTCTCTTAGTTTGAGTCTTCAGATCCGCTTTAATGCGTGAACTCTGTCCCCCTTCTCTCCTTTTCTGCTCCTAGTCGTGCCGGATGAGGAAGTCCGCGAAGTTGTGCTTATTCATGCTTATTCATCCTGCCGGACCAATGTCCAACCCAGTGAGATTCCCCCTTGCCCATCTATGTGTCTCCTACATTATTTTCAAAATTAGGCACTTGAACTTCTTGGTGAGCGATTCTATGTTCAATGTAAGTATATTTTCCTTTTCCTTTTTACGACATTTAGACCATGATTTATCTCTTATAAATCAATTTTATATCCGTTTTCTTCATAATTCGTTGTTTTTGCTTCTCTTTGCTCAACTTCTGCTGCTTCGAACTTATTTGCTCCGGTTGATTATAATTGCAACCTACAAATTGGAATATTCCGTTCTCCTTTTTCTGTATTTCTTATTTCGTTCTTTTTCACGAACTGATCTACTTTTCTTATAATGACATAGTTATATCAATGCAATTTAAATTTATTTTCTCTCACTTCTTCATTCTTTAAGTTATGTTTTTTCCTATACCAGCTTGAAATGTTTTCTTCAAACTTCTTTCCTTTTTTAAGTTCTTTAAAAAGTCACAACAAGACGTAGATGTATTCTAGTGATTTGAGGTTGTATTTGAGGAACAATTTAATAAAGCACCGTTCTATACGAATTGGAACATGGAAAAAAAACATGGAAAATTTTGACATGCGGTGCTGGAGAAAATTTGATAAAATGTAATGAATGGTCCAAGTGACAACTGGTGAAGTCTTGAGAAGAGAGGAAGAAAAGAGATAAATCTTAAACACAGTTCTTCGTAGGAAATCAAACTGGTTAGGACACGTCTTGGGAAAACATTTGTCTGGTGCAAGACATCATCGAAGGAATGTTAAGAGCTCCAGATCTTATAAAGGATAATCCAGCTGCTAGACGATTTAAAGCAGAAAAGAAAATACTAGTTATTGAAGAGGAAGCCTTCGACAGGAGGAGATGGAGAGCAATAGGCTACCAGCAGATCAAGTCCAAGGACCTACTATTCATTGGGTAGAACGACAACAAAAACAATAATAGTATTAATAATAATAATGGTGTATCATTGTAACCAAATATGTATATTTCCACGGGCCTAATATATAAAAAATTATTAGCAGCAGTACTTATTTTACAGAACCTCTATCTCATAAAAAATGCTGACCCCGCTAATTGCGATCTTGATTCTAAATATCGACAGAGTTATAGCACTAATATGTGTTTTTAGTGGAACGTATAACGTCTTTACTCCTTGGATTAAGCGTTTACACTAGCGCTTTACAATAGGACTGAATGGCGTTTTTAGTCAATTAGTTTCCTTTCTATTAAACATATTTATTCTCCGGAGGATTTCTCAACCGCATTGAATGAACTGCCAGGAAGAATATTTCTCCTTATTTATGCGAACCCATAACGGAAATGAGATTTGACACATATAAGAAGCTCGAATACTCGGTCACCCTTCGAATCAACACCGAATGTCTTAGAGGCAAATAGGAAAATAAGTAATTCGTATCAACTCTTGGTTAACTACGAAATCTATCTAGTTTGTATTGTAGTTCTTTTTATGCAGGGATTATTTTCTTTTTCGAGGAAGCATCTTCGCAGCCCTGTTCTCCGGAAGGTCAATTGATCTGTTATCATTTGGTAAGAAAATAGACAATTCCGAAAATCAATAATAACCCTTAAATTGCCGAAGCACTCAGATAGACAATTCCAAAATTTAGTAATAAACCTGCATTGACGAAGCACTCATATCTTACAGTGAAAGTCAGGGAAGGACTGAACTTTCGGACAAGCCCCCGCCACACACTACGGTAGGAGTGTGTAAGTTCACACTTCAATATATTTCATAATATTAATAATAGCAAGCCTGATCCAAAGCATATGGTTTTTATATTTTATGCACAATCCATCCACCGCCTTAAGTGAGTCGGTAGCGCACCTGCCTTCCACTCCGGCGGTCCGGGTTCGACTCCCGGTCTTTCCTGGGTTCAGGACTGGGTGTGTGTGTGTGTCATCCTTAGGTTTAAGTGTTAGGTAGGGGATCGGCGCATCCCGGAAACAAATCCACTGAGAGTATCCCCTTATGGGATCACCAGGGGTCGCTCGCCACCCTATGGACCTTCCACCACCACACACCAACCAAAGAAAATGGCCTGTACTATTTTAACAACGTTGTGCGTCGAAACGCTTCTAAGTGGGAAGAACTTGTTTTCAACTCCGCAAAGACATATTTTGTTACCCGATAACGCCTTTTGACTAACGTTTCGACAACTGCAATATTTTGCATATCACACGAAGAAATAAAATTAATTAATTGAGGCAGCAGTATTATGTAAGACAGCCATGGGCAAACCCCTATCCATTGACACGCAACCCGCAAAGTTAATAAACTACATATAGTTCGAAAAGAACAGGTAGATGGAGACACGAACAGACAATAAGTGCAGTGGCGGTTGCTCATTCTTTGGGAAACACTAATTTCACTTTATAATTTACACTACAGTAAACAAATATACAAACAATATTGTATTTTAATTATTCTTTTACGTGTGCAATTATTTCAATATACAAAGGCTTAGAATGTGCTATAATGCCTTTCCAATCGGAACTGTGTCGCGACCCGTCACTGCTTGCAAAGAGATTATGACTCACTCATGGGAATATTTCCACCACATGCACTGAATTCCGCAATGCCATCTTGTGTCTTATGTTGGAAGGTCACGAACCGTTTGTGGTTCGCGAACCAGTAAATGCCCATGTATGATGTAAGATTTTCAAGTTCATTTAATGTACTATTTGAAAAGGTCATGGGCAGAGGCTAGTGGGAAAATATGTGTGAATCGCCAAGAAATTATATCGGGAGAATGTCTGAGACCATCCAGATTTAACGATCGACCGTTTCTCATTTTCACGATTCCTAGTCTTTAATATCCGAACATTTCTACCTCTTTGTCAACCCCCTTAAAACCTTGCCATACACTCTCCACTGAGTCTATGGAACATTTTAATTGTTCAGCCACCTCCTTTCCCATTCCATCCCCATCATTTTCCACTCTGTCAAATTATTTTTCCGTTTCACTTTCCGATTTTTTTATTTTGCACCGTGAATTCCCTCACCCTAGCCTTGGTCTCAGCGGACGCGAAGTTAAGGGAGAAGTGCAAGTGAGAGATGTATCCAAGGCCCGCCAATTTGTAGCAGGAAGGCCCTCATTAGTTTCCTGTCGCCAACACGTGTGGCGCCACTGCCGCACGCCACGCAACTGATTAGAAAGCGGGAGTGGGGGTGAGGGGGCACGTCAAGTCTTGTCGCTCGTCGTGAAGGAAAGTCTGGTTCAGACACTTGGCTTGTTTAGTAACTCGCACTTAGAAACCTTAATCAGCATCGATATCATATCCCAGCATTGCCAGGTGAATAGAACGCATTCACTTAGATAAGTATTTTAACTACAATTTTTATTATCTTCGTCCTCTTGATCATCGTCAATATCATAATGTTCTCCATTATCGAGGAGACATGGATTAATATAGTTTCCGAGAATTTCCCTACTCTAAAATGCAGAGGTCTCATTGGGTTCCTAACATTTGGTCCGCGGTTATCATAGCGGTTCGTGGGAAAATTGAAAGGGGTTCGTAAAAATTAATGCTTTACTTCCGCATTTTCCATTTTTAAAAAGGTTTAAACATGTCTAAGGAAATGCACGAGTAACTATTTTTAGCTGGCTGCATTCTTGGTCTTAAGACTGCATCCATGTTAGCAAGACCATGACCAAGACCGAGTGTGCAAGATCAAGATAAAGACTGCAAGACTCTGGTAAGAACAAGACCGAACTGCAAGACTCTTGCGGTCTTGCTAGTTGAAAAATGTTTTAAATGCTCCATTGTGTATGCAGCGTGCCAACGACCACTACTCAAAGGCGCCGCAGAGTAGCTAGCCGGGGCAGCCGCACTCTTTGTCTAAAGGCGGATCGGCGGCGGCTTGACATTTGATGCCTTTTGTAGGGCACCACCTGTCTTACACGCGTTTCAATAAATTTCTGTATTCATTATATTTATTTAGTGTTTCACTTTTTCCTTTCTTATTAATGGCCCATTTACAGTTATACGTGTTTAGTGTTACATGTGATTATTATCTGTACAACTGTAGACAATTAAGATAATTATTTACTGGCTGAAATGAGGATACATGTATTATATTGTCAATATTAACAAACACAGATAAAAAAGCCGTCGGACAGAAAAGTTACACAAGGTTAAAACAAAGTTGAAATATTCATCCAGGTCATAAAAACAATTCAGGATTAAAATATTCTTAACATACGATTTAAAGGACAAAAATCTAGATTTCTTGTTTACCTAGGTAGTGCGTATACAATTTGACACATATATAAGGTATATAAAACTCTTTTGAGAGGTGTAATAATTACACCGCACAACCTATTGCTATAATCTGAATAGCAGATAACGCTGTAAGCCTAAAGAAAATGGAGGAAAGAGTTCACATACATAAGAAAGAAAATCGTGGAGGCACGGTGACTTGCACATTAACCTAATAAAAACTTCCACGGCTAAAACAAAAGATAAGCCATAGTGTAGTAGGCACTGGCACTTTTATACCCACACAAGACATAATCGCAGTGGATAAGCTAGGTGACAAAATCACAGGAGGCCAAGAGTTGATATTCAAAAGCAACCCTATAATTCTTGAAATGTATAAATATTGTATACTAGCATGTGCCCTCGGCTTCGCCCGCGATAATTATTTAAAAAATTAAAAATTAAGAGCATAATAGTTAAATCATTATATTTATTAGCACCTAAATCACGTGGACTACATACCACGATTAGATTGCGTCGCCTGGTAAAATCGACCTGAGATTCCAGTTCCTTGGCCCAGAAAACCCCTGTATAATGAGTTTCGTCTAAATCGAACGATGTTTGACCATGTTTAGGCCTATATTGATTATCCCTCTTCCGTGTAGGTCGAAAATTTTATGTCTACGGCCCTTGACAATCTAAACAAATGAATCGTCCAGGGCGGGTTTACGAAATGAAGCTATTCTTTTACTTCCAATTCATGACAAAAGTAGACAAAGCCTTCTGCAATTGAAATGTATTACTGAAAACAAATGCTTCGAAAACGCAAAAAATGCACGTTTTCTGTCCGTTTTCACTCATAACTCGCGAAGGAAAGCTAAAATTAAAATTCCGGCTTCGAGGTGCATTTTCCGACCCTTCAGTCCATCTATTTTTAACATTTCAGATCTCTGTAGATTCAGTAGATTTCGCTGGGCATCGCGGACAGACAGACAGACAGAAAGACAGACACTTCCTTTTATTAATAAAGATTGTAAACAAACTAGTATAAAACAGAAAAAAGTATTAAGCACAGTAAGTTTGTATATATTAATTTATCATGAGGAATAATTAGTATTTTCTTCAAGATGTAAATGTAAATATGTAGGCTTAGGCCTATATAAGAAAAATTGTGAAGGAAGTAAAATTTAAATATAGTTAAATTTCAATTACTAACTCAGAATTTAACTATTGTCCATTCCAGATATGCTGAGAAAAGAGATAAACAGTGGTTGCAACGGGAGAAAAGCGCTGTTCACCAGCTAGATAAATTCACGTTGAAATTTAAAGAAATAGATAGCACTAAAGTGCTACTTTCGAAATTAATTATGGTAATGCTGAACATAACTTACATTTGAACATCAAATTCACACAATATTTACAAACCTACGTTCACCTGACTCCCGATCTTAGACATTCACATTTTTCATCATTTACAAGGCAACTGTCGACATATGAAGCGAAGGAATGTGAACTGGGCTTTGCTGGGGGTGTGTATAAACACGGTTGGTCGCTGCCCACTAGGGTGAGCATTAAAACCAAGATAGCATGTCTGCATTATCTTTTTCTCTCAAGTCATCTAGAATGGACAGTACATCCATTAAATAATAAATATAAAAAACACAAGGTAATAGGAAATTCGCAGTCACAATTTTCAAATGAGCGGGCATAACAAAACAAAAACAATGTAGGGACAAGAGCCCAGGATGGAACTCAAGTCTTGTCCTTGTGGAGAAATTTCCCCTTAAATATCATGCGGGAAACTTTCTTCGCTTTGAGAATGGAGCCTCAGTTTGCCCGGAACATTGAAGTTTCTCCAAATAATCCGGATAGAAGCCAGAAAAATATTCTATATGATCAGCACCATGCAAAGTGATATTTTGATGTATTAAAACTTCTTCAAAGAGGAATATTTTAATAATAAGTTATAGTGCTGATAATTGAAAGCGGTGAATCTGAGCGAAGTTCTTTAATTATAGATTATATAGATCATATGTGTTGAGATGCCAATGATATGGAATCTCGCTTTTGTCTGTTAATTACTGTAATATGTATTAAACATTGTCCTAAAGTTATTGATGAATGTGGAGTAAAATAACACCAATACTGGACATTCTAATTACCGCGCCTCCTAACATACCGTCATTACTCGTCACGATACCATTTTAAAAGTCAAAATAGCAGAATTGTAATCAGCACATCGAAGTTAAATGCCTCGACATTATAAATACCAATACCGCAAAGTTCACACAGTTCACCGTTTTAATCAGAATTTGGCCTAAAAAATTGACTACCTTCTCTTTGGTAGCCTATATATGAAAACGACACATGGATTTCATTATGGTTGCTACAAACGTTTTTAGTGACTAAATTTAAAAGAACAACATAGACCTATTTTCAGCATTTCTGCACTACATTTGATTAATCATATGCAATATTCATTATACGTTTAGAAAGAAAATAATCTTAACTTTTGAATTTAATAAAAGATATTAGTAAACATAAATATTAGTTTTATATAGTTTATTTAATTACCTGTCATTAACACATTGTGTTCCGGACACCGTAAGATTAAGTGCATTTAGACATTCTTACTTACTCAATGGCACTAGACAACTCCTAAGCAAGCTGAAGGAATATTATATAGCCTATTTTATGGAACCCGGAGGTTCATTGGCGCGCTTACCTGAGCAAGCCATTCAACCCTATTCTGTGCTAACTCCATCCAATCATCCTTCGCAAATCCTAATTCACTTAAATGTACCCTAATATTGTCCTCCCGCCTACGTCTAGGCCTTCCACGTGGTATTTTCCCTTCGGGTCTCGCAGCCAATACTTTTGAGATATGTGTTTCCTCCCCATGAGCGCAACATGTCCAGATCATTTCATCCTCCGTGATTTAATTACCCTTACTACCTCCATTGAAGAGTACAGGTCACGACGCTCGTCGTTATGCAATTTTCTCTAGTCCCCATTTTCATCTCTCTTAGGTCCAAAAATTTTCCTAAGCACCTTGTTTTCGAACACACTCAGGTTTATGTTCTTCCGAAAGAGTAAGCGTCCATGTCTCACGTCGATATAATACAATCGGCAGGATTGAATACGACAAAACACACAAGGAACACCAAAAGTGATATAGCAATTTCAGTCCTTTAAAAAACTGAGGCTAGCCGAGGTCTTTAAATTTTTATTTTTATATTTCTGGAGAGAAGACGAGAAGATAAAAGGTTCTGAAATGCATAAAAGCAAGCATTTCCAGATTACAATCGACACTTAACTTCTACTTTAATATTGTTTGTATCCGTAAGTATTGCTCAAAGATACTTGAATTTTTCCATTTGTTCGAACGCGGCTATCCTGATTTTTGTAGCGCATTATTTTGACGTTTCATGAATATATACTTAGTTTTTTCTTTATTAATTTGCAGTCCGACATTCCTGCATGCATGGAAAAGACTTTATGCATTTCTCTTGATTGTGTTTATGTCATCGCGCTATAAACAAACATCATCTTTATAAGCTATAATCGGTGATTACCTTTTAATTTTTTGCCTACCTTGTTTTCCTGAATTTTCAAATGGCATATTCCAAAGGGAAATTAAAAAGTAAAGGCGTAGTGCATCACTTTGTTTCAAGTCGCTTTTAATGGTAAACCTATCTTACATAAGTTTCCCTACCCTGACTTTGCTATAAGTTTCATTTAGGCATATTTTTATCAGCCTATCTAATTTCTTTGGTATTCCAACTCAAAGAGGATAGGGTTACTGTACCGGTAGTTGACCATGCACCTATAGTTGACCAAATCAGCATATAATAGGGCAGTGTTTTGAGTATAAAATTATATGTCATTTGAAAGAGTAGGGATTGCCTCACCAAACACAATTATCAGGTACTGAATCTACTGAATGGTTGCCATTCTATAGCATTGTTTTCTGGTGGTGCAACTTGGCTTGCTTCAGATATTAATAAAGAAGGTAATCTGCGCATTTTTCTATTATTCTTGTACAGCCATACTGATTAATGACATATTCATTTCTTTTGTAATTTATATGATTAAAATGCACATTACTTAATGCTAGTGACCTATTGCTAACAACTAGTTTTTGATTGTTAGGGCAAGAAAAGGCTGGACAACTACTGGAACACCAAAATGGCAGGGTACCTAGTAGTTGACCACTAGCGGTCAACAAGTGTAATCCCTTACTCTAGTAGTTGACCAGCACCTTACAAGTGATATTTATGGTCCAACATAAGAAAAACTGCAAGGAAATATGGCATACCACATTCTTCATTCCTAACTAAACTAAAATGTACTGTTCCATTACAAATTTAGGAAAATTTACTTGTTTCTTGGGATATTTCCTTGTGCAAAGGAAGTGCCTGACAATAAAAAGGCACGCAATGTTTGAAACTGTTAAATAAACTGTAAAACAAGATTTTAAAGATAAATGCAAATAGAAAAATTCCTTTTAAAGACAACAAAACAGGAAGACGTTGGTTCGAATCGTTCATGACGTGGCATCCAATAATGTCAGAAAGGTATTTAGAGGGTATTAATACAGCTCGAGCAGATGTGGAAGAAATAGAAACTGGTTCAATGAATTGTATGCTTATGTAAAAGAAGAGAATGTACTGGATATTTTGAAAGATCCTTCAAGAATGTTTAATGCAGACGAGTCAGCCTTTTAAACTTGCCCCAAAAGTGGAAAGGGGAGAGTGGAGTGTTTCCTATATAGGATGTGAAGCCCATTATGGTCCAAAAAGTTGAGGCTCACATTCAGCACATGAAGGTGGTAAGGTTTTTAGCCTTATGCACCCAGGGTCATAGTGCCCACCAGAAGGACTAGGTAAATTGAAAAACACCAGCCGTCTTTATCCCCAGGGTCATAGTGCCACCAGGAGGATTAGGCAGATTGTAAAATTCCAACGTCCTCATCTGGAATCCAACCCATGACCTTCCAGTTAGGAACGTGTATAAAATAATATCTGGTAATGAAAAATAGGCTAAAACAGTTCCGATTAATTTTAGTGCCTGTGTTTCAGTAGCACCTCTAATGTTTGTGTTTCCTCTCCAAAAACTTTCTAAGGACATAACTGATATCAGGAAATCTTAATGAAACTTGGGGAATTGGTAGATCAAGAAATGGATAGATAGCAGGTGCTACTTATTAGAATAGCCAATATTGCAAATGTGTTGATTTCATGGGTGTAGAGGTAGCAAATTATGTTTCCGATCCTTCTGTTAGTGAAGTTACGTAGGCCTATACAATGTCTCTAAACTTTGTTGTGATAATGGCATTATGCAGTTTGCTTTATTGCCAAATGCAATGCATATTCTGCAACCTGAAAACATATCACTTTCATATATTTTCTAACAAAATTCATTAAAATGAATTGTGGTCAACTACTGGTGCAAGCGGTGGTCAAGAACTGGGTAGTAGTGGTCAACTACAGGTACATTACAACAAATTATTTTTGAACTGAGATAAGTTGTACACCAATTGTTTAACATTGAAAACTTTTATATGCAGTTTGTAAAGCAGGTTTCAAACATTCTTTTATATAAATTAAATATTCAATTCTTGTAGTATTGTGTGTTATATTCTTTATCAAAGAAATAAAACACCTTAAATGGTCAACTACTGGTACAGTAACCCTATTGCACAATTTTTCTCGCCGAACTGAATCATATGCCTTTTTTTTAAATCTATGTATAGCTGGGGAGCAGACTTTTTCTCCAAGATTTGGCGAATACTAAATATTTGATAATTGGTTGATCTATTTCGCCTAAGTCAACATTCGTGACCCCCCAATGATTTTGTCCGCATATGGGGTTAATCTTCACAGAAGTGTATTAAACAAAATGTTCTTTGATGTTGATAAGAGAGAATTCCTCGATATATATCTCTTATGGATGTATCCCTTTTTTATGGATCGATAAATCAAAATACATAATATATCAAAATTTGAAGTACAGATTTAAAATGACAAATTACAAAACGGGGATTTCACAAGTAAAAATCTTAAGTCATATTGCAAAAAAATTACTGAGAAGCCGGTCAGATATAATTATTTTTAAAATGGTCTACCCAATTGAAAGATGTTATAAATGAATTTTGTTGGTTACTTTGATTGCCATACATTCACAGTTATTTATAGTCTTGTTCAGATGACATAATAGTGTATTATAACTTAATAATCAGTAATTAGTAATCCACTCGATATTAATTTAAAGCATCGGTTACCCTGGGGTCCATGGAAAATATTTAAGGGGTCCACGAAAAATGTTGATTTAACTCACCTCTCAGAAGCGTAGACTGTGTCAAGTTTGTACGAGTAATCACCGTTACCGGCTGCAGACCTAAATTCGTTTCAAAGGACAGGCATTTTTTTTCAATTCAGCCCTCTTCTAACCTCAGTTTTTTTAAAGGACCAAATTGCCATGTCACTTTTGGTGTTCCTTGTGTGTTTTGTCGTATTCAATAGCCTACTGTGTACCATAAAGGGCAAGAGCCTCCTGATAGAGATGTAGCTAGATCTACTTCTCATGTGGTGAGCAACTCCTTGGTAATCGTGGTTTGTACTTGGGATCGCAATGTTTGGATCTTGGTACTTTTATTGTATACTGAAATCAAATTCTTCTGTCTTTCTGTTATCGTGATTTTCGGAGTTTTTCGTTAAAACTTTCACTCTTACAGTGCTTTCCCTTGAGTCAAATTTCCCAATTATCTCATTGATGATGTATTTTTTTTATTTATCATCATTATAGGCTTAGGTATTCCAAATAATATTTATGTACATATTTTAGTAATCCTCAAGAAAAGTGGTAGCGTTATTAAGTGCCAGTATGGTACTTTATGAGATTGTGTGGGCGACGAAAATTTGTCTGTCCGTCTGTCTGTCTGTTTGTCTGTCCGTCTGTCCGTGTGTCTGTACGCACCATAACTCAAATACGCTTTTTCGGATTTTCATGAAACTTGGAAACTTGGAAATACATTTATAATGTCCATGGGAAGAACCCTATTGATATTGAACTAAATCGGTTCACCGGTACCGGAGTAATGCCCAATTTAGTGTCTATTTTAATTATTATATTAGAAAGGTGCCATAGCTCAAATAGGCTGTAACGGATTTCCATGAAACTTGGTATACGCATTTATGACGCCCATTAAAAGTACCCTATTGAATTATAACCTAATCTGTTGACCAGTACCGGAGTAAAACCTAATTTAGTGTGTATTTTAAAGGCACAATAACTCAAATACGCTTTATCGGATTATTATGAAACTTCGTATACGCATTTATAATGTCCATGGGAAGACGTCTAATGATATTCGACTAAATCGGTTGCCCAGTACCGGAATAATGCCCAATTTAGTGCCTTTTATGTTAACTTATAAGAAGTCGCGATAACTCAGATATACTTATTGGATTTTCCTGAAACTTTGTATACCCATTTATGATGTACGTGGGAAGACGTATACTGATATTGGACCAAATCGGTAGACCGGTACCGGAGTAAAACCCAATTTAGTGTCTATTTTAAAGACGCGGTAACTTAAATACGCTTTATTGGATTTTTATGAAACTTGGTATACACATTTATAATGTCCATGGGAAGACATCTATTGATATTGGATAAAATCGGTTGACCTGTTTCGGAGTAATTCTCAATTTAGTGCCTATTTTATGGTAATATACTTATTCGAAAGAATTTATGAAATGCACATCAGTTATCATGACAACATAGCCTATTAAATATGTAACAAAGTTCCGTCTTAACCCTTAACACACAACTATTGTTTTACTGTGATCTTATAAGGCTTTGGCAATTAAAATACCGTTAGCTATGACAAATAACACTATTGCTTTACATGAGCTTATCCAACTAGACCGTTAAACTGTCCCAGGTGGCTGTGATGGTAACGTCTTGGCCTCACATTCTGGAGTTCCATGGTTCAAATCCCGAAACCGACCAATTTGACTTTTTTTAATTCTGCATATAATAACTACAATCATTGCTGATTAAAAAAAACATACTGGTACTTTGTTACATCAGTTTACCTGATTTTATTAATAATGCAATTATTAATTATTGATTAAACAGACTATGAACAGAATATTTAATAATGTAGTTTGTTGTATTCAAGGACTTTCAATAGAAATTGTACTAAACTTGATATGAATTCCTTTTCTTAGTGAGCTTCCCAATACATTTTACAATTCAGCGCCTAAGATCATAGGTACAAAACATAAAAAAAAAATGTATATTTCTACATTCATGACGTGTACTGTCATTTACCACGACGCATGCGCACATTGTCAGTTTACTGAAAAATGACATTGTGTGCAAACGACGCGCAGCGAAACTGACATGGCCGTAGAAACAAACCAGATATTGCTTTCATGAATTATTAAACAAAAATTCGTAGCCTAAATGCCTCAAATCACAAGATAAATATTTGAGGGACCCCCAAACAAAATAAATATTACTTTAAACTTTTGAGAGTAACACTCATACTGTAGTTTATCTCTTAGAGTTAAGATACAGCATCACACGAAAGGATAAGGAGAGTGTGTGTTGTGCTACTGTGTGTACTGACTCGAGAGCCGCACTAATTCTGTTACCGAGGTGTCATCTTCCCTGTCCTTTGACAAGACGGCAACTTAATGGTACCTACAGCTCCAAACAGCTGCTCCAGGATGCTTCTTACTTTGTGTCTCTACCTTGGTTTACTAAAAAACCTACTAAAATATTATAACGATTCAAGGATCCGATTTTTTTACATATAATAAAATAAAAAAGGATATAGCCTATTTATTTTATCTGGCGTAATTGTCATTAGGATTTCTCTTCTATTCAACCTAGATAACTAATTTACGACTAAACAGTTACAAAATACGATGGAATAAAAGCAATACTATTACAAAGTAAGGCATGTACTCGTATATAGGTCTAAGGACAATTATAATTAAAAGGCACTAAGATTATTATACCTAATGCAAAACTGACCCCCTAAAACCAGAACACTGTTACTAAGAAATTAAAACAACAGAAATTAAAGGTTTTAGAAAAAACATGGGCCTATACATACATAACTAACTAACTCCGTTGCGCTAACATCCCAGGAGGGACAAGGCAGCTGCGTCATCTATCATAGGCATGGGGGCATGTGATTAGCATGCCGACACCCACGGCCGTTAATGGTGGTTTCCATGACTGGATATACATAGGCCTACATAAGGGTAATTAAATAAATAATGCAGTTTAAACTTCATTTATTCACACCTTGGTCTAGTAATTGTTTTCGAGATGTGTTTCTGTTAGATTTATGTTTTTAGGGGCACAGTCGTTCTTTGAGGAAGCTCCCGTTGGCGGTGTTGCTCAATTCATCATAATATGAATATTGGTTGCAATAAATGAATGATATAACCACAGCTAAATTGTAACACCTGCCGAATGACAGGTCGTCAGATCCCCAAAGCAAGTTTCGTTCTCCTTTCCCCTTTCTCTTTGGCACCATATTTCAGTAACAAGTATTTCGTTTTCTTCTTTAAATCATCTAGCACCTGGGTTCTTCTTCTTCCAAGACCTGGAGTTCTCTCTAACTCTTTTAGATGACTGCATGCAGCAGTCAATTTCTTTTCGAGACACGACTATCCAGTTTTCTATCCTACAAAGAATTGGGATCAGAATTGATCTCTTCTCTTCTACTCATCTATTTTCATTTTTATTGCAATCCCATCTGTTTGCCTAGTATATTTTTTAATAGATGAAATTAATGCAGTCGTAACATAAAAAACCAATGGACTTCAGCGATAGTCATTATGTCCATCCAATTTTTTCCCCTTTCACCTCCATCACATTTCTAAATTTTCCTGTATTTCTTCTCCAGTTAACAGCTAATACCGGTTTTCAATAAAAATATAAAAAATAAACAATTTTTTTAAACTATAGGCTAGAAAACGTTTACTACAGCTTACTTAACCTAAATTAAGCCACTACTCAGATATCCGTTACTCTTCCCTTACATTTCTTTTTGTCTATATATGAAAAATTACTATTTTTATTTACTTTCGTTTTACCTTGATACTTTCAGGTAATCTATCGCTCAGTTTAAATCCTAATGGACTATCTTTTTCCAAGAATATTAATGTTTTTACATGTTGAGTTGTGGATAAAGCAGCACTATGTGCATAATTTTCTTTACATAAAAGTACCCTCTGTTGATGAATCCTCTCCTATTTCTTAATTTCCATATACCTTACTCCTTCATGCCAGTAACTTACGTTCCTGTTCATTAATCCCAGTTATTGCTAAGCTAAGCTAAGCTATTGTAATTTAACAGACATACTGATTCTGATCTTTTCATTGGATTGCAGCAGATAATTATATTTTTGGGGATTTTTTAAAAATGTAGAGCTATATTGTTTGAAATGAGAGTGTAAAAGCGAGAATAATTTTCTTCTTTTGTGAAAATATGAAAAGAAACTGTATCCATTCCAATCAAAGTCAAACGTTACTGGTGATATAGACTAATTTTCAGATCTTCATCTCGGGCGTTCTGACTTTTTCTTAGGTATGTAGTCAACCATGTCTTATTTTTCCCTATTTGTACCACTTGCTCCACCTATCAAGAGGATTTTCAATTTGCTCAATCACTCAGGTGAACTATAATAAGATCCTAAAATTCTGCCATCGACTCGAAAGACCAATGCGAAGGTAGGCTGTGAACAAATAGTTCTGGTAGCCCATCAGTAGAGATTCTGTGGATTTTTTATATCAATCATGAATATTTTATCTTCAAATCAATAAGTTTTTAGTTGTTTGCCCCTTACCAATTCCTCATAACCCGGAAAACCACGAAAATCCGGAGAAAATGAGTTCGTTTTAATTTTTCTTTGTTCTTTGCATTAATATGCCCAGGGAATTTGACTGACATAATTTTTTGTTGGTATTGTCATCTAGTTTAAGGTTTCATTTTTTCCCCTTATCAATTACAACATAACTTATCCCCGGAATACCCAGAAAACCACGGAAATCCAGAGAAAATGAGTTTGTTTTAATTTGATTTGTTCTTTGCTCCTAATATGCCCAGGGAATTTCTGAATCACTTTTTTTTATTGCCATCTAGTTTAAGGTTTCAGTGGTTTGCCCCTTACCAGCATATCTCCGGAAAACCACGTAAGTACGGAGAAAATGGAACGGAATCAAGGTCTAGTAACAATAGGTCTACTACTGTAAATACCAGAACAATGGTAACGCACATAACTTCGTCTAAACCGGTAGCAGCGTGATGCGTGGTTGTAATCATAATTTGATACGAGTTTGCTTAACCCAGTGATCAGATAGGAAGTGGTATGACCACTAGTCTACAGGAGACCCTATATTAATAATAATAATAACAACAATAATAATAACAATAATAATAACAACAATAGGAATACCTTTTTTTGCTAGAAGTAGAGATAAGAAATAGATAAAGGTAGATTTCACATTAATACATACTTCAATAAGTTTCATTTTTCGATTGAGCTTTGAGTATGAAAATATCAAGAAACCGCCAATAGCCCATTTATTGTCTTATTTTTTACCATATGTGGTGAAAACAGTCTACACTCTATACAGTGTAAACGTAAAAAAGTTTTCTTGGGTCGACTACATGTTTTCGGAATTAGTTCGTTATCAGACCTGTATCGTAGGTGATGATCACGTTGCTCTAGTCATGTTTTCTTTTGGGCAGTCGTGATAGAACGTACCTTTTTATTGATCTTCACCAACATTGGTAAACAAATAAGACAATATTTGAGCAGTTTTTTTGAAGTGAAACTTCTTTAGCCGCGGTAGGGGTAAATCCAGAGCTTGTGTCACGCTCAAAAATCGTCACGAAATTAGTGTCACACTCAAAATCGTCACGAAATTAGTGAGGTGTGACGGAATGGACTGCACAGAAAACAATCAACTCAATGATTAGGAATAATCAACTGCTATACGATTTAAAGGACAAAATAAAATACTCAAAGGGGAAACTAACGATAGAAGGTGATGGAAAGGAAAATTTTCAGACCTAGTACGAGGACCTGCAAATAGGAATAGTAATAATAATTGTAATAATAATAATAATAATAATAATAATAATAATAATAATAATAATAATAATAACAACAATAACAATAATAATATTTAGTTGCTCAATGGCAACAGACAATTCCTAAGCAAGCTAAAGGAATATTTTGTGGAACCCGGAGGTTCATTACCGCGCTTAAAAAATTAAAAAAAAAAAATATATATATATATTATTATAATGAGACGCAAAACTTTTGCCTCTGTTATGAACTCTTATTTTAAATGGAACACCCTTATATTTTTAATTGTGCTCATTGAGCGCTTTTTCAGAAAATACCCACACGAGATACTTCTTTGCAAATTGATTGAAGAAAACAGAAAACTAATAATATCAGTAAAACGCTTCTATTGTTTAATGTGATTTGCCCCGTCAAGGTCTATGTGGGCCGCCATGACATCAGCAGAGGTTAAACTTGCATTAAAGTTTATTTTTGTATGTAAGAGGTACATTTTCTCACCTACAATCTTGAAATTTTTATAATTTGTTTATTTAGATGTTTTACATACAATGAAAAAAAAAATTTGAATCGGTTAATCTCTAAAATATTTTCAGGTCATAATGTACTTCAAAATGTAGTTATTATTTTTTAAATAAAAAATCACATTTCAGTGAAAAAAATTTATGAAAAATCCTTTTTTCATTGGGCCTACTAATGCAGGATGGGTATCTTTATCTAGTCTCTAGCTTAATAGTAGATTTTGAGAAAAGGTAGGTGGTTGTATATGGTTATTTATCGACGGTTATGCACTGAAACTTAGGTCTGTGACCGTCGCCAATGTGCCGGAATTTTGTCCCGCAGGAGTTCTTTTACATAGCAGTAAATCTACTGTCACATTTATGCACACACATAAACGACATCGACCTGGGCCAGGATCAAACCCAGCGATACTAAATACGCCCCCCAGGCCGACGAGAAAGTGTAGGCCTACATTGTATTTAACGTTATAAAGATAGGCTATTCCGTTTCTCCTTCCTTAGGCTATTCTATTATCGCTTGTACGGCGGCTGAGACCCCCTGTCTGCTACACAGAGCGGCAACTACTCTAGCACAGGTGTATTGCGTGTGCTCTAAACAAGACTTCGCAGGCGGTCATACCCTAGCCTGTTGCGAATAATAGCAACTTCCACGTTAAAGTGATATGACGTACTTCGATACCCAATGGCATTTCCTTTGTATCAGTGCCATTCATAACTCCGTTGGCATTGACTACAGAGGGAGACCTTCTTGTAGCAGTTTTACAACAGAAGTTCTTTTTGAAGTGAGTAAATCGAGAGCTAACCCAAAGTTGCGTTACAAAGAAAATCGTCACGAAAATAGCGGGGCTGTGACGGACTGCACAGAAAAAATCAACTCAATGAAATTTTAAAAAATTAAAAAATTCAAAGATCCAAAATAAAAAAAAATAAAAATCCAAAATTAAAGAAGTCCATAAACCCAAAATTAAAAAATCCAACAATCCAAAATTGAAAAATCCAATAATCCAAAATTTAAAAATTAAAAAAAAAACCAAGTTTCACTTCTGTCGCGTGGCTTTCCACGCACCAGATTTTTTCTTTACATTTTTACAATTAATACAAAGTTTAAGTGATCACAAATTAATAGCATTATTTTGACTAAACTAGAAGGGCAAGTTACCGTTCATCACAAGTTGAATAAAGGAAGAAAACGTTATCTATATTACTTATATGGGTAAATGCAAGATTTGAAAAAAATCATTGATTAATTTAGTTTTTCGGTAAGTTATATGAAATTTTAGTCTAAGTTAAACTAATTATTAATGTAATGGTTGTAAGTACTTTATTTGCATTATACAGATACATTGGAAGTAATTATAGCAAGAACACAAATACATTTAAAATAGTACTAGAATATAATCCAACCTGAAATACAATCATTTTACATTTATGCAAATGTAAATTATATTTTTAAATGTTGTGCTTGAACTGATTGTTATTTGTTATTTTCGTAGCACCAATATAGTTTTACTGTAGTTACTGTTCCTAAATCTCTTCTTGGGGCTTGTAAAACTTTGTCTTCTGAGGCAACCCGCTTCTGTTGTGTTATTTTATTATAAGTTAGTCTAAATATAAAAAAATGCCCTAGACTAAAATTAGCACTGTGTTTGTATCTAGTAGGTGTGAGATTTTTTAAATTCAACAATATTGTAAATGTTAAATTTTAATTTTAAATTTCACAAGTTCATTTATAATTTTTTTTTAAATCTATCAACTAATTTTATTTCAACTGTTAATTTCTCATGAAAAATATACAATCTAGTTATTTAAAAGAAACATGAATATTGTACTCTGATCTGTAAAACGTATCGGGCTAATAGTAGTTTCAAGTCTGAAGATGCTAAGTTTGTGATTCTGAGAAAACATTACGATGCATGTAATTTAGAATTTTCGATAATGAAATTGAATTTATGTTGAAAGCAGCACATTCTGCCATCTGACGAGTGGTACGTGGTACTACCTCGGCACAGGCTACGTCACGGTGACCCAACAACCCTTTCATCACTGCGCGGACAGCAGGAAGTCAATTCCATGGGGAGAAGGGAAAAGGGAGAATAAAGCATGCCGTCACATTCTTCTTACACGCACAATACATGAGAAAAATTTCCGTAAGGCGGAAAGTTGCAGAAAGAAACAAGAATTTGCATGCGTCTATCTTGCGTCTGTAGGCCTTCTTAAAACACGTCAACAGAAATTTATAAAAGTATATTCTAGGCCTAATAATTTATAAAAGCATATTCTAGGCCTAATAATTATGTCACTTTGCCCTCTCTTTTATTTAATATTTTTAAGTTTTTCGCCTTCATCTCAAATTTAATAACACAATTCGCCATTGACAGTTAAAAAAAAAACGGAAAAATCGTACATAGGAATATTATGTAAATTATTGGCAAAAGAAATAGATTCGAACTGAATAATTTCTTCCATTTTTTTTACATTAAGACGTCACCCGAAATACCACATGCTCGTAGTTGGGGCAGATCATAAATGGATATAAATGCATTAGGCCTAAGTGAAAATAAATAAACAATCAATTACTTTTATTTACAGAAATCATTAGAGGAATATTTAAAAAAGCACAAAACACAAAAAAAATTTATTTATACTACAATAATTTTTTCTTAAATCTGTAATTGTTCAGATTAATGAATGCAGGGTTATTTTTATGAATGGAATTAAACAATTATACTAGTATATGTTTAATATTTGATTAAATAACATCATGCGTTTGTCTTATCCGTTAATTGCTTAGGTCATATACTTAGTAGTATTCTGTTTACCTAATATGTATCCTGAATGTCTGCAATACTATAGAGAGCCTAATTTCGGTGGAATTCTTAAAATTATTTATATAAAAACTAGGTATCCACACGATTTTTATCCAGCAAATTAATTGATTCAGGTCGAGGTATTGAGGATCAGCCTGCATTGTGCAGACAGTATGACACGACTTTATAATTTCAATGCTAGAAATATTACTTTGTTGAAGTTTCGTATGTAGCCCATATATATTTATTAAAATGACAACTCCCTGCAGATACAGGTTGCCAATATAGACAGAGTGTAACATACCCATATCAGCAATATAACTATAAAGTCAAAGTTTCTCCTATAATTATTATTAAACATACTGATTATTGTACAAGTGGTGACGAAGAAGAGCGAGAGAACCACGCAGAGTGGCAACGACAATGTCTTTGATTTTCTTTTGATTTAAGCTGAACCTTTTCCAGGTAGAGAAGAAGTGATGTGGGATGGTACCACGTGCCCCTACCATCAGGCCAATTACTTCAATTGTTCGTAGGCCTATACACAGAACAATAAACCTAACAATCAGTATCTAAACCTCACTGCCTTTCTTGATCAATCAATGGAATTTACATACAGTATGAAGTCAGGATGTCGAAAATATTACAATTAGGGGGCGAATTTCTATGACATGTCATATTTTTCCCCTTTGCATTATTTCAGGTTTCCGACTAATTTAAACCTGATTCCAAGCATCCTGGTGAAAATGGAACGGCTTTTATTGTGCACATAACTGCATATTTAGGAAATTTTCAACTATTGTAGCATATTTAGTAGGAATATGCATATTTAGGTTATATTTTTTGCATATTTGTGTGCATATTAAAGAAATTTTGAAGTTTCATATCATATTTTGTAAATTTTGCATTATACTGATACTTTTTGACACTTTACAGATATTTTAAATAATTAACACAACTTTTAAAAAATATACATAATGTGTAAGTGGTAAAGTCATATTTTAAATTTTATTGGTCATATTTTAATGTTTTTTAGGTCATAAATGCATGCATATATCCTATTTTTTAGGTTATAGAAATCCGTCCCCTAATTACAATCATTTCCAATGGTTTGCAAGCCAGACTCACTAGCATTGTAGGCTGTATGAAATAGCATATGTGCCTTTGTCATTTTCTATAAATTTAACCCCAAAAAAACACTCGCTTGTACGAAATGCAAACATGCTTACCCCAATATGTGCACAACGGTATGTTACAAAATATATTGTTCGTTTATGAATATAGTGTTCTTTTAAAAAATATCCTTTAACCTTTAGTACGCTCAAATTTTAGTGTGGTTAACAACATATTACGTAATTTTACATTCTATTAGCCCTTTGAGAGTTGAATTTATATGTATTTTTATATAAGCTTTATAAACTAAAGTCACTTGTGGGTTTTTAAGTTTGAAATCAACCAGGTAAATTATAATGGAGTACCTGGTTTCCAGGGATGACATTTTAATATCAAGCTAAATATCCTCCTATTTTAATAGTCTATAACTCATTAATATATTATACTTATGTCTCACCCTTAATAATTTTTTCGTCGACGCATATGTACTCAATAGCAGTGAAGAATACAGTGACAATACTAGGAGGTGCCCGCGGCTTCGCCCACGATAATTAATTGTAAAATTAAAAATTAAGAGTATAATAATTATTAAAGCATTAGGCCTATATTTATTAACACTTGCACGCGAATCATTAATAAACTAAGCCATTAATAATTAATGAAACAGTTAAAATTCCTGCTTTAGAGCACATTCCATGATATGAAATCGCCGCCTGGGAAAACGATCTCAAATTCGATTATGCAGTTCCAAAGCGACCTGTTAACACTGATAATACGTATTGTTTCTCAACTGTTTGTTGACAGACGAATATGATGTGAATTTTATTTCATAAATTCAGTGTAATTTTCAGATATTATATAATTTGTCAAGGGAACAAGTTATTTTGTTTGGATTTTTATTGTCCGCGATACTGCCCGCCATTATTAATTGACTCCAGGATTTTTAAGAAATTTACACTGCCATTTTATTAAAAATGTTTGTGGTTCAGAGCTATGAAAATTGTAAGTAAAAATAAAATTAGAATATTTGTTCATTGTGTTCATTTCACTTAGGCTTTATATAATAAAGATACGGTTTTCCTAATTTTGTACTCTTCGTGAAAGTTTAGACTGCGAGATACGAACATCGCCGAGTATACCCGATGGTTCACGAAGTGGGCGAGCGAGTGAGCACGCTATTTAGGGCCGTTGAATTGTATAAGAGTAGATTTTTCCATCAGAAAAATACAGAAAATGTTCAGTTAGAAACATTTTTGTTTTGCAATAAATGATTTTTAAGTAATAGCTGATCTATAGTCACATTTTAGTAGTACTGTATGCCCATCAGATCGCAAGCTATCCCTGATGGTCCAATAAGGATTTTCTAGGCAGAGGATTGTCAGCTTATTTTACTCAAATTGCTTTTCCTATGCAAGGTCCTTCTTGCAACTAACTTCCTCCATTCGGTTGTGTCTTTGACCACGCTTACACTTCTTCCCACTTCAGATTGGTGGCAATGCATATTTGGTCCTTTCTGTCCATGATACCTTTAATAATTTCCTCCAGACCCACATTTCAAAAGCATCTAGTTTCTTCTTTGCTTAGCGTCCAATTTTTACTAACAGGAACAACTGTCGCTTTGATAATTTTGTTTTGTTTTCGTGGGTAAAATATTTGAATAATTAATAATCTTGTCCAGTTTGTTCATTCCTATCTTTCCTGTAACTATATGTCTCCTAATTTCTTCTTTACGGCCTCCATGTAAAGTTAGCGTTGTTCCCACAAAATTAATTTTGTCATCACAAATATTTATTGAGATACTGTCTGACGCCATTATTTGTATTATCTGTTGAAAGGATTTAGCCTACTAGTACAGTGAACGCCGCTTAATGTAATAGCAGATAATGTAATCAATCGGGTAATGTTATCACTTTTATGAAGCCCCGTACGTATTAATACTGATACATTGAAAAAATGCTATTTATTGTGATCAAAGATTCAGTTTATGTTATCACTTTTCCGTTTGGCTTCTTTATTTCCAAGTACTGTACGCCATTTAAGATTTTTTTTAAGGAATTCGATTCTAACTCAATAGTATTGTGTTTTATTAGATGTAAGGGTAGTCTTCCCAGCTCACAGGATGACCTGTTCGAGGGGAGCAATGTCTCTTTTTAAGCGGTAAAACATGTTTCACCCCTCAGTTCAGCTGTTGGTTTTGATTTGTATAGGTCACAGTGATGACATGCAGTGATGGTTAGTGTAAAATGAAAAGACTTGAAAAGACAGGCAGTTAGATGTTTTGCTAAGCGGTATTCACCTTAGGCCAGTACACTTCCAAAAAACACTATGAGTATGGAATATTGGTTAATGAACTAGAAAGGGAAAGTAGAAACAAAAAAAAACTTGTTATGATTGCGAAAATAATTGTTTGTATGCTATTGTGAGTAGTTGAATGATTCACAATTACGAATTATCTTGTATTGTAGTGTGTTTTATTCTGTTTTTGTAATGTATTTATTATCTGATGTATGAATAAATATCCTTCAATTAATTATTTCTGCTACTGTTATCAATCGGTTAATATTATCGGATTAGCTGCGTCCCGAAGTTATCACGTTAAGCGGTGTACACTGTATTTAATAATTAATTAATTAATTAATTGATTTTTTATTACATGATACAACTTGAACGATATACTTCCCTTAGGCCTATAGCATAATGCATGATATAACGCTTATTTTTACCGTAGTGTTTTTTCTTATTTTTTTTTTCGTTTAGCCAGTCTGTCACTGATATATTGTTATATCGTATATCGAGTGAGTCCGCCAGTGGTGCCACAATTTGAAACCAATATCTCTTGTTCCTGTTTTTCTCAATCATTACGGAACCTCACCATCACGGAGCAACTTTCCGTTCGCTAAGCCGCTTAGCAGGGCTCTCAGCGTTCTTGCAAACGTTTGAAAAATCGAAAGTGGAACATTATACCATTCTGGGAAGCATATACCTACATATACGTGCAATGCTATAAGAAAACAGTCGCTTCCCATTAGTCAGTAATGATCTCTAAGTCTGATTTCCATAACTATGACTCTGATCCGTTTGGATTCCCCCAAATATGGAAGTAGTTATTTAAATCAATTTAGCAAATGTATGGGTTTAAAACCAATATTGACTTCACAGAAACAGTGATATCTTATGCTGTAAAAAACAGGTTTTAAAATAAAACCTATGTTGAACATGGCTTCATGAGCATCTTAGTGTATTCTAGTCCCATAACGGAGTTTCCTGAAATCATTTCTTTCTTTCTATTTCTTTCTGTTTTACGTCCATTATATGCCAATGCCCGCAGGGGTAATAATAGGTCCACTTACTTATAGGAAAGGCTTGGACGGACCCCCTTAACTTGAGCCATCCAGTGCTGATTTAAGTTCTGTAAAAGGGTACACTAGACAAGGAGGTATGTATGTATGTTTATTAAACTACAATTAGGCCGCAGCCTGGTGTAGTTTTACAATCATATACCATAGTACAGGGTTATTCAAAAAAATGGACCCAATTTCATTAATTTGTATTTAATGAAGTATAAATTGGAGATGAACAATCTACATACTAATATACAGAGGAAGTTTCAAAGTTTTTTTAACACAGGCTATAAATGTTCAATATGTCCTCTCTCTGCTGCATGGCAAACATCTAAGCGGTAGCGAAACTGGTCGAAAAAGGGGAAGCAGCATGTCTTGTGTTACTGAGTTCACCGCCGCAGTGACACGGATCCGCAGGCCAGCCAGAGTTGCTGGTAGAGGTGGGACGTAAACAGTCTCCTTAATATATCCCCAAAAGAAAAAGTCGCATGGCGTGAGATCAGGAGATCTCGGAGGCCAGAAGTGTAAGCCAGGTCTTGATTTCCTATGCGACCTATCTATCCATCGCTGAGGAAGAGATTGATTTAAAATTCTTCTGACGTCACGGTGCCAATGGGGCGGAGCTCCATCCTGTTGGAAAATAAAGTCTTGTGAATCTTCGATAAGTTGAGGAAAAAGCCATTGTTCCAACATGTCCAGGTACGTCATTCCACTGACAGTGAATTCCACGAAAAAGAGTGGTCCATAAAAAGAACACAGAAAACCTTATGCTGCATAGTAGTCATCTTACTCACAACTAACAGTGACAAGAAATGCCTGCCTATTGGCAGGAGCAGCCAGTAATTGTAATAAAGAAAACACAGTAATAATACATAACAAGAAACATCATATACGTGAATAAAAGTAATAGGCCTAATGCATAAACAGAAACTCAAATTAATAATTATCCCAAATCCAAATACATTTTGATATTGAATAAAATCAGGTAAACTGATGTAACAAAGTGCCAGTATGTTTTTGTTTAATCAGTTATGACTGCTATTATGATATGCAGAATATGTTTTTTTTTTTTTAAATTGATTTCCAAGTTAAGCTCCAGATTTATTCATTACGCAAGGCTTACGGAAGAACAAAGGTCTAGTTTTTTTAATCAGATTAAAATCTTCCAGCATCAGCTGAACTGTACAGATTTGTGATATCTTGACAATCGCACACTCACATAAAAATACAAAGAAAGTAAAATTGGCCGGTTTCGGGATTTGAACCATGAAACTCCAGAATGTGAGGCCAAGACGTTACCATCTCGGCCACCTGGGCCAGTTTAACGGTATAGTTGGATAAGCGCATGTAAAGCAATGGTAAATTTGGTCATAGCTAACTGTATTTTAATTTCCAAAGCCTTATAAATCACAGTAAAACAATAGGCTATGTTGTCAAGATAACTGATTCGCATTTTTTTTATAAATTCTTTCGAATACGTTATTACCATAAAATAGGCACTAAATTGGGCATTACTCCGAAACAGGTCAACCGATTTTATCCAATATCAATAGATGTCTTCCCATGGACATTATAAATGTGTATACCAAGTTTCCTAAAAATCCGGTAAAGCGTATTTGAGTTACCGCGTCTTTAAAATAGACACTAAATTGGGTTTTACTCCGGTACCGGAATACCGATTTTGTCCAATTTCAGTAGACGTCTTCCCATGTACATTATAAATGGGTATACAAAGTTTCAGGAATATCCAACAAAGCATATTGGATTTATCGCGAATTCTCATATATTAACATAAAAGGCACTAAATTGGGCATTATTCCGGTACTGGCCAACCGATTTGGTCGAATGTCAATAGACGTCTTCCAATGGACATTATAAATGCGTATACGAAGTTCCATAAAAATCCGATAAAGCGTATTTGAGTTATTGCGCCTTTAAAATAGACACTAAATTGGGTTTTACTCCGGTACCGGACAACAGATTCAAATTCAATAGGAAAATTCTCATGGACGTCATAAATGCGTATACCAAGTTTCATGGAAATCCGATATAGCGTATTTGCCTTTCTAATAGAAAGGCGCCATAATCTATTAAAATAGGCACTAAATTGGGCATTACTCCGGTACCGGTGAACCGATTTGGTTCAATATCAATAGGGTTCGTCCCATGGACATTATAAATGTGTTTTCCAAGTTTCATGAAAATTCGAAAAAGCGTATTTGAGTTATGGTGCGTACAGACGCACAGACAGACGGACGGACAGACAGACGGACAGACATTTTTTCGTCCCCCACACAATCTCATAAAGTACCATACTGGCACTTAATCATCACCACGGAGATCACTCGAGACATCTAGCCGACAACGCTCTTTCGTTTTCATTGCAGTCAAAGTTGAGAATACTGACTGTCATAATTATGTGTGGACAAAAATGGCACAATAACGGTCATCACAACTCTAGCTACTTGAGGGTAAAATGCAAGATGATTTATCCGAAAGTCCTCCGGACCTGACATTTCAAGATTATTTTTTTGCTTTTGAATTGCACTTCAGTTCTATGTCTTCTTCTTGCAGAGCCACCACATCTCGGGGTCGGGCCCAGGACCATGTACTGGTTGCGGGCCCCTCAACGACCTCCAACCATCCTCATTTAGTTGTCTCTTCTTTCTCCGTGAAGCTTCCTTCTCCGTGAAGCTTTCTTCTCCTTACTCGTGTATCAGAACATTTTATCAAACTTTATCAGTTTTCCATAAAATTACATCACATCACCGGGACCGAGCCGGGCTCCTAAAGGGGTCCTTATCCCTTTGGTCCGGCAGACCCCCCCCCCCCATGTGGCGGCCCTGTTTCCTTGCAAACTTTCTGCCAGTACATCAATGTCAACATTAAAGCGATTTCTTGTTAATACCCAAGAACACTCATCAGATGAAATATTAGAAAATAGAGGTTGTTTTTTCTGCCCAAAAATTAAAAATGTGACAGAATTTGTGCCTTAAGTTCATTCCGATCACATTCCTTGTCAGGCAGAATTTCATTGGGGCGGTGGAAGAATGAAAAGTTGTTGGAATCAACAAGTCCTTTTCATAAGTCCATTTTTTCCAGGAAGGCTCTGATGACATCACAAGCTAACTTAGGCCTAATATAGATAAATTTTCCTTCAAGTTTCCAGTTCAGACTAGTCAAAACTTAAAAAAGAAAGTTAACCCAAAGAAATAGCAAAAGTTTAATTAGTAAATGTTTCATGCAATTCGTATTTTCCTTTGAAGACTTCAGAAATATTTATATTTCAAATATCAACTCCACTCAAGTTAACGTAATAACATTATTCCTAAGATTTTAAAAGAACGTATAATTTTTTCCAGCTTTTATACAAAAATGTCACTAATTTCGAATCGTTCTGTATGCCCTAAGACTGTTGGGCACGCCTCTCAGGTTGGGAACCTCTGAAATGACTCCTGCTACCGTTGAAAAATGTTCTTCTACCGCTACATAAATAAATAATCGCACAAGTATTTCGGTAATCTCTCACGAATTAGATCACGAATTAAGTTTCAGATCATCCTTAGTAGATCTTTAAGCAAAGGGAATTTGCTTAAGTCGCAAAGACATGAAATATGAAGCGTGTTAAGGAATAGTTGATACACGATTAATAACAAAAATGCGTTATGTTAATCCCAATCAGTCCTCTACGGTAAATAGTGCTATTCTGAATGACATAAAGTACTGATTGTTCAGATTAAAATTTTAGGCTTAGGAGGCATATAGGCACCTTAAAGAATATTTAAGGAGATGTTTGATGTCCCTGCTTGAGTTCGAAAGCCAAATCACAATTTCCCCAAAGTATAAGCTATTTCTCCTTATTTAACTTGTGTGGTCTTTACCGAAATAGGGATTCTAGCATTTCAAAATGTCGAAAAAGTTCACCAGATTGAAGATGGGGATGCTGAAGGCAAAGATAACAGATATTTAATCTAATCCAGACGTTTATGTTTATTATCCAAGCTCCAAAACGACGGATATATTCAGAGTGCATAAAAAATGCAAAGCCCAAAATGCTAATGATGATACAGGAGACTAAAACAAACGTGTATTGGTAAAGAACCATTGACCAGGAACACACATTGATTGAGTACCGTACTGAAACATTTACAGTTAATGCGAGATGAGAGGAAGTTATCGAGTGTGACTGAGAATAAAAGAGTGTGACATATTTTCCATTACTTTATTGTGGAATTCAGTGTTCAATTACAGTAAATGTTCAAAGTGACTACCATGAACCTCATTGCGGAGTCTGTATGATTATTAGAGAGCGACTTAATGTGAGTTTCCTACCCATGATTTCATAATAAAACGTGTTTATTTTCGTCCGTTTTATCTCCCCTACCAGATTGTACATTGGAGTTTTGAACGTCCTGTATAATAGATATATAAGCATTCATGTGCCACAGATTATTGTCTCTGTTAGACACTACATGAGAATATTATAGGAGAAAAATTCCTCCGGCACTGGGACTTGAACCCAGGACCTTTGGCTATTCGCGCCAATGCTCTACCAACTGAGCTAAGCCGGAGCTCAATTCACAGCGCCAGATGGAACTTCTCTCCTATGACTGATTGCCCTAAGCCGGAGCTCCTGGGTCAGTCATAGGAGAGAAGTTCCATCTGGCGCTGTGAATTGAGCTCCGGCTTAGCTCAGTTGGTAGAGCATTGGCGCGAATAGCCAAAGGTCCTGGGTTCAAGTCCCAGTGCCGGAGGAATTTTTCTCCTATAATATTCTCATGTAGTGTCTAACAGAGACAATAATCTGTGGCTCATGAATGCTTATATATCTATCTTGAATGTTAACTGTACAATAACAGTGGGAGCCCGGTCACAAAAATCACTGCTTAGTGTGCCTCACAGTACTGCATATGACATAACTTGTCTGTCTATGAGGTAGACCATTAGGGCAATCAGTCATAGGAGAGAAGTTCCATCTGGCGCTGTGAATTGAGCTCCGGCTTAGCTCAGTTGGTAGAGCATTAGCGCGAATAGCCAAAGGTCCTGGGTTCAAGTCCCAGTGCCGGAGGAATTTTTCTCCTATAATATTCTCGTCCTGTATAATATTGACCAGTATCGTAAACTTTTTTCAAACTAGTAATAGTCTATGAATTTGGTTCAAGATTATTTATAGTTACTCCTGCTGTGATTCGGACTTCAGTAATTCCCACCTGTTGCATTAAGAGGATATTTGCACCCAATTTACTGAAGTTTCGGTCTATATGTTTTTGGTCCAAACATTTTGGATATCTGTGAAGGTATTTAATGCAACGTCTCTTTAAGCGCATAACCAGATATTCAATAAAATGTCCTCTCAGTAGCTTACTCTTTTGTAAAGAGATATTTAAAGTTTGAAAAAATATTATATTAACGACTGAAGGCATGAATATCAAATTTATCTAGACATGATTTTTTTTGTGAACGTAAGTACACTTACCTCGGAAGGTTATTAATAGAACATTTTTAATCTCATTCTTTTCCAATTATAACCAATTTAATTACTACAGTCAATGTCTTTTGTAAAATGCCACTAATTTTCTTCTGAAATAATAATAAAAAAAGGCATACTTTCTTGAACTTTTCTTCATAAAGCGCTGCACTTTCAACTGTACACGGCCTAGCAAGTTGATGAACGTTTAGTTGTTTTCAAATTAACTTTACTGCGAAAAAAATATCGGAATAATATTATGAAATATACCGTACTAAATAAAAAAATAATTATGATTCAACTCCAAAGACTTCCTCCAAACGATATTGTTCTCAAAACATATTTTGCAAAAGCGGTGCTGTCTAAGATTTACACTTACTGTGCTTACGAGTGTAGTAAGGGTCGATTTATTTTTTTTATTCTTTACTTTCGCATGTGAGAAAAAATACATGCAATAAGCATATTATACAAGACGACGGCTGGCGTCGCTGATGAAAAACGCACGTCGGAGTCTATTGTATAAAGGCTCAGACTTCCCATCTCCCTGATAAGCCGCTTTGTCTGCAGACCCTGCAGCTAAGTGAGGTTAGAGAGGAAAAGTAGAGCTATTAGTCCACCTGGTGGTGGTCTTTTGCACTACCGTCGTCACGACAACCAGATTTGAGGGCAGGTTTTTGTTTAGTACCTGTTTGTTTGATACAGCAAAAAAATCCCCCTAATTCTGCAATCCTCTTTCAATTCCGTCAGTCGGTACGCTTCCAACTAAGTATGAGCATAATCTCTTCCTCATGTGATGGATATGTGTTCCAATGAAGATTTAGAAAGAGTTTTTTTTTAATACAATTCAGCATTTTATTCTAGAAATGTAACATGGATGAAACGCTTCCATTCCTAGAGGATTAAGGAAAACTTCAGGGAGGGGGTTGAATCTGGAGCACTCTGCCCTTCTACTTAATGAATGAGTGGGCGTAGGGATAGAATACGCAGAAAGGCTGTACAGTATGATGTATCGATTTATCGTTAAGGTACCGTATGTTTATCTACTGTACGAAAGCCAAGTTGCAATAGGTTATCTGTTGTTTGGTTGTACGGTAATTTAAAACTATGTATTACGGAAAAATTATAATCCATCTCTAGTAATTCATGTTAGGTTCAGTAATTTGTTAAGTCATGATTGTATCAGTCTTAATATTTCTAATTTATGATTGTGTCTTAGGCCTACATCAGATTCTTCCCTGAATATAAATATTTGGTGCTTACACATAGTTAGACATCTTTAGCCTTAAGATATTACTGCATCTAGAAAACAAAATAATTGGATTAATAATTTTATCTATTGAATATAGTAGGCGAAGAAACAAATTGCAATACAAATTATTACTTTAGATTATTACTTTAGATCTGGGTGCAAAATTTCCGGTCGCTGGATCGCCATTGACGACCAGAATTCTGAGGCGGCCGACAAATTCTATTTTTTTAAAAAAAAATGCTGTTTTATAGGCCTATACTTTTATTAAGCCTATTTAGTTTCCCGGGTAGAAATCAATATTTACTCGGAAAGGTTCGGAAATATCCAGAAGTTATAATATAATATAATAATATAATATAATTTGAATTTCTATCGCCCCTTCGATCAGTTTTGATTCCCTGTGTTCTAGTCAATTCAATAGACGTTCTAACTCCATTGCTAACAAGCAATTTAATTTTATGTTGTTTGTTGCAGCCGTTGATGCCTAAAATGAAGGAATACTTCCAAAATATTTAGTTTGTTTTAATAACTACATGTGTTATACATAATCAGTTCATGTCATGCAAAAATGAAATTAGTATTTAGTTTTTATTGCGTGGAGAGTTCAGTAAGGGTGTGTTGGTTTATTAATTTATTTCATATAATTTTATATATTTAATAAAATGGATATATCTTGTGATTTGTGTATGTAAAGAACAATTAGGAAAGTCTTTACAGGCTGAAATGGTATATGTAAGAATACTGGCGACTTAAACTCCTGGTTTGGCTACAGCCTTTCTACTTGAAATTTTCCCTAATTTTGATTATAGAAAGGCCTACGTGTTATGTGATTTCTTTTATCTCTTTGATCAACATAAATAAATAATTATCTTCATTGCTAAACTATTTTTTTTTAATTTTTATCCGATCCTCTCAATGCCTAAACGTCATCAGGGCACCTGATCATTTATAATGCATCTTATTTTACCTGTTGGGACAGCAATAATTATAGTAATGGAAGTGAAATGTTAGTATCAAAGTTTAAATTTGTTATAAGTTACATTAAATTTTAATTATGCAACTTTTAAATTATTACATTACTTTAACTGAGAGTCAGTATTTCATTTAAGCATTCGGTTATGCTTACGCGTATAAGAGAAAGAACAGCACATTAATTTAACATTAAAGTACCGGTACTTTAGGACATATTTTCATTCACACATTAATAAAAAATAACTTCATATGTAGTTAAGCCAATCAAGCTCAATATTCAATTATATATATATATATATATATATATATATATATATATATATATATATATACATACATATCGCACCCCTGGTGGAAGACTGCCACAAGTCAAAAATAACATTTGTTCAGGAGGAGCATTTAAAGATTTTGATGCAATATGAAAAACAGTAAATATTACTTTAACACAAAATTGCTGCCACTTCCGGACAAGAACACTGCATAATCTCGGGTTTACGGGCTTGCGTATGATAAAAAAACTGAGATATGGCAGTTTTCTGCTATTTGAAACATCAGATGCTAGTGAGAAGAAAAATCAATTATATGCTGTAGAATCCTTATCTTTACGATTTGGGTTGTGCCACTTTTCCAGGACATGGATATGATGACAAGCACTTATAAGTACTAGTTATCTCAAAATTCAATTTTTTTGACTTGTGGCAGTCTTCCACCAGGGGTGCGATATATATACATACATACATACATATATATACATACATACATACATACATACATACATACATACATACATACAAATAACGAATATTTTCAATCTTACCTTTCGTACAATCAATTCTACTTTTTCGCAATTTAGGCCTATTTAGTTAACACCTTCTACCATTGTAAAACTACAGTCGTTATTTGTTAGAAACACCGAATAAATTACCACGGTTATATTCCACCCTTTTTTTACTATTTTCTAGGAAAATTCTGAATAATTTTTAGGACATTTCGAGCCCACATTATTTCATCCGCGCCTTATTAAGTTCTTCTACTTTACTTCGCCTCAACAATTTCTTACTGTAATCGAGAAATACAGTGTTCATCAAAATAAGGAAACACTGTAATAATAGTCGGTCTCCGAGGTACTATTTAAGCATGAAAGTATAATCATATTGAATAAAATTATCTTAAGGTCATAGGCCTACCTTTTTAATTTATTCTAAAATTCGCAAACGTATTGTTCACGTTCAGAACTTTTAAAAATTGAATACACTCAATCGTATAGGGACCTGGGCCTATGTGGGAATTCTCATGTATAATAGCATCTCTTTTTTTACTATAAAAGAATATTATAATATTTCCAATGATGAGTCATTTATGGGATTTTTTCGCGGGGTATATTACTGTAGCTACTCGTAAAAATGTCTAAGCCCCCTTTCCTTCAGTGTCCCATTCTACAGTACAGTTACTACTACTACTTACGTTTGTCTAGAATCATTTTGTTCATAATTTTCAGAATAAATGAAATAAGGTAGGCCTAGTACATTATGCAGCAATAGCATTTATTAAGATACGAGCCTTGCTCGTTTCATAATTTTAATTCGCGCAACTCTTATACTTCCTTAAGTACTGACCGCGAGCAACTGAAGAGTACAAATAAACAACCACCGTGTGCAACTGATGGATACCCAAATATGACCGTCACTTAATGCTTTTACATCAGGTAAAAATCATCTTCTCAATTCACACAGATTTAGGACTCTGCGTAGCAGTAACACAAAATATTGCTTGGAAATACGGTTGGCAAATATGGATGAAAATGCTACTAAAAATGTTAGCATCATTAACTTGAATCCTATCGTTTGGTTAAAAAGTTGATACATTTTTGGAACCATTAACTGGAAATCTATTGTGTAGGCCTATTTACAAGCGTAATTATTTCATTACGTTATATTCTACCCTTTTATAAGTGTTTACCTTTTCACTGCTACTGATGTATAAATACATTGTTTGAGGCAGAGATATAAAATTAATGGAGAAATTATTTATTTAAAAGTAAGGATTTTTATCCTTCTGTTATGATTATCATTTACAGAAACCAGCTGTGCTACTGAAATTTTCCTCATTGATTTATAACTTAAGAACCCACTGATGGTTTTAATTGGTGATTGCTTATATGCACAGACAAATTCAGCTCTGAAAGGGTTAACTTAACTACGAATCTTGAGCAAGATCGATGGGTGAATATGTTTTTAATGGAGCGTTATTATCCGAACTGAACTAGTTGTACACGAGGAGTAGTGACCGTTAAAATAACTTAATTTTATTTATACAGGAAACGAAATTACAATTGTGCAATCTCTTCTCTATATATATGTATAAAAGGCTTTGTCCTGACTGACAGGAATCAACGTAGAGCCTAAACTATAACAGGTAGAGACTTGGAATTTTGACAGTACCTTCGTTTCATAATGTAGGTGCTCACTAAGAAAGGATTTTGAAAAATTCTGATTCTAAATGCCAAAAATTAAATGTTTTTGAAAATACTTAATCACTTTTTGCATAGAATTATCGAAACAAATTCACAGAACATATTGTTGCCAATGGTATAGGTGGGTTTGGATTAAATTAAATGGATGTTTGACAAATTAGAGATGGTATCATTATAATTCATATTATCTATATTAATAAAAGGAATTGTCCTCGATGTCCAGTGAAATCTACTGAACGCCGAGATCTGAAATTTTAAACATAGGTGGGCTGAAGGGTCGGAAAATGCACCTCGAAGCCGGAATTTTAATTTTAGTTTTCGTTCGTGAGTTATGAGTGAAAAACGGGCAAAAAACGTGCATTTTTTGCGTTTTCAAAACATAAGTTTTCAGTTATACATTTCAATGTCAAATCAATTACAGTTGGCTTTGGCTATTTTTGTCATATCTTGAAAATAAAACTTTCGCGATCGCTTGAATGTTGTAAGCCCTAAATATGGTCAAACATTGTTTTATTTGGACGAATCTCACTATACAGAGGTTTTCTGGGCCAAGAAACTAGAATCTGAGGTCGCTTTTACCAGACGATGCTATCTAATCGTGGTATGTAGTCCACGTGATTTAGGTGTTATTAAATATAATGATTTTACTATTATGCTCTTAATTTTTAATTTTTGAAATAATTATCGCGGGCGAAGCCGCGGGCACATGCTAGTATTAAATAAAGCTTCTCAAAGTTATCATTGTTGCTACCGGTGCGTAATCGAAAGGCTTGGCGCGCAACTGATGTGTTTATTTCACAGGACTTGCACGCAATTGACGAGTAAACTCTTCGAGTGCACTGTCCTGCACCCGTTAGTCCTGCTACAACTCACGAATTTGAAGTTTTTTTTTGTACTTTGCATTAGCTGTACTTACCGGTGAGTTTGAAAGGCAGAGATCCTACTAGTGGGTCCGGCACTCTTTGTCCAGGGTCGAGAGGGTTGCCGAAGTGAAACGGTCGTGGTCCAAAGTGGAACGGATGAAACGGTTGATGATGTCCTGAAAGCACATAGGCCTATTTGAGATCTCGTGACATAAAAGATCTGCCAATTAAATAAATAAACGTAACCTTATTACAAATTACAATACATTATTACAATTCTATCGCCACCGAACCAGAAAAAAGTTTGCGATCGTAGCGGCTCAGTACAACATACTAATTTGCATAAGCATTTTAAATTTCACGAAAATGTTATAATTACGATCATAAAATGTATGATATAGCCTAATAATATAAGTATTAAATATTTTTTCACAGGCTCTTTATAAACAATATCCACTATATTGAAATGTGTTACACAATCTCGAGTTGGTTCAAATCAGTTGAGTTGTTGTTCTTCTGTTCTGACTTTAGCTTATCTTAATTAAGTTTTTATAAGTTTTTTATAACTATTTATCATAGGCACTCCTGTTAGTATTATTGGCTAGTATCTGATAACTAGGGGGCGGATTTCTATAACCTAAAAGATATGATATAACTTATGCATGCATTTATGACCTAAAAAACATTTAAATATGACCAATAAAATTTAAAATATGACTTTACCACTTACACATTGTGTATATTTTTTTCAAGTTTTATTACAATTCATTTTATTAAAATATGTTAATTATTTAAAATATCTGTAAATTCTCAAAAAGGATCATTATAATGCAAAATTTACAAAATATGATATGAAACTTCAAAATTTCTTTAATATGCACACAAATATGCCAAAATATGACATAAATATGCATATTCATACTAAATATGCTACAATAGCTGAAAATTTCCTAAATATGCAGTTATATGCACAATAAAAGCCATTCCATTTTCACCAGGATGCTTGGAATCGGGTTTAAATTAGTCGGGAGCCTGAAATAATGCATCCTTCATGCTTGCTTTCTCCTTATCTCTCTTATTCTCTTTACTCTCTCCTACTTCTTACCTTACTTTGGTCATTATCCTAACTTTTCTACTTTTTATTATATCTACTTCATATTTGTGTTATTGTAAGTACATGATGTATTGTTAGTATAGTCATGAACATTGTAATTGGGTGTATACCTTATGGGAGTTCTTTCTCGTGTATACTATGTGGAAGTTCTTTATAGCTCATTAGTTTATTTGCATAAACTATTTACTAATTAATATGTTGGGCGCCAGGTTAAAAAACCAATTTGTATTCCAAATCCGACTAATCTAAGCTCAGCTCACGGTAGAATCACATACCTCTTAACTCTAGGGTGACGGCATTTTACATACTGAACATTTGCGGGAAATTTAGAGAATTGTGTTGTGATATAACTACTTTTATTTATTAAAACGGAGTACATCAAATATTTTACAGTATTTCTTAATCTAATAATTGTTTATTAGAGTGGGCGCGTCTTACATATGCCAGTAATCTAATAATTCACTTAATATGACAGACGATTTGATTATAATTCGCGTACTCTCTGAATGTGTTTTTATGTGGAAGACTATTTCTCTCGTACTTGCTGAATGTGTTTTTTATGTGGAAGACTAGTTCTCCGAGTTTCAACTTATTCCGATCGACGATTCTATTCAACTTCTTAAGACCATATGATTACTTGTTGAAGACTATATCATATAATACTAACATGTCTAAGCGGCATATTAGGTACACTCTTATTGGTTATAATCCATTGGTACATTTTACCTATGGATATAAACAATAAGATCCGATTGGCTCAGAAAACACAAGCCTCGCCCACTCTAGTTAATTTTCAATGTCATTCTTATTACATAACATTTTCAAGGTTTCCCCCAGGTTTCTAAAATATGGTTCATCGCCTCTAACGGGACATGTGATCCCTCATAAAACTATCCATCACAAACTGTCTGCAGTGTATTGCACCGCTATTGAATTTTCAGTTTTGTGTTTACTTTTTTATTACCCAATATCCTGTAACCTTACCCTCTGCTAAGTGTAATACTGGCATTTGCTCGCCACATGACCATGCTTTATACTTATTATTATTAATTTCAGATATCTTAAGTTTAATTCCTATTATTAATTCTTCACTGGTAATAATCTTTACATACTGCCCAATGAATGGTTGTGAATTTTTCTTCTATTTTACTTGATGACATAATTTGCAAATATTCATTTCTTCCTTCAATTACCAGTAATTCGTCATGCCCTTATTATTTTAATATTATTTTGTAAGTATTTCTCTTCTTAATATATAGTAGCTTACCATTTACAATTTTGGTCAACCCTCCTTTTACCTGCTTGGTCACTTCTATTCATAACATACACTTGGGTCACCTGTAGATTACCTGATTATTATTTATAACTACTGTCTTATTCTTTAACCTATTTTACTAAGAAAATACTTTATCCTATTGTATTATATCTATTCATTGTTCACACCTGTTCCTAATTTTATTTCGTATTACACAGATTTCATGAATTCATGTTGATACTTTCATGCATTGAGTACTTATTACTACAAGCGTCCAACTCGCGGTACGTTCATCACTTCACTTCACTTTGTTAATTTCTGTTTATTGTTTCTTGCCTTTCGTGGTTTTAACATAGTAATTCTATTGAATTACACAGTTATTAACTTATTTAAATGATCTCATACACATAAAGTACATTTATTAGTATTTTATCATTCACAAGGCAGTAAGTTACCTAAGTATATGCGAAGCATTTCCAATTCACACAATCATTAACATTTGAATTCTTTTAACTGACTCTTGTTAAATCTACCGTGTATTTTCTGTTTAACTGGATCAAATAGCTCGTAACATACATTGTTAAAAATCTCCGTTATTGTATAAGGCCCTCGATACAATAAAAATAATCTTACATTTTGACGCTTAGCAGCATTAGACAAAGATTTATTTCTTAATAAAACAGAATCACCGATTTTGGGTTCCCACAACGTTTTATACGGAAATTTCTTTAACTTTCTTTTCTCTACTCTCTTTCTGATTTTCATTATTGCATTATTGCATAATTCTTCAATCGTTTCCTTCTTATCACTCTTTAGAATTGGTTCTGGCAATTCCGACACTAATTTCTCTGGTTCTTTACCAGTCATCAGCTGATATGGTGACACGCCTATCGTAGGATTAATACCGTGGTTGATTACTTTTTCAATTGGTTCACAGTAATCTACCCACTTAGTATTTTTATTGTGACACAATATCCTTAAATACACTCCCACACATCTCAAAGCTCTTTCTGCTCCATTTGATTTACTATTATAACTTGCAATTTTGTACAGTTTTATGCCTGCATCGGTCATGCTAGTTACAAATCTATCACTTCTAAAGATGCTGGCATTGTCACTGATCACATTGGCGATCGGTCCACATTGCCTCACCCAATCCTGTAATATCTTTTTCACACAAGTCACTGAGGTTGCTTTCTTTATGGGAAACAGCCTTACGAAGTGCGTAAACAAATCATACATTATAAAAATGTAACGTAAACCGAATCTAGATGGTACCATTGGTCCATGAACATCAATTGCAACTAAACTATTCTTTTCTTCTCTCGAAATGGTAAGAGTTTCATAATTATAGTTTGTGTTAATAGGCTTTGCCTTCTGGCATAATTCACACTGACTTATTAGCTTTCTCACCTTTCTGCCTAGATTCTTTATGTACACGTTTTTCTGTATGTATAACATGACTCTTTCAGTTCCCGCATGGATTAATTTCTCATGAACTGTCTGAATAAGCTTTGTTTCTATCTGTTCAGGAATGTACACCAGCCAGTATTCTATGTCTTTTTTGCATAGCTTGTACAGAACATCATTGACTAGTTTATATTTAAGTCCATTTAAGTCACTACCGTCTTCTTCTAATTCTTTAATTTGGTTGTATATTACTAAAGTCTCTGGGTCTTCCTTTTGGAATTTTCCTATGTTTCTAAACATACATCGCAATGTAGGTTCTTTTACCATTCTTACTCTCATTAAGTTTACAGAATTATCTTTATTGTCAAACTGAGGAACACCGTTATTCAGTCTCGATAATATATCGCATAATTTATTTTCTTTAGCAGGTATATGCTTTATCTCAATCTGATACTGTGCAATCTCATGAATATATCTTGACAACTTTGAATTATTTAATTTTATCCTGTTGATAAATGACAAACTCATGTGATCCGACATTACAATGATAGGTTTGTTATATATATATTGGTGGAATTTTACCAGTCCGAACCACACAGCGCATATTTCTAAAAATGTCGCAGAACCTTTGCTCTCTACAGGGGTTAGTGCCCTAGACGCAAGTGCTATTATATGGTGTGTACCATCAGGATGCAGTTGGGTCAATGCCACAGCTACTGCTATTGAAGAGGCATCGCTAAAAAGTACATATTTTCCTTCATCAATGGGTCGTTCCAATAACACTGATTCTTTAAAACTCTCTTTTATATCATGGAAAGCTTGCTCTGCCTCGTCTGTCCATACAAATTTCTTGTTACCTCTCAAGAGCTTAGTTAGGGGTGCAACAATTTTAGCATAGTTAGGTATGAACCTGGCTTGGTAATTCATAATTCCTAGAATTTTCCTCAACTGTCTTACCGTTTTTGGAACTTGTAATTCTTGTATTGCCTGTACTCTAGAGGGGTCTGCCTCTATACCATTTTTATTTACAATATATCCTAAGAATTTAACCTCATCTTGAATTAGATTAATTTTCTGTGGATTCACAGTCATATTGTACTTTTTAAACGTACTTAACACATGGTTTAGACTCTCTAGATGCTGTTCAAATGAGTCATTATGTAGAATATAATCATCTACGAAATTTGAAACATTATCACCGGTTCCTTTTGGAAACATTATATTCAGAGCTCTCAGTAGGGCGCTATTTGAAGTCTTTAATCCGAATGATGATCTTAAATATGAGTAGGTTTTTCCTTCGTGATTAAACGATACATATTTCCTGTCTTCAGGTCGTAATCCTATTTGCCAAAAGCTACTAGTCAAGTCAATACATGACAAAAATTTTGCTTCACTTATTTGTGCTAGCACTTGATTTATAGGCTGACTTCTGAAGTTGTCAGGCTGTATATAATTATTAATTCTCCGTGCGTCTAAGACTAAACGTAACTTTCCTGGTTTATTTATCCAGACCACAGGACTTATATAAGGCGAATGTGATTTTTCTATAATTCCATCTCTTAACATATTTTGTATCATTTGGTTAGCCTGATCACGGATAGACAATGGTAGTATTCTACTCTTATATTTTATTATTGGTACGTCGTCGATAATATTCAAAGAATGCTGATAAGCTGTGGATAATCCAGGTCGTGAACTCAGTATCTCTTTATTCTGCAATAATACATCTAATAATCTCTTTTTCTGATCGGCGTTTATCGAATTGATACTGTTTACTTTTTCTTTCAAAAATTCTACTATACTTTCAATATTCTCATTTGCTTTTACATGTACATTTTCATCAAGTTCATAATCTTCGTTCAATTCAAAATCGCTTTCATGCTCATTATTAGTATTATTTTCACTAATATCGTTATTATTAGTTAATTCATAGTTAACCTCCCACTCATCGTCCTCATCATAAAATTGGTCTATAGGCCTATTTCTGCCGTTACCATTTACAACTTCAAGCATTTCGCTCTCACATTCATTAATATTTATTGATTTGTCGTCGTATACGCAAATTCGCTCAACAATGAAGTCTTCATCCATTATCATTAATTCTCTCTTATCTCTAACATCAGCATTTTCTAAGCTTTTTACTTCTCTGAACGGTACATGAATTTCTAAATTTTCTTTTCTTAGCATAATGTCATGTTTGTCAAAATCGATTATTGATCCGTACTCCTCTAGGAAATTACATCCAAGTAACATTTCATTTTGTAGCCCTTTTACAGTAAACAAATATAATTCGATATTCTGGCCATTTATTTCTGCCGTTAACATGCACTGATATATTATTTTGAACTGCTTTGAGCTAATTGCTGTATTACAGTATACTCCGACCGCATCCACATACTGAATATTATTTTTCACTTTAACTAGTCTATCAAATAATTCCTGTGAACATATGCTATTCGTCGCCCCAGTATCAATTAAAGCTGAAACAATCTCATTTCCTATTTTTATTTCAATTATAGGTGTATGTTTTGATTCCCTTTTTACTTCAACATTTTCATCCGCCTTACGCACGTTTACTGACAATATTTTTACCGTCGTATCATTCATTAATCTATTAGCTTCATCATTTTCATTGAACCCTACCAAGCAATCTGGTGATAATGTTTCTACAGCATCCAGGTCCTCGATACTGCGTGTTAGTAGTTTAAATTTTGGTTAGCCCTTTGACTACCATTATTGTGGACTTGACTGCGAAATTCCCTTGTTTGTGGATTTAAGGGTGTCCTCCCGCTTTGGTTATTACTATTCTCGGAACTATTCCTTTCATTTCTGTTCGGTTGTTCACCTCCTTGCTCATTACGCCTAGGCCTACTCGTACTTGGGTCAACTACCTGAGTCGTATTTACTTGTTGCGATGTTCCTCTGTCATAGCGCCTGTCATTGTAATTATTATCTCTCCTTTGTCCATAATATTGGTTATTTTCATTTCTCCCTCTTTGGTTATAATGCATGTTCTGTTCCGGAGAATATTGATCTGAATAATTATACATAGGCCTATTCTCTCCCATTCTATCCCTATTTCCATATTCCCTTCTTGAATTTTCTTCGTCTTTGCTCGCATACATTTCCATGTTTACAAGTAACTCTAGTGTATCTTTTATAGTGGTAGACTTTGATACTAACAAAATATTTCGCGTTTCCGCTTCAAAATGTTTACATAATAATGCGACAATTTCGTTTTCTGGCAAAGGTGGGTGTAGCATTCGAGCGATCATGACCATTCTCATAAAATACGCCGATTTAGTTTGATTCGGTTTTTCTACATAGTGTCCAGTGTACAAATTCATTCTAGTTTTTAGTTGCTTCCCGGCATTCCAGAAATATTGCAAGAATTGCTCGCAGAAACTACTATACGTACAATCTGGTCTTATAGTCACTTGAAACCAATCTTTACTTTTATTTTTCAGAGTTTTTCCCGCAATCATCACTTTGAATTGCTCTGGCACATTCTTAAGTTTGAAGTATTCAGACAATTCACGCAAAAAGTTATGGGGACTCATATTCTCGGATTCATTAAAATGGGGTAACACTATTTCAGATCCAATAAAATTTGAAATACCATGCACACTTGTACTTACTGCGCTGTGTTGATCATACATGTCGCAAGCTTCAAGGTTAATGTTATTACTCTGAGCAGCATTTAAATTCTCATTTACAGTACTTGAGTTATTAGTCAAATCAATCAAGTTTTCATCGTTATTTAAGCAAGAACTGCGCTCCGTAATAACATTTTCCTTTCTGCCTCCTGAAAAATTACTCTCACTTCCCTTAGCGTTAGTACATAACTCTTTCACCTCATTAACAACTTTTTCAATCTTGTCATCAATTTTCTTTTCAATTGTCATGATTTTATTACCAATATCAGTTATTTGCTTACTATTTATTTCTTTTTGTTTTGAATTATTTTCACTTATTACTGTTTCTAGTGCCCTATTATTCATGTGAATAGCATCCAATTTGCTATCAAGTTGATTAATTACCACTTGAGTGTCTACCCTGATTTTAGAAGTTTCATCAATAACAAAATTTCTAGTTTTATCAATATCATCATCAACCCTCTTATTAACATCACTTATCTTGTCAGTTACGTTTTCTATAAGACTTTGAATTTTATCATTTGCTTTCTTTTCATGATTGAGAATTTTCTGGTTAAGTTTAGATTCTGAAGTAGCTAATTTTTGATCAAATTTAAGTGTAAGATCGTTACTACTTGCTTTGATTTCAGCTGATAACTCATCTAACCTCTTATTTACTGCATCATTATTTCTTAGGCACTCTGATCTAATTTCTTCTATTTTCTCCCCAGTAATTTTAATTTCCTCACTAGTTACTTTTATATCATCACTATTTTTATCAACTTTCTCACCATTTTTCTTAATTTCTGCCAGCAAAATAGCAAACATCTGATTTATGTCATTAGATTGAACAGTTGATTCTACTTTACTGTTATTAACACTCACAATTTCATTTGGAATAGTTACTTCATGATTTTCAACATTTGTTTGATTTTTATTCTTACTTGCATTTGATTTTTCTACCATTTCATCTTTGTTATGTGATTGTTCACATGCAACAGATTGTTCAGCATTTGTATTAATTTCCATTATTTCTATTTCTTCAACTTGGGGATTTATTTCATTTACTGACAAATTCAATACCTCATTACTACTATCAAAAGGTTGAGTGAAAAACTCTTGAGCATTCTGACTCTCTTCCATTTTAATTACTAGCTTTCCTGATCTTAGTTTCATGAAATATTTAATTAGTATAATTTACTCTTTGAATAGTTTAATTTATTCTTTGTTCTTTAATGAATTATTAAATCATATTTTATTATTAATTAAGATTTTTGATTATTACTTTGACACAATTAATTCTTATTTCTAATCTTATCTGTAATCTTCATCTGTTGATGGTGTCCTCTTCGGTGTGCCCTTCCTTCAAACCTCATGTTGCCTTCTGGTTAGTGGTGTCCGGTGTCGATGCTCGGTGTTGGTGATTCCTTCCCTCGCTGTCCCGCGTTGAATTCAGCATGTTGCCGTCTCGTGTGATGTAATAATTGTTATTACAACTTCGCGCCACCGTTGGGTAAGCCAGTATATGGGAGTTCTTTCTCGTGTATACTATGTGGAAGTTCTTTATAGCTCATTAGTTTATTTGCATAAACTATTTACTAATTAATATGTTGGGCGCCAGGTTAAAAAACCAATTTGTATTCCAAATCCGACTAATCTAAGCTCAGCTCACGGTAGAATCACATACCTCTTAACTCTAGGGTGACGGCATTTTACATACTGAACATTTGCGGGAAATTTAGAGAATTGTGTTGTGATATAACTACTTTTATTTATTAAAACGGAGTACATCAAATATTTTACAGTATTTCTTAATCTAATAATTGTTTATTAGAGTGGGCGCGTCTTACATATGCCAGTAATCTAATAATTCACTTAATATGACAGACGATTTGATTATAATTCGCGTACTCTCTGAATGTGTTTTTATGTGGAAGACTATTTCTCTCGTACTTGCTGAATGTGTTTTTTATGTGGAAGACTAGTTCTCCGAGTTTCAACTTATTCCGATCGACGATTCTATTCAACTTCTTAAGACCATATGATTACTTGTTGAAGACTATATCATATAATACTAACATGTCTAAGCGGCATATTAGGTACACTCTTATTGGTTATAATCCATTGGTACATTTTACCTATGGATATAAACAATAAGATCCGATTGGCTCAGAAAACACAAGCCTCGCCCACTCTAGTTAATTTTCAATGTCATTCTTATTACATAACATTTTCAAGGTTTCCCCCAGGTTTCTAAAATATGGTTCATCGCCTCTAACGGGACATGTGATCCCTCATAAAACTATCCATCACAAACTGTCTGCAGTGTATTGCACCGCTATTGAATTTTCAGTTTTGTGTTTACTTTTTTATTACCCAATATCCTGTAACCTTACCCTCTGCTAAGTGTAATACTGGCATTTGCTCGCCACATGACCATGCTTTATACTTATTATTATTAATTTCAGATATCTTAAGTTTAATTCCTATTATTAATTCTTCACTGGTAATAATCTTTACAACCTGTAATGTTCATTCTTGATTAAATAAATAAATAAATAAAGGGGAAAAATATGACATGTCATAGAAATCCGCCACCTACTGATAACATATTTGGTAAGGAATATAATAGTTTCTTTATTCTATTAGTATGCCGTGATCTCACAGCTGACAACAGTGATTTGATTTTAAACAACACAAGTAAAAAAAAAGTACGTAATAGTTATTTACCAAATCTAATTATACATCATATTATTCATGACACATAACTTAATGAATAGAGGAGATGATGACAGTCTTAATAAATCCCATTCGAGGATACGAATTTCATCAGATAAATTCATGAGTGCGAAAATATCGATAAACTTGTATTTGCTCGTTGGATTACCTATGACTCTTCCACTCATACGCCGCGTGTTTGATATTGACCAATAACGTTTAGCAATTCCTCGGATATAGAACAATCACGGCCGTTTATCTTACAATATTCTTGTAGGAATCGCGAGGATCCCGTTTTATCGGGCAAAATCGTCTGCTCGTTACTGGACACTGTCATGAGTGTGCAATGATTAATACGACATATGCTGCCATTAAGCGGCACGAAAACAGATTATTTTATACAGCATAACTTGTTTCAAAATTGAAATAATAGAAATGGACATTGATTAAAAACACAATTTCGATTCGGTGCAAGCGAGTTCGTGTGCTTTTATTCAGTTATGCTGTTAGCTTACCTGAATGAAGTTAACTATGTCTTATATGCACCATTGGTAGCCCTGGTTACAATGTGGTAACTCGAATTTTTTCATGGACGGTTGTTTCATAGTAGGCCGTGATCTCGCAGCTGTTAGTTTTGTTTTTTATACAACAAAGCACGAAAGTAATTATTATTTGTATAATCCGTTACATTTTTATTCATGGAATAGTCTTAATAAATCCAACTCTTGTGGGATTACCTAAGATAAAAAACCATTTTTAGCATTCACTTGTCATTTGGTACACATGCTGAATGTCTTCAGATGATTTACTCACGTGTTTTGGAGCGAGGTTCTCGTGGACCATCGACAGTCACCTTGATGGCTTTGCTATACGTTGCCATCTGAGGAGGCGACGAACTGACAATTATCGTCAATGTAAAGCTCTTCCCTGCAACAAAAGGAAATCTACCATTTTTGCAATTCCTCACATTGCTCTAATAACAAAAATACCTCTATGTTACTGTCATCGTCATTTCTTTTGGACTTAATAATAATAATAATAATAATAATAATAATAATAATAATAATAATAATAATAATTTTATTTAATCTGGAGAAAGTTAAGACCGTAAGGTCTTTTCTTCCAAGCCTAAGCGCTAACAGAAGTAGCAATATAGGTATAGTTTTCTCGGATTTGCAGCAAGGTGAGAAGTTTGACATTCTCCAACTTTTTTTCAGAGGCCGAGGCTGCCGTAATCCCCAGAAATTCTGAGGTTTCAAGTGGTGTCACATCATATTCTTTTGTCCTTTAGGTCTTGATGCATTTGTTCCAAGCCTGGTCGATAATCAACGTAGACTATCATCAACCGGGTTTAGAATAAATTCACTTAGATCCTTAAGGACAGGTCACCTGGTTGTATATCCGAGAAGAATATATATCCATACGGTACGATAGGAAAAATTTAAGCCATATATTAATTTTTAATATTTCCCATAGAAATAGGCCTACACCATTATTGGGTTCGGATTTTTATACTACCAAAAAATTTATTCTCAAGTAATTAACGATCGAAAATCGATTATGGGAAAATTGAAATTCATAAAATCCAAGCATAAAACAAATATTCTCTCCGTGTCATAATGATGTTATTTTACACATTTTAAAACTATATTTATTGAGAACGTGTGACGTTTAAAAAGTGTTGATTCTAAAATAAAGCAAAGATAGAAAATAATTTAAAACTTAAACAGTATATTCTTATAATAAATTGCTCACTGTAATGAAAATGATATAATTTCATATTTACCTAGTTAATGCTATCCTCGGCTATATATAGCATAGTCTATGACGTAAGCTTCTACTTCATAATGAGGAGTTACGATGAAGGCCTACGACTATGTACACACGTAGATTATTGTTATTAATTTTCATTTCAGTGGGGATATTCCTACAAGACTTGGGGTGTACAACTTGGCCAATTTCTTTTGTCTGTTTACTCGAAAGTTCGCCACATTCACTGAAAACAAAACCGCACCTGTAACAGTCTTATTTATAGGGAAAAATGCACCTAGTTCCTCTTTTGGACTTCAAATATCATACTTAATAGAAGTAATAAAATCCAAATTTTGATTACACTTTTAATGTTTTATTCCTGAATAAAACCCAAAAGAACAACAATTCTCATATTTGCTTTTCATTCTCTAAGTATGAGCTATGGATCAGATTTAAACATAAGCACAGAAGAAATATATCGAAATAACGGTATATGTAAGGTCCGCAAATTTTTTAAATTGACAGAAACTTTCACAATACACAAATTAGATTCTAGATTGGTGTCTACAGTAGTTTTCATTCCCATATATTGTTCACCTCGTAATACGCAGTGCTTTCAAATCAAACTTTTTTGAATATTCGAGTAATCGGACTGTCATCGTGGTTCAAAGGGCACCGTGGCTAATTGCAGACCCAGAACTCTGGATTCGATTCCTGTCACCTCTTAAGATTTATCTACGTGTAGACTATGAAGGGATTGGAATCATGAATGAAAATCTCAATTGACAAAACACAATCAGTGGCATTTACTACATTCCATCCAATTACTGTATAACAAATATTTTAAAAACTTAACCAAATAGAATTGTTGAACAAATGCACACGTTCAAATGCTTTGAATACAGTTTCGCCTATGAAAGAAACATTCAAATACATAATCGACCTACTCTTTCGGTTATCTTTACGAAACCATACGCCAACTCTAGAAAATACTCGTAAACTATGAAATGAGAACTACTAATATTATAAAAATCGAAAGCTTTACCTCCTGTATGACGATGAAAACTGGATACTGTGGAAAGAAGATGAAAGAAGGATTGAAACTGCTGAAATTAAGAAATTTTAGAGAGAGAGAGAGAGAGAGAGAGAGAGAGAGAGAGAGAGAGAGAAAGAGAAAGAGAAAGAGAGAAAGAGAAAGAGAGAAGGAGAGAGGAGAGAGCAGATGGATAATAGAAAGTGATTCGATGACATCGGACCGGAATTAAAAATCCAGAATGATAAAGAATTCATAGAATAGTGTAAGGCAAAATTGAAAGAAAAAAACACACGTAAAGAAAGCCAGAATCACAATTTTGTTTCAAGAACTAGGCCTATAAGTTATATAATTATATTTTGTGGTGGGAAAATACAGCCAGGAAGACCCAAGAAAAGGATGGAAGAATACATTTCGATTATAATGTAAAGAGGCAAAAAAGGATAAACCGTAATGAATATGATAACGATGATGATGATGTTGAAGAAGAAGAAGAAGAAGAAGAAGGTGAAGAAGAAGATAGGACCACACTATGGAAACCCTCAGGAACTACCATGACAATCTCATGCTTACCACGTTCTGTATATTGACGAAAATGGAAGTAATAGACGAATTATTATGGGTTGGATTATAACCCAACGCATCCATTCTAGTAACTTGGAACCTAAACACAGCAACAGTTTTGTGATACCCACAGAATGCATCATGCATTAAAAACGTGGCTATTGCATAGACTGTGTACTATTACAAAATGCGAAATATTGAAATTAAGACGAGAATTTCGTGATTTCAAAATATGAAAAATCAACATGTTGAGCCATTACGATTTATTTTATTTCTGGGGTCTACAAAAAGTGTACATATAAACTGGCTAATAATTATTAGCTTGTAGTTTTTTTCTGATTAATGTTATAGTCATTTCACAGTTTCTAATGCAGTTTCTATTGACCTCTCCAATGTGCACGAAATGAGTTATAGAACAGACTGTTAGATTTAATGCAGAGAAGCAGGGAAAGGAATATAGCCTACTTGGCATATTACTTCTGCCGTGATGATGTTATATTCATAGGCGGCGAAATGGTTATAACTGCTTAGGGAAATCGCAGTGAATACAGCCTGTGTCTCAATTTCTTCTACTCTGCACTTCGATATTACTATCCGTTGTGACCTTACTCTCGTTACAGATTTTCCTAGTGATGGCCTTACCGCTTAAAGATGTTACAGTAAAACTTTACTTAAATATTAGTGGAGGAAAAGTAGTCTAGTTTAATGAAATAGTATTTTGATGCACAAAAACTATGAAAAAGGCAAATTGACAATATAGGCATCAGAGAATTTAAAATACGCATATGAAGTGCTCGAGAATTTTCTGTTAAACTTAGGATAGTAACTTGTTTATAATTTTTCTCAGTATTGCACCCAGGTAAGAATTTGGGTGTTATCCGACGTTTCAGAAACTAAGCTGCCTCCATCCTCAAGAATCATGAAGGAAAACGTCAAATCATATATAATATAATTTAGTTTAGTTTAGTTTAGCTTAGTTTAGTTTAGTTTAGTTTAGTTTAGTTTAATTTAATTTAATTTAGTTTAGTTTAGTTTAGTTTAGTTTTGGTAGGTTTAGTACAGAGTGGATCGGGGTGGGTTAGGAAAACCCTTACTCGTGCCAGTTTAAATAGAGACGTTTTGTAAAAAATGTGAAGTCTTCCCATTGAGGCCCAAAGGGTTCCAGGAGGTTGAGGCTCCCAGATTTTAGACAGTCGGAACGAGTAGGTGGTAAGATTGTCAGCCTTACGCACCGACCGCCTTTACCCCCAGGATAGCTCTTGGTACTAATTTCTGTTAGAGGCTGAGTCGACCCAAGGGTAATAGTGCCACCAGAAGAATTAGGCCAATTGTAAAACTCCAACGACCTCATCATTGATCGAACCCGCGATCTTCCGGCTTGTAGCGCAGCGCTTCAACCACTACGCTACGGCGTACCCCAGAGATTTTTTGTAGATACCAGAAATAGAATGAATAGTAATGGGTAACATGTTGATTTTCGTTTTTTGGGGAAAAATGAATTTCTCGTCTTAATTTGGTATTTTGTAACAGTACACAATCTATGCAATAGCCATGTTATTAACGAATAATGCATTCTGTGGCTATAACAGAACTAGTCTATTGTTGTGTTCATGCTCCAAGTTACTAGAATGAGTGCCCGTCTTTGCTATGAATATGCTTCATGCAGGCGGTTCTGGAAACAAATTCCGTGAATGCAAGGTGGAAAAAATAACATTTTGAGAGATTTAAATGAGAAAACAATGTAATAATCATGGTCTCCAAAATTAATATAAATACTCGCATTCTCGGTATGAATACTCGTTCAGTATCATAGGGGAAGGTCAATGTGATCCATTCATGGTATACAAAGAGGATTCATTATTTAAGGTATTGGTGTTCAAAACTAAAAAAAGTCTATATATGGTTAAGTGGTCCTAAAATTATTTTTTCCGAACTGTGAACACTTTTCCGAATATTAGAAGATGTTATAAGAATTGATTTTTTTTTCTTTTCTCCAATTTCGAAGCTCTTATTTCGTGTAAAACATTTTATTTTGAAAAAAAGGATTTATTAACTCTGTCACACCTCAAAATATTAAATGTCCTTTCTTTAAAATGAATGGATTAAATCCTGGACCACTGATAATGGTTAATTGATTAAGATAAAGAAGTGCGGGGAATGGTGTCTTGAGGTATCGTTTTATAGACGAACGAAGATTTCGTATGAATGTTCCTTCGCAAACACCTTACAATCTAGGCGCCGAGTAGAAATGTTTTGTGTTTTGTGGCGTACCGAGCAAATGAGAGAACAGGAAAAACAAAGTGATAAAATGTTATGATGTCATTAATTCGGAGTACAGCTCGGGCGGCTGCAGCAGACGCGCAATCTCGTGACGCCAATTTAAATAATTCCATCTCTCAGCAAACAAGATTTATTTCTGTACACCTGCATCAGAATATAAAGAAAACTCTCCAATCTTCTGCTGACCAAGGATCTCGGAATTCGAAGACCTACTAAGGACCATTCAAATATGTAGGAGTTTATGTTGAATGTGACGACGAGAACGATAAACGCGATCTTGATTAAGAAGATTCTACAGAATTAATCTCAGTAGTGTGTGGATCATGCATAACCCCGCGATTTGTAATTCGGTTACTAACTTTTTACGTTCATAACTAAATTGCGGTAATTTTTATTATGGAGATACTGATGACGATGAAAAGGAAATAGTTAGGTGAAAATTTATGTGCGGGTATGCTAAAGCAGGATGGTGAACATTTCAACGATTATGGTGGTTTTGCCGATACCTTTAGGAACTCTTTGTGTCAATAGGCCTACTCAGTTCCTTATTTACCTGTATATTTATTTATTGTATCTGCATATGACTCCTAAATAAGATCAAGGACGGAAGGATGATTAAGAAGTGTTATAGCCTAACAAATATTTTAGCATAAAACTTATTGGAAATCTGATATCAAACAATAAACGATTAGAAACTTCAAGAATATCTTTTCGAGCTTATACCCAGGTCAGAGGTATTTCACCCAAGCTTTCGGCAACACACTTCGTTAAATGTTATTTCATCAGGAAGTCCCCTGATTATCAGTGCTGAAGTTGGGCTGGAATTTCACCCAAGCTTTCGGTAACACACTTCGTTAAATGTCATTTCATCAGCAAGTCCCCTGATTATCAATGCTGAAGTTGGGCTGGAACGGATCGGAACGGCGCTCCGGGATAAACGCAGGGAGGAAAAAATAAATATAAAATTTGCATATATTTTGGCATTACTTTTTAAAATAAAGAGCCATTATTAGGATCATGATCTCCTGTTTTTGTCGCGAGAGTTGCCTTGCCTGCGCGGTTGCCGTAGATGCAATGTGTACGTGGTTGCATTGGTTATTGTAATGTAATTTCTATACGTTCACTTAAAAAGCCAATTTGACTGTAATGTGTGGTATCAAAAAATGGAAAATAAATACCTGCATATAAATTATGGGTTCCTCTAGAAAAAAATTCCCCACTTCAGCACTGCTGATTATGGCAAATGAGAGTGTTTCCGAAAGCTTGGGTGAAATATCTCTGACCCAGGTGCATTTCCGAGAAGATATTCTTAATTTAAACAAATCTGTATGTCTAACATTTCCTAGAAACAATTGTACGGAAATATATTTTGTGCGGACTGCCTTTCCCAATGTTTGAAAACGTGTATAGAGTGGTTCAAGAGTATCTTCATGAAATGACATTTTCATGAAAGAAGTAGGCCTAATTCAACATGTGACGTTTGCACAATAGCTACAGAACTCATTTTTAAAAGATTTTTAATTATGCAATTCACTTAGAACCCCACCTTTTCTTTCTGCTACAAAATAATTGCATTGCTTATCAAGTTCAAAATCGCTTAAATGTTTCGATACGCGGTTCATTCGCTTGTTATTAGCTTTAATACAGTGCCCGTTAACTAGTGTTTTGAAACAATAAGTGAATTTCACTCGATCAAATTCATTGATGTAAGATTATATAAATTTGTTGTTCCTTTTGTTGAATAAACTACCTTAGCCTATATGCAAAATAAAATATCTATAGAGGCAAGTGAATGTGATTATTGTATAACTGTAAAAGTAGAGTCAAACTGAAAAATGCAATACTATAGCCGGGATTTGAACCAGGATTTTCTCTCTCCGTGCCGCTGCTCTACCACTGAGCTGTCATGGCAACATGACGGTACAACATTAAATTCTCCGACTCGCATGTCGCGGTGTACCAGCAGGCGTTCTCAATATGAGGTAACAACTCAGTGGTGACTTACAACAACCTGTAAGTACTTTAAGGCCCGGGTTTCATAATAAACAACTAGTAGGTCACAGTGGAATGATAATATAATTCATTCATAGGCCTACTGACCGTGTGGAGACTAAGGTGGAAAGGTAGTGTCAAACTGAACAATTCAATGCCATAGCCGGGATTTGAACCAGGATCTTCGGCTCTCGGTGCCGCCTCTCTACCATTCACCTACCATGGCAACATGCCGGTACAACATTAAATTCTTCAACTGACTCGCATGTCTTCAACCATCCGTTCGAAATGGAACACATCGTTATTATAAAATATGTATAAATTATATCAGCTAGCATTCCCTGAAGTTGCGTATAAATCTTGCGAATCATGTTTTATGCTTATGAATATGTATGCATTTATGGTTATAAACTTAGTAACGAATAAAAAGGAATTAAAGAAGAACTTTCTTTGAGGTGCTACAGTGTTGTGAACTTCGTGTACTTTTGATATTTGACCACGGAGTTGAATCCATAAGAAGTGCTCCGAGATGAGATGATAAAATTACAACTGAGGTTGGAGAAAAAGAGTGGAATGGTTGGAATTGGATCTGAATTATTGAAAAGTTGGAGGTTGTCTGGTCTGGGGTGCGGTATGAGTTACAGCTTAGCTCTACAGTAATCTGACTTTCTCTTTGTATCACTACTATTTCTTTGTGTTTGTGGGACGTCCTTCTATAACGATTTTCTCTTAATAGACTGATCATTTAAATTAGATTTTAGCTTATAAGATAGTAAGTCGATATAATAAATTAAATATGCTAGCGGTGTTACCGGCTATGTATACAATATATTCCCTTTAGTGTGAAACGTTTTAGTAAATGAAAAACTCGAAAATAGAACATAGATTATCAGATATAGCATTTGGGCAATTACTTTTTAATGTTACAAATTAAAGCATTGTTATATATTTAGTACATAACTCATAAACAGTTCCCCAAAAATAAGAACATTTGTGAGAATAGTGGGAGAAACGTAACGATGATTTAATAATGCCCTATCTCGCACATGTTAATTTTCTGTTCTTCAGGTAGACTAAACTCAAAAATGAGTTGAGATATTAACTTGAAACTTATGCCACTTTAGATAATTTTTTCTTTATAAGAATAAGACGCAGTTTTCTCCATATTTTGATTGCGTGCCAAAATATATTTTCTCAACGTAATCCACTTATTGTTTTAAAATATTTTTAAGCTTTTTGTTTTTTGGAAACTACGAGCTTAACAAAAATATCCTTTCTTAGGTTTGTTTCTCTATATTATAGGAATGTGTGGTAGAAACTTCATCTCTGTATTCTGTATTTGTAAAATTTGTACCAGAAGGTATAAAAATGTCGAACCGAAAAAATGGCGTTAAAGTTTGCAGTTCCATTCATAACTCGTTAACCCATTTAAAACTGCCCTGGTCCATTTATCTCATCCTCTCTTGATCTAAGTGACATCACTTCAGAAATCGTTAAAATTCAAGGGTTAAATATTAGAATTTCATTTTTCAATTTATTATATGTCACGTGACCAGTAAAACTCTCACTTTGATATATGAACCCAGTTTGACCTGGTTTATTCCTCTTAAGGCGCAACGACACCAGAGGAAATAAAATTAATTAATGAACTAATTAACTAAATAAACTTACTGGAAAATTAATGCTTAAACTCTTTAAATAGGCTGGTGATATAAGTTCTAAAATAGGCTTAGTAACTTGAAAAGCTAACATAAATTGCTTCTGAAGAAAGCGTTGTTTCAAACTAAAATACAAGGTGGGGCAGAATGGACTCCCTAGTTTCGAAAATTCACTGGAGGCGCTCCAAAGCAGATAGAGGGGTGGGACAGGTGCCATTTGGTTGGACTGACAATGCAGTTTTCAGTAGTCACCATGCAGTGGACAGGTGAGCAACGGGGCTTTGTTGTGGAGACCTTTATTTAAAAACGAGAAAAGTGTAGTGGCGCATTTTCACCTTAGCGGTACAATAAATAAGCAAAATTCTCGTTACTGGGCAACTGAAAACCCTCGTGAATTGCACCAAAGACCACTTCACAGCCTTAAAGTGACAGTTTGATGTGCTACGTCCTCGATAGGCATAATTGGACCTTATTTTTTTGAAGAAGATGGCTCAACTGTGACTGTGAATTTAGCGCGCTACTGTGACATGTTAGAGAACGTTTTACGCCCCAAAGTGGAATAGTTTGGCAGGGAATATGACTTAGAAGACTTTTGGTTTCAACAGGATCGAGCCACGGCCCATATTGCCCGTCATTCGCTCGAAGTTTTGCAATAAATGTTTCCCGGCCGCCTGATCTCCCTTATGAGGGGATGTTCCAAGGCCCCCTTGCACCCCGGATTTGAGCCCCTGTGATTTTTTCCTATGGGGCTACCTGAAAGCTGCAGTTTATAAAGTTCGACATCAAACCCTGGAAGCTCTGAAAGAGGCAATTGAGGATGTAATCACCGGAATTCTGCAAGATATTCTGGCAAAAGTGGGCGAAAAATTTGCACACGTTGGCCGTCTCGACAATGCATGCAGTTGCAACGGTATTTCTTGCCGATCTCCCAATTCCTGGATTTCATTTCACCAACAGGCCTACTCTTCTTTCCTACGCTCCCATTTTCTTCTAATTTTATTCAGTAACATGCTTCTTCTTCTTCTTCTATTTAGGCACTGTGCCTGTTTTTCATCAAATATCTAAGCACTAAGGTACCGGTATATCTGTAGATGGTGATGATTCAAAGATCATTAACGTTAAATTCAGCAACTCTTATGATTGGCAACCACACACAAATATGATTTTAATATACACGTCAGGCTACTTGAATCTGCATAGGGTAAGCTTGCTGAACCATTCTCAGAATTCAGTGAAAAAAACGGACTCGGCTTTGCTACAACGCAGTTGAAGGGTATTATGTTAATTCCTTTTTTACGAAAATGAGGCTTTTATAAGCATATTATTATTTAAATTTATTTTACAGAGTGCATGATGAAAAAGTGAATTAACCTGAAGGAAAGAGAGCTATATACTGACGTGATATTATAAGTAAAATCATTAAAACATTGCCTGTACAGTAGGCCTACTTCTGAAATAGATAAAAATCTTCATTTCAGTACTGGACATTTTTAAAGAGTAGGCTACGCTGTTTATATTATTTCGTTTAAAAAGAGTTTCTTTCAACTCTTCTATCTGATACCCTATGATCCCCAGGTGGGGCGAAGGGGCCTCCAATGGAGGTTTCATTACCTATACTAATTTTGATATGCTTATTTTCCGAGAGAGGGTAGAGGGACAGGTCAACTCTTCTATACATTTCGACATTTGTGACCTAGTGACCTTTACATCTGATTTGCAGACACGCTCTAGACAGGTCAATGCCCGAGATATTGCTGTTCCATAGGCTAGGTTGGGTTAGGAAAAATAGGTAATATCTTATTTGTAAGGGACATGCTTTTTAATGATCTTGAAATATTCGCATTATACAGTAGAATATATTAATATTAAACCATGCTCTAAGTATAGGCGAAGGTTGTATCGCTATGATAGGGATTACCTCTCATCTTTCTTTTGTCTATTGTAAACTAAAGCCACCTGACTAAAGTACTCCTGTAGTGTAAATAAAGCATTGATAATATTATTTTTAAATTCTGCAATGATAGATATATTTTCTTAATGCATAGCCTATCTTTTAGAGTTAGTTTCACGTAAAATTTAGGTTATATAATTTTGCAACAGTTAACATATAAATCTAAAAGAAATATATTTTAACCCTGATGCCAATTTATGCTTCGCAAGAGCTATCACTAAATGAGGACTTACCAATTATCCGGTTGTACTTCAAATCTCGTCACAATTCCTGATGCCACAATTTTAAGATGTAATATTTATGGAACACGAAGAAATATCTTTACTCCTTAGAAATTGCATCAGCAATAAAGAAAATCGTATAACAGAAACAACGGCAGCTTTATTGTTCATATTCAGGATTTATATAAACAGTTTATGAGAAAATTATATATATATGTATATAATTATAATACATGCATACATACGATATATCGTTATAGCTCTTGAATTAGGAAATAACAAATGTGCAATTTTCTTGAGAAATCACAAACTTTACCCGACAATTTCAAATTGTTGTAACTTTTGTTTCATTGAAGATAAATTAAACATCTATATACATATTTAAAGAAACTTCAATGCTCTACAACTCTCTTCCGGACGGCTTTGCTGTAAATCGTAAAGCTGAGGAGTTAGAAAGGCAAAATTAACGAAAAACGTGAGGTAAAAAATAGTTTTTGAAAATTAGTAATATCCAGCAGCCTATATCTCGAAAAAATTATAGATACGACAAAATTGTATGTGAACCAGCTTGTAGAGAATTATGTCAGCTTTAATTTAGTGTATGAAAATTTTTTCTCTACGACTCACCATTTTCAAGTTATAAGCGAAAAACCAAAAAAATAGACCTTTTCACCCCCTCCCCTATGAAGCGTAAGGTATAGGGGCGGGGACTTCTAGTGTGTTTACCTCCTAACTACCCCCAACACATTCCCGAAGAAAAAAATTATCCCCCTCTCCATTGTCTTCTACAACCCCTTTTACGGCATTCATTCACTGGACTAAATAAGTCTTTCGTTTACACGACATACTGGCATTAGCTTATCAATGAATATAAGATGGTGTCGTTATTTATGAGTAAACATTTTCAAGAACAGCTTCATGAAATCAAGACATGATTTATGAAATAAATTTCAGAGATCAAAATTTAAAGTATGTTATTCAATTATTATTTATCAAGTAGAGAGTTAATTTATAGCTTGGGTTGCCAGTTGCTCCTCCATAATGAATTTAGGCTTGTAAACACAACGTTATAGTTAACTTTCAATTTGGGGCGCACCAGAGGCATTAATTATCTAAATGATAAAAAAAAACTGCAAGTGTTACAAGATTCCACGCAGTTTGAAATATTACGCTCTCACATTTACATGTGAACATGTATTTTTGTATTGTTGCAAATGCTCACGTGATTTTGTAAATGAATCACAAATGACATGCCATCTAGCGCTGAAAAAATGGCGATGGTGGTGTTGTGTAAAAAGTGTGGTGTTGAAAGGTATGGGATGGGGCGAAACAGATTACAGAACAATTAGAATAACAACCTTTTAAAATTAGTTCTCATCGACCGACAATAAATCATATCTCTGTACACGGCTTGTCTGGTCTCATTCAAACGACATCTACATCAATATTGGCATCCCTCACAGTAACAGCGGGCTAAGTGTCTTTCAAATAATTCAGTAGTATCAGAATCCACAGACTCAGTCAGTGTCCAAAATTTAGTTCGGCAAAATTCTAATAGAGGCATTATTCTTACTACACATTTCATCTTAAACAGTTTTACTAATAAGTAATAATCCAATATAAACTTACGAGAAATATACACAACTGAAGGATCTCTTTTTTTTTTAACTTAAAATCCCTGCTTCAACGACAGAATGTCTGCAACTCAATATTGGCAATATTGGCGTCAACGACTGAAAGTGTGTCACTCTATACTGGCAAGTTGCACACTTTACTCAGTCTGGCAACGTTTTTTAAACTTAGGTAAATAATACAGGTGGTCGATCACTTAGAAAGTGCTTGCAATTGAATTTTAAGGCAACTGGTCAAGAAAATACAATTAGTTGCTTTCACGTTATTATTAACAAAATTTTGAATGACAGACTTTTCCGGGATGTTACTCACGATTCCAGAAATGAAAGCATAAGATAAGTAGGGTATATTATATAACATTGTTCCTTGTGTGTGGCAATTATTTTCTTACTTTTACCTTTGATTACAGCTTTCTGAAATCAATTTCATGAAATCTATAGATGTTTTATCGTCAGACAACATACTGCTTTTTGCTCGTAGCTCGGACAGTTTGTGGCATTGGCGGAGATCAGTCACATGTCTTCTTTCAATGCTGTGAGCAAGAAACTGCTTCACAGTTTCACGTTTCCCAAGTGTGTTTTTTATGACTTTTCACTCTAAAATGTGGCGTAACTTTTACCAACTACACGGGGATTATGGCGTATGTTGAACTTGCACGGTGATCAACCGAACAACCATTCATGCCCGTGTGAGCAACTTTTACTAGTAAGGCTGCGAATATTCTGGAAATAATCTTTTAACAACAAAAACACTCATCGTTGGTTGAAGCATTGAACTCCAAACCGGAAGGTTGCGGGTTCGATACCGGATTAGGTGACTGCTATTTTAAAATATTGATTCAATCCTTCTGTTGACACTATAGCCCAGCTGTCGAATCAACCTCTAACAGAAATAAATAGACCAGGAGCAACACTCTAGCTAAAGGGAGCCTTGGTTTTCAATACTAATAACTTAGAAATATATTTCTTGGAAATAATTATTGGTTTACTACATGATTTTATGAATTGAACATTATATTTTCTTTTGATATTACGTAAATTTCAATTATTATTTTATGACGAATGTAGGCCTAGGTTTTTATGAAATGCCATAAACCAGTCATGTTCAACCCCTTATAAGGTGATCACATTATGCTTACATTCAATTCGTATCGTACATAACACAAGTTAAATCCGAACAATCTAATGAATGAACCAATTTACTGTAGAATATACTCGTATAATTTAAAAGACTCAGTCATTGCAAACATATGTGTTTATAAAGTTCCATGCATACACAAGTGAAACCCGAGCAATCTGATGGATGAACCAATTGTCTTACAGCGTGCCAATATCGCACTACCATACCGACTATTGTCACGCATGAAGCGCGTTCTGTATATGTGCACTACACTCGTCTTGTACTGTAAATAGATTATTGGGCAACACTCACCAATGTTTGTTGATCCCTTTGTGAAGCCGTTGTCAATAGTTGCTTAATCTTGCGTGAAGCCTTCGTCTTCTTAATAAAATAATAAAACACGCACATTATATAAAACGTAAACACTAAAAATTGCAACTTCACAACAGGAATCACATCACAACGTTTCACGAGACCAGAAAAACGACTCGCGTTTTCAAGTGGATATTAGCGACGAGATGTTCGGTCGCGAAGTCTTTGTGATCGTCTAATCTTGACTAGAATATCCACTTGAAAACGCGAGTCGTTTTTCTGGTCTCGTGAAACGTTGTGATGTGATTCCTGTTGTGAAGTTGCAATTTTTAGTGTTTACGTTTTATATAATGTGTGTGTTTTATTATTTTATTAAGAAGACGAAGGCTTCACGCAAGATTAAGCAACTATTGACAACGGCTTCACAAAGGGATCAACAAACATTGGTGAGTGTTGCCCAATAATCTATTTACAGTACATATCATTCCTCACCATAAGAAGAAGAATGTCATTCAGAAATACACACGTCTTCCCAAGGACGTCATTGCATTAGACCCATCTCTCTGTATGGCGCTAGAAACATGTAAACTAGGAATAGGTTTCGAGACTTACCATGCTTTCTAGACTTTCGAGACTTTCGAGACTTACGAGTCTTTCGAGACTTTCGAGACTATCGAGACTTTCGAGACACCGGTGTGCGAATTCCAGTACGAATGGTGGCTGAGGAGAAATAACATGATCGGGGAAAGGCGTCCATAGCTGAAGCCAGTTCAGTAGGCTGTGATTTACGGCAACATTGGCATATGGCAAGACTCGAAACTAATCACTAATATATAGAAAAAAGAGTTTCAATTATAAAATCAACAGTAGATGGCACGTAAAGTCTAACGAAGCACAAGAAACGTAGACAGCTTTAGGATTATTTCCAGTTTAGGCGTATAAGTGTGACATCGCTATAGTTTTAGTACAGCCATGTGCAACTAACATAGTGGAACTTGGAACGAGTGTAAGGTTTTGTTGTGTGAACAGGCAAACTTATGCCACTCTCGCAGTGATGGGCGTGGCGCCGGGCATGAGTGTAATTATTTGCGGTGTCGTGTAGTCGAGTGCCGTGTGACAAGCTGTGACCTCGTAATGAAAAGCAGGTGAGTAACGTGCCCATTAGCAACTCATCCGGATTTTTATATAACGCTAAACCGATATAAAACCCTTCCGTAATCTGAGGTTTGTATTGGCCTTTAACTCTCAATTTAAGAGTGCACACAAACTGTTATTTTTGTATGATACAATATGTATCGTCCGTTGCTAGAATATTCTTGTAATGAAAAACGTAAACAATGTAGGCCTACGGGAAATTTATATCTTTTCATGCGTATCACATTTCAACATTTGAATGTCCAGTGCTTTAAAATAATTAAAAACACTATTACCATGGCTATCCAGGTTTAGTCGCGTCAATTTGTTAAAATCTGACGTTTCGCACATAGCTTTGATGTCCTTCATCGGAGAAGCCAACACGAACTAGTCAGTTGATAGCCATGGTAATAGTGTTTTTAATTGTGACCCCGTCGCGGAAGCCTAGGCCTATGTACTCAGCTTAAAAATCATGATACGAAAGGTTACAAGGAATTTGATTGCCTTCTTCCCTTTGAGTAAAGTAGAAAACATCATCCTTCTTCCCTTTGAGTAAAGTAGAAAACATCATCCTTCTTCCCTTTGAGTAAAGCAGAAAACTTCAGCCTCCTTCCCTTTGAGTAAAGTAGAAAACATAATCCTTCTTCCCTTTGAGTGAAGTAGATAACATCAGCCTCCTTCCCTTTGAGTAAAGCAGAAAACATCAGTCTCCTTCCCTTTGAGTAAAGCAGAAAACATCAGAATACTTTGTGTAAATAATGGGAAAACTAAAAACACAGAAGTTATCAATGTTATTGTCCATATCGGTATTGTATGTAATAATTAGAGCCCGGATTTTAAAGAAAAATGCATATTTATTTTCAGACTCCGAAACATAGGCTAAGTATTATAGAAATGTTACATTTCACAAGACACTCCTTGACAAGCAATTTGTTACTTTATTATTTTTATGGTGCTTATATTGCTCATTCTGAGAGAAAATTATTTTGCTTGCTTATTTTATGATTTTGAATTTAAAAAAAAAACATATTTTACTTTGAGTCTCGTTAAACTTGATTATTTCACTTCTAGAAGTCATTATCAGATAGATTTTCGGCATAGAATAGATCATTGCAACAGAATTGTATGGTGCTGAAGTAGTTTCTGAAAAGTATAGGCATACTGATTTTAACTTAAAGTTATTCCTCAGGTTCGCGAGCGACCCCTGGTGATCCCGTAAGGGGATATTCTCAGCGTGGTGCGCCAGTCCCCTACCTACTTAAACCTAAGGACACATACACACACCCAGTCCTGAACTCGGGAAAAATTCCCGACCCAGCCGGGAATCGAACCCGGGCCGCCGGAGTGGAAGGCAGGCGCGCTACCGACTCACCCACGGATTTTAACTATAGGAAATATAATAATATTTATAGTAATATAGTAAGTAATATAATAATTATGATTGTTATATTATGATATTATATATTATATAATCTTTATTGTATGTTAATATTTATTAGAAAATAATCTCAAGTGACCAATGTTTGTTCACTTTCAATACCGTACACTACAGCTACACAATAAAATGTATTAATATAATAATACCAATAATAATAACAGCAATGTTTTAGAGAGAAAAACATATTACACAAACATTAACTACGTACATAACTACCTTTAAACTCTATGTTCTGCATACTGGCTGTATTATGTTGACATTTTTATCTTTGTTTTAGCCTAGTTTCTTTTTGCATGGTTAGTATCTATATTTGAAATAAACAATATTCTGGGTTTGATTTTCCTCCAGTGAATAAATTAACACATACACCTAATGGTCGCTTTCTGCTGCAGAGACGGCAACTATATGCTCAAGTTAACCCATCCTATTTACACTTTCGGAAAATTCAGTATACAACAGAGTTTTCTCTTCCTCCAACTCATATTTACATTAAGAAAGCGTAGGACGATATATATATTTTGTCGAGCATATACTGGGTACTGTACGATTCTGTCCGACTCGTACGCCTTAGGAGTAACCATCGATCTAACCAAGAGACTTAAGCAAATTTGAAGCACACAACTACTTCCTTATTCTGTCTCCCATCTTTTTTTTTTTAGTGTCACGATCTTGGTTTAATTTCATAAGGAGGCAGGTATAAATGGCGACCTGTTACATTATTCTTCTCAAGTGACTCATATTAGAATTAAGTAAGCACGTTCTGGCGGAATAATAATAATTTTAACCAGAAGTAGGTGTCATAATTTACATCGTCATATTTTGGGAACTAACAATACACATCTGTATATCTGCAAAACTAATAACAACAGAATACTTATTAAAATCCAGCTATGAACATCAAACCAATAGTTCCTCCAGGAGTTTATGAAATGTGTAAGTCCACACTTATCACACCGGAGGACTTACTCATTGTATTATTTAGAATCTATATTATTCATAATTTGTACTGTGCCAAGTTGTCCTTGATGGAGCAGAAGTTGCATGCCTGCCACTGAATCCTAAAGTCGCGTGTTCGAACTCGGCTGTGGTCGATGGATTTTTCAAGACTTAGAATTACTGTGCAAGAAGTCCTTCGGGACGGACTAAATCCTGGGTCCGGTGTCGTTTATTTACGATAAGTTAAAGAACTCAGAGCCTAAATTAGAGCCTCTGGATCAAACTCTCCAGCCTTTTCATCTCCAGGTATTACCTTAGTGTCCTCTAGATGGTCGTCAAAGCGAATGTGCACACAACTGACACTGTGCCTCTGTAGGAAATTTGGTAAATGAAATCTCCACAGGAGGTCCTATGCCCAGTGCGTGGAGTGAGAAGGTTTTGATGCGTATCATCCAATGCAAAAAATTTAAAAAATTAAAAAAAAAAAGAGCAGAGGTGGGGAATGGATCTGGCGGAGCCGGTTATGTAGCCTATTCCCTTACCAACATAAATCACTGCGCATTATATCGGAAAGATTCCGTGCACTCGACTGTACAGCAGCGATAAGCAAGACTGTCGCAATCTTCCAGGATATGCTACGCCAGCACGTACAAAAGCATACAGAATGAGATAATGCTGCAAGTATGCAGTTACACATTTATTGTGAGTTGCTGGGACCTCATTCTGCAGGAACTTGAAATGGACTGCTCCACGTTATTTATCTCTCCTTTCAACTGACCTCACTGATAATGAGCTAAATCTTCTGCTTCTTCTTCTTCTTCTTCTTCTTCTACTACTTCAAGCTGTAGGCCTGAGCCCGTTGCGGCTCATTTATGTGTTGTATCCATCTTTTTGATGGCCGGCCGATACTTCTTTTCCCAGTAGGTTCATAATAATGAGTTAAATAAGATTTAAAAGATTACGAATACTTTACAGGGTAATGGTTGTAGCATGTTCCCGAGAACTGAGAATGAAAGACTGAACATTTGGACGTGGCCCTAATACGAAGTGGTAGCTGAGCATTTTTGTGTTTTGTTAACTATTAGAGATGTCCGCCGCCGTGGGTGAGTCGGTAGCACACCTGCCTTCCACTCCGGCGGCCCGGGTTCGATTCCCGGCCGGGTCGGGGATTTTTCAGTAGTGCAAGATCCCCTCCCCGGGTTCAGGACTGGGTGTTAGGTTAAGTCTTAGGTTAAGATAATGCACATTGTGCGCGATTCCTAAATTATATTTAACTATTAGAGATAAAATCCTCATTCAACCGGCAGATTTCTAATGAAGTAAAAAGAAGCAGCATCACCCATTACAAATCAGAGTGTTGTATGTCATCTGTTTACGGTAAATGAAGGGTCGGGGGAAAAAACCAGGTAAGTCACTTTTTTAAAAAAATGGAGATATCGTTACAGTTTGCTTCAGATTCATCATACCCATCAGCTGAAAGGTCGAAAGCGGAAAAAAAGCAGACCAGTCGGGAGAAATTAGCAGTCAAAGTTTCACTGTAAGGGGAAAGAACTAGGGAAGTCAAGCGCAAAGAGGAAAGAAGCAGGCGAGTCAATGGTGTCTCAACTGGCTTCATTAATTATATAACAAGCAATCAAATTGCTGGCCTCAAGAAAATCACACTGACATTCCGTATCCGCGGTCATTCGTACTTGGAGTGCGATAAAAACGTAGGTTTATGGAATCTAAAAGCATTGATGGAAACACCTGAGGATTTCAAAGAAATGGTGAAAGCATCAAGATGTAAACCATCCCCTTTCACTGTGGTCAGCGTTACCCAACAAATGGTGCTAGACTGGAAGACAATGTTGGACTCAAAGTATGCTGCAAAGTGCCCTTTCAAAACACAAGCTTATTAAAGTAATATCTTCTGCATCCAACCACAGCCGTATGCTGCAATATCACACGACATACTATGGAGGGATGTGAACTGGGATTATAAGGGCACCTCGACAAGGCCAACCATTGGAGGATGGGCTATTTGAACTTCCAATTCCAGCTTATAATGGTATGTGTAGCTTTTTAAACAAAAATTGTCTCCTGCAATAGTTTATCACAATTTATCAGATATTTTCTTTCTTTATTCTAGGTCTCCTGCCGATTTCAAGAAAAAAATTTAAAGATATACAAAATCTTATGAAGTTTTGTAGTCCTCATGCTGTCAAATTCTTCAGTCAGCTGCCCAATGTCTAAGTGATGTGAGTCTGTTCCGCTTGACTTACCTGCTTTTTTCCACTTCAAAAGGTACCTTTGACAGGGTTTCGTGGAATTACATCTTTATGGGGACAAACTGGTTGCCAACAGCTATGATTCCACATTTCCTGAATCCAAGACTTCATTTTTCAGAAATCATAATTATTTTATGTGTAGAAACATTGGTGTCATAACAATTTGAACATTAAAATCGCTTTTTCTCAGTTTGTAAAAACATTGACTCTCCTGCTTTTTTCCCCTGACCCTTCAAATAATCATCACAATATGGAAGTATCTCCACATAGAGAGACTTTAACCGTTTGCGCAATCCAGTTGATTCTAACTTCCATAGTTTACATAGAATGCATATAATATATATATATATATATACGATGGGCTTATATTACATAATTCATATACATGTAAGAGACTCATTTGCCTCGAAATAAGTATTAATTTACCGTGTTATGAGAGAATGCTATATGTGTCCATTCATTTGGGCAAAGAAGTATACGAACGTACTTAAGCCGCTGTTGCTGGAGTGAAGAAATTGGCCAGTGCACACCGATCACTCTGGGAGACAGATACGGTAGCTGGTACAGTGGCGATTATTGGCAAAACTTCATTACTGCCTACCCTTCCCATACATCTTGTGTGTCCAGTGTGGTCACACACATAAACAAATTGAGCCTCCCCTCGGGAAAAAAAAATAATTTGCACAAGTCAGTACTTTTAGTGATTTACTTAATAGCTGATCGACTTACTGGCCACGCGATTTACAAACTTACCGACTTTTTCAACAACTGATATATAGACTTGTAGCTTCAATCGATATTGGGAGTTGCTCCAATTCTACAGCAATTGTATCAGGAACGTTTGTAGTTAACACTGAAACAATATTGGAAATTATAATAAAAAGACTTCCCGAACTGGAGTTTCAGAGGCTGTACGAAATGATTTTCTATATACATAAAGTACAGTTGTGTGTGTGTTTGCCTTTTACACAAATCTATACAGACTTATTCCAATCTCAATGAAATTTTGCACATTTAGCCATAGAAACACGAGGAAAAGCACTGTCCACATTTAATTTTCAGAAAAACATTTGTGCTCTTATTCAAGGCCCTTAATATTACATAATGTAATGCAAAGGTTTAAACCCTGTGTGGATGCTTTGTGTGGACAAAATAATGACAGTGCATAAACAATGGCCATTGTTTGAAATAAATTTTGATAGGTAGGTAAGTTTGATTCCTCTTTCCATATACACATGTAGGGAACTCTCGGGAGATAAATATTGGAGTTGGCTATGTTTGATTGCATAAAATGTAAGTAAAATTTACTATTCCTATCAACGAATTCCAGATCTAATTTATAATATATTATATTCTTTAAGGTAAAAATTCATCTGTATCTATATGTATAAAGGAAGAATGTTCGTTTTCTGTCTATTATTCAAAAATTGGCATGGGATCTGTAAATTTCTGCAGAAAGTTAGATGAGTAAGTGAAAGCCTAGATTTGGAGAATTAAGAAAATCTAAGTGGTTTTTTTTTGTTTTGTTTTAATAATGTCTATGTGTTTCTAGGATATTTTTTTACTGATTAGGGGTGGGGGTTACGTCTTTAGATGCTCGTAGTTGTGTGAATAATAGAATATAATTTTTTAATTGGGTAGTTTTATGGGTAATAATTTAAGTGTATGAAGTGAGCACGTATGGTCGACACCGACCCGTGCGCCGGTTAATGCTAATAATGTGGTTTATATGTAAGAATTTTTTGTGAGCAATAAATACACATAAACTAATAACTAACTAACTAAACTATTATTCAAATCTATAGTTTTATTCCTATCCTGATTTCGTTGAGATTTATACCAGATATTTGTAAACCTCAGTTATGTATTTTGTATTAAGAATTAAAGTAAAATTACTTCTATTTCTGAATATATCGATGGCTTAGGGCATGCATGTGTTAAGTACGAATTTGAGGTTAAATGTCTCAAGTGCAAATTTGGAAGCTCCTGAGACATATCTTCACTGTATACAAATGTAGAAGGTGAAAAAAAGATTTAGATTTGCTAAAAAAACTATAGAATTGTACTTAATACATGTGTGAACTAAGCCATAGATTCAGGATTTTTCAATTACCGATAGCCTAATCCTTCTGACGACAATATAGCCCTGGGTCAACACAGTCTGTAACAGAAATGAGTGCCTGGAACAATCCTGTGGGTAAAGGCGGACAGTGCGTTAAGGATGTCTCAAAATCTGGGATCCTGAACCTACCTTGGCTCCTACGAGGATCGCTTCATTTTTTTACAGTTTCATTCCTATCTCGACGAAATTTTGCACACGTCTTAGCCGACAGGTCCTGTCCCTCTTTATCGCCGTTCAATAGCCTAAGTTTTTTTTTCCTTTCCTATTAAATTATTGAAATGACGCTGAAGAAAAGAAAGAGTAGGCCTATTGGTCATATAAACCCTGCAGCCAAAAGACGAAAGACTGCATAAGGGCCTAGACTTTGAAAATAGGAAGTACTCCACAAGTTTACTTCGAAGGACAACCTAAATACAAAACCCGGACGATGCCGGGTCGATTAAGCTAGTGTTTATAATAAATTGCACTATTTATTGATGCTCATTAAAAACCAATAAGGGAATCGAAATTTTACGCATATTAGAAAAATTGTATTACTATTCAAATCGAATATTTTTTAATACACATAATAAACACTGTGGATATAATTTTATTCCCTTATCTTTTCCAGTGAAGAATCTTCTTAAATCTATTCATATTACCCAAGCATCAATTCAATAGTCCAAAGTTAGTATGGCTTTAGAATAATTTCCCCCAGAAGTTTCTATCATTTATTTCTTTAAATACTGTTTAGATTCATAGTATTATCATTTTTATGGTTTTAGTGCGTTATCAAGAATTTTAAAGTAAGGTGTTATGATACACAATAAAAGAAAGGACAAATAATGTATATTACTTTCTTTACGTTTATCATTCAGTATTACTTTCTACTTTTGGTTTAGCTAGAAAATGCGATACAATATTATTCTATTTTGACAAATAACAATTCTTTATTTTAAAAATTGTATTAATATTTACTCTACCAAATAAGATATAGCTCATATATTTCATTTATGGTCCTATAGTAACATTTTGTTTCATGTTCCTGTGTTATAGCTTACATATTAAAGTTTAGATGTATGTGTAGGGTAGGTGTTGCAGTTCCCGAATGATGAACATCATTTCTGGCAACGTCGTTCACACTAGCTAGGCTTCCTTCTTAAACAGGGGTACCGAATTTGCTTAATCTATGTTTCGGATGATGTACAATAACAACCTTCCAAGATCCCTTCTATTTTTCTTTCTCTGTCATAGGTACGATAGGTTGAAGAATTAAGCTTACGAATTCGACTCTAAAGTTCAATGTTAAATGTCCATTATTAGAAACTATAATTCATATAATAAGTAAATCGTCACGTAATTGTCACACTCAAAATCGTCACGAAATTAGTGAGGTGTGACGGAACGGACTGCATAGAAAACAATCAACTCAATGATTGGGAGTAATCAAGGTGATGGAAAGGAAATTTTTCAGACCTAGTACGAGGACCTGCAAATGAGAATAGTAGTAGTAGGAATAATAATAATAATAATAATAATAAAATCAGGTAAACTGATGTAACAAAGTGCCAGTATGTTTTTGTTTAATCAGTTATGACTGCAATTATGATATGCAGAATATGTTTTTTTTTTAAATTGATTTCCAAGTTAAGCTCCAGATTTATTCATTAAGCAGGGCTTACGGAAGAAGAAAGGTCTACCATCTCGGCCACCTGGGTCATTTTAACGGTCTAGTTGGATAAGTGCATGTCAATTAATATGTTTTTTGTCATAGCTACCTCTATTTTAATTTCCAAGGCCTTATAAGATAACAGTAAAACAATAGGCTATGTTGTCAAGATAACTGATTTTCATTTTTTTATAAATTCTTTCGAATACGTATATTACCATAAAATAGGCATTAAATTGAGCATTACTCCGAAACAGGTCAATCGATTTTATCCATTATGAATAGACGTCTTCCCATGGACATTATAAATGTGTATACCAAGTTTCATAAAAATCCGGTAAAGCGTATTTGAGTTACCGCGTCTTTAAAATATTCACTAAATTGGGTTTTACTCCGGTACCGGTCTACCAATTTGGTCCAATATTAGTAGACGTCTTTCCACGTACATTATAAATGGGTATACAAAATTTCAGGAAAATCCAATAAAGCATATTTGAGTTATCGCGACTTCTTATATATTAACATAAAAACACTAAATTGGGCATTATTCCGGTACTGGCCAACCGATTTGGTTCAATATCAATAAACGTCTTCCCATGGACATTATAAATGCGTATACGAAGTTTCATAATTATCCGATAAAGCGTATTTGAGTTATTGCGCCTTTAAAGTAGACACTAAATTGGGTTTTACTCCGGTACCGGTCAACAGATTAGGTTCAAATTCAATAGGGCACTTCTCATGGACGTCATAAATGGGTATGCCAAGTTTCATGGAAATCCGATACAGCGTATTTGAGTGATGGCGCCTTTCTATTAGAAAGGCGCCATAATCTATTAAAATAGGCACTAAAATGGGCATTACTCCGGTACCGGTGAACCGATTTGGTTCAATATCAATAGGGTTCTTCCCATGGACATTATAAATGTGTTTTCCAAGTTTCATGAAAATCCGAAAAAGCGTATTTGAGTTATGGTGCGTACAGACAGACGGACAGACAGACGGACAGACATTTTTTCGTCCACCACACAATCTCATAAAGTACCATACTGGCACTTAATAAATAGTAAGTATGTCCCAGTTATGCCCATATGAAGATCTGAATGTACGAAAATTATAAACCAATCGGTCAGTAAAGAATATGAGATAATCTTATGGTAAGGAACTCTATACATTTTGTTTAATAATAATATTTTTTTTATAATTTTATAACAATAATGGTAATAAAATCAGGTAAACTGATATAACAAAGTGCCAGTATGCTTTTTAAATCAGTTATAATTGCAGTTATTTCACAATAATGCACCTTCTGTTTATACAAATACAATATAGGATTTGTATTGTATATTTGTATTCTATTTGGTATAATTATAACAGTATTCATGTAGGGCTTACGGAAGAACAAAGGTCTAAAGTTTGATTCTTAACCTTAATTCATATTGGTATACACTGATATAATAAATTCTTAAAATATGTAAACATTTTACAAAATGCATTGACAATGAAATAGAACAGTAAACCAATAAGAAGAGGATAGTTCCACCTAGCGGAATGAAGTTTTGTTCTGAGTATAGGCTTATGCAATTTTAACGCAACGCAATAACTTTAAAGATAGTTTCTGTTCGTGAAATAACATTTATAGGCTAATGTTATCATTCTTTAGGATTGATGTTGTAGGTCAATGAAAGACAATGAATTCCGAGTTTTTTTTAAAAGAAAAATATAACACTTATTTAAGCACATTGACAAAAATAGAACACAAGAATGGAATAGACTCAATTTAACATAACTTATAATAATAAAAAAAAAAATTGGGTTTAGGGTGGATTCGAACGTGACATCTCTTGATCAACAAGACAGTCACCTTACCCCAAGACCAAACCACACTGCGAATGAACAGTGTCCAATACCAGAGAATACTATCTCGTGGTAGCTCACAGAAAAGAAAAATAATCGTATTTCGAAATTAGGCTATATTTCGTGCCTGCTAGATTTCTTATGTTACAATATTGAATTATTTAATTAATTAGTACTATAATATTCGCGATATCTGAGTGATAAATTAGGATGAGGCCCTCGTTGAAGCAGCGTTACCAACCTACCCATTCTCAAATTTTAATGTTTTTATTTATTAAGAGGTCAGGAATTATTAATCTGACATAGGCTGAAGTAAAATTCAATGCTTTAATTCAATTGTAATCAATTTTAGCTAAATAATTAGTCATTATACAACAGCATTTCATCTATAATCGTACATATGGGAACATTTGTTTTTCATGTAGATGGCAACTGTCCATAGCAACTGAAGGAAGCTTTATAATCTGTCATTTATTGAAGACGCTATAAGAAAGAACCGAGAATTTGATTTTGCATTTGAATTAGGTGCCTTCTATTTATCCCTCCTGTACTAAGGAAGGTTTCAGGAGGAATTGAAGCCTTGTTACAGAATTCCACATTATTTACATTAGTAACGGGACTCGCCCGCTGATTGGTTGGCCGCGAGCCAATCAAAATGCTTCGAATTGAACCAAAATATTATAATGAATTTGACTGTTAATTACTCTTTATTTCGGTACTGGTCAACCGATTAAGTCCAAATTCAAAAGGCTTATTGTCATGGTCGCTATAAATGAGTATACGAAGTTTCATGAAAATCCGATAAAGCGTATTTGAGTTACCGCGCCTTTTGTTATATGATACCATAAAAAGGCACTAAATTGGGTATTATTCCGGTACCGGCCAACCGATTTCGTCCAGCATCAACAGACGTCTTCCCATGGGCATTATAAATAGGTATTCCAAGTTTCATGAAAATCTGATAAAGCGTATGTGAGTTATGATGCCTTTAAAATATACACTAAATTGGGTTTTACTCCGGTACCGGTGAACCGATTTGGTCCAATATCAATAGGGTTCTTCCCATGGACATTATAAACGTGTATACCAAGTTTCATTAAAATTCGACAAAGCGTATTTGAGTTAGAGCGCGTACAGACACACGGACGGACGGACGGACGGACGGACGGACGGACAGACGGACAGACGGACAGACATTTTTCCTCCCCCACACAATCTCATAAAGTACCATACTGGCACTTAATAATAATAATAATAATAATAATAATAATAATAATAATAATAATAACAACAACAACAATAACAATAATAATACTTACTTGCTCAATGGCAATAGACAAGTCCTAAGCAAGCTAATGGAATATTATCTATTTTATGATACCCGGAGGTTCATTACCGCGCTTAAAAAATTAAAAATAAATCAAAGATCCAAAATTTAAAAAAATGCAAAATCCAAAATTAAGAAATTCAAAGATCCAAAATTAGAAAGTCCAAATATCCAAAATTTCAAAAATACAAAAACCAAAATCCAAATATCCAAAATTTAAAAAATTAAAAAATTAAAATTAAAAAATCCAAAATTCCAAAAATAAAAAATTTAAAGATTCAAAATCCAAAATTTAAAAATAAAAAATTAAAATTAAAAAATCAAAAATTAAAAAATCTAAAAATTGAAAATTAAAAAATCGAAAATACAAAATTAAAAAACCAAAAATTAAAAAATTCAAAGATGCAAAATCTAAAAATCAAAAATTCCAAAATTAAAAAATTCAAAGATCCAAAATTTAAAAATCCAAAAATCCAAAATTTAAAAAATTAAAAAATTAAAATTAAAAAATCCAAATAAATAATCTAAAAATCTAAAATTTAAGAATCGATAATCCAAAATTAAAATATCCAAAAAATAAAAATATAAAGATCCAAAACTTAAAAAATCCAAAATTAAAAAATCTAAAATTTAAAAATTTATAGATCAAAAATTTAAAAAATCAAAAAATCTAAAATTTAAAAAATAAAAAATTCAAATATCCAAAATTTAAAAAACAAAGAATTTAAAATTTAAAATACAAAAATAAAAAAATAAAATCCAAAATTTAAATAACCAAAATTCCAAAATTAAAAAAATCCAATAAATAAAAAATTTAAAGATCGAACATTTAAAAAAAATCCAAACTTAAAAAATTCAGAGATCGAAAATTACAAAATCCAAAATCCATTTCAAGTCCAATGTTCAGTTATGTTTGATACTTGAGATTTGATGGTGTTTTTTATTTTTTTTTGGCCTTCTATAATAATCTTTTAATAATTATTCTTGTCTTTTTTCGGCCTTGGTAAGATTTTATTCAATGTTAATTTTTCTCACGGCCTTCTAGTAATTATTATTTTTATTGTCAAAATACAATCTTTTGTCTTTTAATTGCCTAATCGTTTTTATCTTCGTCCAATGGGATTGATTTTTTTAGTATTGTTACAAGTCATTGTTTTCAATTCAAACTTACTTCTTCATTCGTCTTCCTTCTTCGTCTATTGTGTAATCCTCTGAAAGGATTTTCAATTCTCTCTGGACGTAGCTAGCAGCAGCTATTAATACTTATTCGTCTTGGAATCTGTTTACAACGATTCAAAGAATTATCAACATTAATTTTATCTGCACAGAAGCAGTTCTAATTATTATTCGCCGCAAAATGGTGAATTTCTTCTACGTCGCTGCTAAGCTTCTCTACTAGCTTTAATATAGCTTGATTGGACTTCAGGATTATTTCCTGTAGTGATATTCGTTACAAGAAGGAGTCATTACACAAGTGAGTGTTTAAAAGATTTTAACATTCATAAATATTTGAATATTGCTTTGACGCTACAACACGCAAATTAATTTATTGACACTAGCATTGCGTTTGTGACTTGAGATTAAAAGACATCACAAGATTAATTGTAAATCACATTTATAGCATACAATTGCTATATGTATATGCTTAATTAATAATTACAAGTTCTCGACGTATCGTCGAGTGGTCCTCTGGAATTTTAAATAAATCTATATTGAAGCCAACAAGGTTTTTTTATTGGGCGGATTCAATCATCTCTGCTTTTAGAAGATCTTCAAGACATCAACCAAGAATTAGCGAGTGATTGTGCTTAAGAAGAATTCAGTGTCGTGTTACATCGCCTATGGTCTTTGTTTCTTGTAAACCTATTATTTTATTTTCTATTCGAATGTATGGCGTGCATTTTTATTTTAATCAGCCCTAATTATCTATCATACAGTCCGCTGAGATGCACGTTCTACATTTTTGGATCCTTTCCGGGCCGGATGGAACCTCTATTGTAACAGACTTATTGTAAACGACACTACTTTTTCATTCCGCCCGGACTTATTCAATATAAGTTCATTCTTTAAAGCTGTTGGTGCTCCAGATATTGCTGTTTGAGCACTATATTTAACTATATTATTGACTATTGAAGCACATTGTTCTTCTCCTGACCATTTAGGTCAGTTTGAGCGTAGTAAATATTACTACATCTTTATCATTCAAGCTAATTTTAGTGCTTCGCCTCCGTGTTTTACACGTGTGAGGCCATTTTCAACAGCTGATTTCAGTGAATGTTTTCAAGGGTATTTGTATTTACACACTTGTACTTACCTTTGTAAAACCAGTTACACTTTTCATGTGTTACACGCTTGTACTTACCTTTGTAAAACCAGTTACACTTATCATGTGTTTTGTCCGATACGCGGGCAACTATTAATCTTTGTATTTGTCCCGAATGCGGGCAACAATTGACCTTAGACTTAGCTCAGGTTCCCAACTTCAATAAGTGAAGTATTGTGATTTTTTGGACAATTAATTGCGAATATCACATCATGGATAATCCTGAGGCTGTTTTAAAGTCCCGTAAGGCTAAGCGTACTCCCATAAAGGCGAAGATCACGCGTAAGGCTAATGATATCCTTAATTCAGTTATTGATGATGAAGGATCTTACCAAGACTTCTTGAGTTTTAAAAGTAAACTAGACCAGTTTGAAAATGAATATGATAAGGTTCAATCTGAAATAGACGAGCTAGCTTACTCTGAACATGAAGAAGCTTACAGATTAGAAGTAGAGCAAGTTATTAAGCGAGCTACTCAATATTATAATAAACAGATTACTTCTTTCAATAAAGCTAAAGAGGCCGAAGCCGCAGCTAAGGCTGAGCAAGAAAAGGCCGAGGCTAAGGCTATAGCCGAACGCAAAGAAGCTGAGGCTAAGGCTATAGCCGAACAAGAAAAGGCCGAGGCTAAGGCTATAGCCGAACAAGAAAAGGCCGAGGCTAGGGCTATAGCCGAACGCAAAGAAGCTGAGGCTAAGGCTATTGCCGAGCAAGAAAGGGCCGAAGCTAAAGCTATTGCCGAACAGGAAAGAGCTAAAGCCGAACGCAAAGAAGCTGAGGCTAAAGCTATTGCCGAACAGGAAAGAGCTAAGGCTGAGCGCAAAGAGGCCGAGGCCAAAGCTAAAGCTCTTGCTAGTTTTGAACGGTTAAGGGTTCAGCTCTTCAATACATTTCAGACTATACATGAATTTGAGATTCAAGATAAACTCTCATACCGTAAGGCTTTGTTCCATCGTTCCGAACTTCAAAGGCTTATGGATAGATATAGGGATGAAAGTCCTCAATTCTTTGATGTTTCGGATCAGGAGGCTGAGCAGCTAGAACAACATATTCAAACTGAATATGCTGCTGCCTTTTTATTTATTGATTCACTCATTCTCGACAACAAGTTATTGTATGAGTCTGAACAATCTCAATCGATTAGTCAGCGTTCATCGCTTGACTCTCATCTCCCTAATTTGCCCAAGCTCCCGGAATTAAAATTACCTCAATTTTCCGGCGATCCTAGGAATTGGATTGAGTTCAGGGATACCTTTACATCCCTCATCATAAATCACAGCCACATTTCAGATATGGATAAATTCCAATATCTGAAATCATGTTTGTCACCTGAAGTGATGACTGTTATACAAAATATTCCCGTTTCATCTGCTACTTTCGAAGTAGCTTGGAAAACCTTAGCAGAAAGGTTTGACAATGATCGTTTGATTGCAAATACGCACTTAGATCATTTATTTTCTGCACCCTCCATAGTAGGGTCTTCCGCAGAGTCGCTTCAACGCTACTTGGACCATTTTGTAAGCACCGTGCATGCTCTGCACGCTTTGAATACTGAGGTTTCCTTGTCTGACCTCATCATTTCACGTATAATTGTGGATAAGCTCCCTGTGAGTCTAATCAAGGATTGGGAGTCCTCAATTAAACTTGGTAGGCTCCCTAAACTCGAAGATTTGTTTAGCTTTTTGGAGTCGAGAGTCAGGGTGTTGCAGATGACGGAGGCAGCCCTGCGTAGTCAGTCTGCTAAATCTGCGCCTGCTTCTGCTCTCACTACCAAAGCTAAGGTCAAGCATCAGCCCACGAGAAACAATTGTATTTGTTGTCATAATGCGCAACATCCTCTCTATCGCTGTGACAAGTTCAAGACAATGAAATTTGTGCATCGTGATCAATTTGTGAAAGATCACAATTGTTGTCGTGTGCCTTGGCGCAAACGGCCACGAATCCAATTGTAGTAACTTTCGTTGCAGTATTTGCAACGCAAAACACAGTAATTATTTGCACAATCCTGCTTCTAATAATTTGCCGGCAGAAAATGCAGTCAATGTAATGTCCTCTGGAAACTCACAGCAAAAATGTCTGCTTCCCACGGCCACTGTGGTAATTCTCGACAAAAATAGTCGTGCTGTAGAGGCTACAGCGCTTCTAGATAGCGGTTCTAACTGTAACGTAATCAGTAATAGGTTATTTAAACAGTTAGGCTTGTCTCCTTTACCTCATCCCACTACGCTGGCTGGTGTACTGTCCACTAATGTAAGCACACTAAAGCTTGCATCGATATCACTTAGATCTCGTACTACTCCTTGGTACTGTGATACTGAGGCTATTATTGTCCCAGAAATCTCCACATCCAAGTTTCCAAAACACTCAATTGACATTCAGGGATGGAATATTCCCCCCAATCTGCAATTAGCTGATTTGCAGTTTAATGAACCTAAATATGTTGACTTGCTCTTGGGAGTTGAAATCTTTTCTCAAATCATAGTTCCTGGTCAGATATCTGCTCCCAACTATCCCACCATTCAGAATTCCAAGCTAGGCTGGTATTTTTCAGGCAAATTGCCTCCTTCTCCTTCTTCCCAACGTCGTCATAATCATTTGACTCATTGCAAGAAGCGATTCACTCAGAATAAGTCTCCCATATTTAACCCTGCTAATTCCGGGGAAACCTTTGCCAATTATTCAGCCTTCCTAACTTCTGATGAAGATATTAGTAATCAACTCACTAAATTTTGGGAGTTAGAGAAGGTTTCTAATTGTGCTCCTTTCCCTGACGAGTCCTTCTGTGAGAAGCATTTCTTAGACACTACTCAGAGAGATTCTGATGGGAGGTATATTGTGAAGCTTCCCTTTCGAATTGACCCAGAGACTTTGGGCACTACTAAAGCCCAAGCTTTAAAAAGGTTTCATTCTTTGGAGAAGCGAGTATCTTCTAATCCCTCTCTCAATTTAGAGAATTGCAAGTTTATGTCTGAATATGAAGAATTGGGTCATATGGAACCTGCTATTGAGGATTGTACTGCTAAGTACGAATATGTAATTCCTCATCACCCTGTATTTAAGCCATCCAGCACTACCACTAAGTTGAGGGTAGTGTTCGATGCTTCGGCGAATAGAGTTGCTGACATCCAAGAAACTACTTTTATTGATTCTTGGTCGCATGTTATTTCTAAAGACAATCCTGCTTCCATTTCGTCTGATAATGGTAGTAATTTCATAGGCGCTAAGGTTGACTTACAGAATCTTGTCAAGCTACTCCAATCTAATGATTATCAATCTATTATTCAGGATGCCACTTCTCACCTACGTATTAAATGGAATTTCCTACCTCCTCATTCGCCACATATGGGAGGTCTTCATGAAGCTGCCGTTCGTTCGATGAAAATTCATCTTAATAGGATGGCACCTTCTTTTAATTTTGACTACGAAGAGATGTCTACTCTTCTCATTCAGATAGAGTCTCTATTGAATTCACGCCCTCTTACCACCCTGTACGAGGACGTCAATGACTCTACTTTTATTACTCCTGGCCATTTCCTCATTGGAAAGGCTATTATATCTTTGCCTAGTCCAGATCTTTCTGGCGGGTATACTCTCCGTTCCCGTTGGAACAATGTTAATCATTTAGTGACCTGTATTTGGAAGAGATGGTCATCTGATTATCTCCATTCGCTTCAAAGGAAGTCTAAATGGACTAGAACTATGCCTAATGTGTCGATAGGCACTCCAGTCTTAGTAATGGAAGACAACGTTCCTCCTTTGAGATGGATTATGGGTGTTATTGAAAAGGTTCATCCTGGTCCTGATTCCCTTGTCAGGGTGGTTACTGTTCGTACCCCCTCAGGTTCATTTAAGAGGCCAATTGTTAAATTGGCACCCTTACCTATCCATGATTCAGAAGACTAGATAGTTAGTCTTTGTCTTCTAGTTACCTAATGTATTCTTAGTTATTGTTATTTTATCAATATTTGTTTTGTGTTTTTTGTCGTTTTTGTCTTTCTCAAGGTCAAACATAACTTCGCATTCTAGTTAGATTATTCCACAAGTGGAATAATCGCGGGCAATATGTTCAGTTATGTTTGATACTTGAGATTTGATGGTGTTTTTTATTTTTTCTTGGCCTTCTATAATAATCTTTTAATAATTATTCTTGTCTTTTTTCGGCCTTGGTAAGATTTTATTCAATGTTAATTTTTCTCACGGCCTTCTAGTAATTATTATTTTTATTGTCAAAATACAATCTTTTGTCTTTTAATTGCCTAATCGTTTTTATCTTCGTCCAATGGGATTGATTTTTTTAGTATTGTTACAAGTCATTGTTTTCAATTCAAACTTACTTCTTCATTCGTCTTCCTTCTTCGTCTATTGTGTAATCCTCTGAAAGGATTTTCAATTCTCTCTGGACGTAGCTAGCAGCAGCTATTAATACTTATTCGTCTTGGAATCTGTTTACAACGATTCAAAGAATTATCAACATTAATTTTATCTGCACAGAAGCAGTTCTAATTATTATTCGCCGCAAAATGGTGAATTTCTTCTACGTCGCTGCTAAGCTTCTCTACTAGCTTTAATATAGCTTGATTGGACTTCAGGATTATTTCCTGTAGTGATATTCGTTACAAGAAGGAGTCATTACACAAGTGAGTGTTTAAAAGATTTTAACATTCATAAATATTTGAATATTGCTTTGACGCTACAACACGCAAATTAATTTATTGACACTAGCATTGCGTTTGTGACTTGAGATTAAAAGACATCACAAGATTAATTGTAAATCACATTTATAGCATACAATTGCTATATGTATATGCTTAATTAATAATTACAAGTTCTCGACGTATCGTCGAGTGGTCCTCTGGAATTTTAAATAAATCTATATTGAAGCCAACAAGGTTTTTTTATTGGGCGGATTCAATCATCTCTGCTTTTAGAAGATCTTCAAGACATCAACCAAGAATTAGCGAGTGATTGTGCTTAAGAAGAATTCAGTGTCGTGTTACATCGCCTATGGTCTTTGTTTCTTGTAAACCTATTATTTTATTTTCTATTCGAATGTATGGCGTGCATTTTGATTTTAATCAGCCCTAATTATCTATCATACAGTCCGCTGAGATGCACGTTCTACATCCAACCCAATATTAAAATGTCCAATAATGCAGAATTGAAAAAATTCAATAATCAAAAATTAAAAAATTAAAACAAATATCACTTCTGTCGCGTGGCGTTCCACGCACACTTTTTTTAAATTTCAGCCCCGAAACTGGTGTATAGTAACATGAGAGTGAGAAATAAAATATTCCGTAAAGACAATGCAATTTTATGTTACCGGAAATTCTGTTTCTTATTTTAATCCCTACCAGGCTTGATATGTAGAAGCAATGGTTTGCAAAAATTCTAAATCCTCTATGAGCCATATCATGGCTATATCAAGCGTTTTCTGAGGGATTAGTTTGAGTGTAATAAGTCGTTCTTTCTCATTTCAAATTCTAAATACCTATGTAAGGACCTAGAATTTTAAAATAGAAAGTTTTTCTTAAATTAATTTATAAATACAAAATACAAAACCCGAGCGACTCCAGGCCTTTTAAGCTAGTGCTTACATAACTTATTCAAATATATTTACTGACTAGACCTAATGGTCGACCGAGCAGTGAAAGACATTTACGTCATATACTGTATTATGGACATTGGATGAGAATATGTTCTTAAATTTTGCCATTTTAGTTTTTATAAGATTCAAATGAAATATAAGACACATAAAAAGCAGGATGAACCAACACCCAGCTGGAACACCACCGCATCACAGAATAGCAAGGAAAAGGTCACGAATTCATCCAGTTCAAAATGTTTCATTTCACAACAGCACAGTCATTTGAATTCTATGTTAATTGCAAACTTATTGATACGTGTCTGGGCATTTAAAAGTATTATGTTATGTGACTGTAATTATTACATTATGTTTGGTAATCGTAGAACTTTCTTTGCTTAAACAATAAATTAGTTGCATAAAAAATACTAAAAATTCTCGCAAACGGAATTCTGCGAAGTAATGTATAAATTAACCAGTCTTTTATTATCAAAGCAATTATTCAATCAAAACTTCTGACGTTCTGAGGAATGAACTTTTCCGAAATACGTAATATTAAGCAAGAACTTCTAAACCAAGATAATTTTGGAAAATTTTTCATATGTATATATATTCGAAATGTCTTTATATCTGTTCAGCCGGTGTCCCTCGCCTGTTTAAACAGCCCATTGCGTCTGAACCGTTTATTACCTTCTAATTACTTTATTCGAATATATGATACCTAAATTACAGAATATAGGTTTAACACCCAAATGAGCATTGCTCTTGTGTGGGTGCCGATCAGTATTATTCTATATATATATATATATATAAGCGGCTTTGTCCTGACTGACTGACTGATTGAATGAATGAATGAGAACCAACGTAGAGCCTAAACAATTATAGGTAGAGATTTGGAATTTTGACAGTACCTTCGTTTAGTAATGTAAGTGCACACTAAGAAAGAATTTTGCAAAATATTTATTTTAAATGCCAAAAATCAAATATTTTCGAGGAGACGAAATACCTTATTAAAAAAAGGGTTATCAAATACAAATCACATTGCATGTACAGTTATCATGACAACAGTGTATTGTTGGCAGTGTTCACAGATAGCCGTTGGCGTCTTAAGACTTATTTACGTTCATCAATATCGCAAAAGAGACGAAAGTCGCTTACACAAAGATATCTTAGACTCAATAGAGCTCGAAAAGTGGTTAGACCGTTCATCTTTCACCACTGGGACCTGGTATCTAATCTCGGTGGATTCATGTGGAATTTGTGGTGAAAAAAAATGGGTGGGGAAGGGTTTCTTGGAGGGCTCCTGTTTCTCTTCCCATATATCATTTCCCCACTGCTCCATTCATCATAATATGACCATTTGGTTGCAATAAAGGAATTAAAATTGAGCTCGAAAAGTGACAGGGATACTGGTATCTAGGTCTGACATGAAAATTATATTTGGTCTTGTCTTAGAAACTAAAACCTACTTGAAAATTATTGTTCAGTTTAAATTATTGTGTCGAATTTTCCAGTGCATTGCATTTGTTTTAAATGTTTATTTATCCTCTGTTAAAATTAATGCAGTTCTTATAATGAGTTTACTTACCTCTAGACTTCTTATAATGAATTTACTCACCTCTAGACTTTATATATAGTCTACATTTCTAGTGTTTTTTTTTTCAAAGTCTGGCCGTTCTAAGAAGGAAACTTGAAGTAAACAAAAGCCATTACGTCTGTCTCACTCTGGCACATTACTCGCGATACTTAAGATTGATACAGACGTACTGGTTTTTGGTTACTTCAGATTTCCTTTTTAGCTCGTCTTGGGTGTAGTGACCCCACCAAAAAATAGCTAACTTCCCCCATGCCAAGTGAGCAAACTGTCAAACGTGTCTGCGAAGTAGTATTGCTTACTAGAGTATAAAATATCCAACCAAGTATGATTATATTCAGCTTTGTTTATCCATTCCTATATGACTGCCCTTGAAGTATTCCTTTGCTCCTTATAGAATCTTAGTAACAACATTAATAATAGTACAAGAAGCTTTCTAGATCATGATAGGATTAACTATCTATTTACTGTACCGAAAAACTATAGCCTAGATTTGTGGTTGAAAATGGGATATCAAATTAAAGAAAGCACAGAAATGAATATCTCGTATTTTTAATTTTACTTCCTAATTTTAATTATATTTATATATGAAAAATATTTTTTTCAGTTACTTTACAGTCCTATGTGGGTTCTTGATTTCTATCATTTTTGCAAATTCTGTGACAATACAATATGTGGATTATTCAAGTAATTTAGAACAAGCATAGAAATTATGTGGGCTATAAGAAATATTAACTGTTTGCGTTTCGGAAGTGCCTATGGACCACAAACTATGTAGGGTTAAGACCGCTTACTGTGAAATGTTCGGCTTTGTCAAGCAGTAATTCATTTTAGTATAAAAGAGTTTATGCACGGTTCCGTTTTATACATATTGCTTAACTGCACCTCTGAAATCATAACCTCACAACACATAAGGATAACCATAAACTTATAAAATAGTGACTTGGAATAGTAGTTTGATTTATTAGAGTAAGATATGGTATAAGTTTTCCGTAATGTCTTTGGAATATCGTTTCGGATTTAGTACTTTTGTTAACACTTAAACATGAATGAGAATTATTTCACAGAGGGCATAAGTTCCTTGCAACAAGGGCATATTTTTCCGCAAAGATGCTTTTTTAAAAATGAAAATATCTAAATATTAGAATATAGAATTGCACTGTACTGTACAATTATACTGAATTGTACTGTATTGTACTGTATTGTACTGTAAAATCTGGGCATTTTTTAAAGTAACATTTTATTACAGCAAGCTCCATTACATTTCGTAATATTACATGCTTATGTACTAAAAAATTATAATTATAAAATTACTGTACAATGATTATTGGATATTTTCTTCTCAAGAGGCTCAAATTAAAAAAGCTGCGATCAATCCCTTAGATTTTGAGGAAAACTACTCTTTGAGGGTTCTTGACGAAGAGTATTTAGAATGTAGCGTAGTCGTCCTTCTTTTAGGAAGTTTGGCAGGTAAATTTACCTATTTTTCAAGGGTTTGTGCACCACTGCATTACAGCAAGCAAGCAGGACCACTCTTATGTTTGGCGGGTTAGTTTCACTCGAATTGCAGGATGCTGATGAGAACTTCTATAACAAGAGAAATCAGGTATTAATGTTCTCACACTTAGGTCCTTTATATCGATCCGATTAACTACAAAAAAGGCGTAGGCTATAGGGAAGAATAGAATTCCCGATAGTGAAAGAAAGTAGAACATACCGACTCTAAACCAGACATGTTCAAGTTTTGTATTCCCGTTGAATTGGTAAGAGATTATCCTATTTCAACTTCACTTGAAAGATATGGTCTGATATGAAAGTATCGGGGGGGTCATTTACGACAATACATTACTTTTAAAAAATCACATAAATCAGATAAACTCGAGAAGAAACATCGAATCACAAGATTTATAGCATATTTAAACTGAAAGCAGTGGAAGGGGTGCCATATTTTGTTCACTCCTGACTGTAAGCACAGTGTTGAGAGATGGTATATAGTTCATGTAGCTGACTCACTGACAGTCCCTATTATCTTCTCCCTCCCGCCCTCTGTGCCATATTTCTCCCTCAGCACCATTGTTTAGACTAGCACCCTCTGCCGTATGTTTCGTCTTTGTGAACTATGTTGAAAAGGGGAAGAGCCAACCGGCTAGTTGATCGGGAATCAATTATCCGATTCAAGTTATGTCCCTCGACATTTTTTTGAATATGTAATAAAATGTAGACGACATGTATCTCATGTGAAAGAATTATCTCTCGCCTCGAATCGTATTAATTTTTATTCTGTATAGGAAGCCTATAGATCGATTCGCCCCATTCAGATTCAGGCTCTACCCTTCGCTCGTCACAGCGGCACGATGTCACTAACTTGTGGCAAATTGTTTCAGAAATGTCAAGAAATATGCCTGTATTATATGAATATACGTACATATATCAGTGTTAATATTCACTTAAATATTGGAACTTGGTTACGATCTTTAAGGACTTCAAGGAAATTACTATATTATTTCTTTTCTGTTTTCGTTAAGTCCACGCTTTTATTATTAGGAATATGTGTTTAGTGTACCAACAATAATTAATCATATTTTATTCTTTCAGCAAGTGACCATATGGATCCAGAAATATGAAGAGCACAAGCTAAGAATAATCTTAAGTCAACAGAAGTGAAAATTGAAATTTTGGTGCAATCGTACAGGTTCATATTATGTTCCTAGCACAATAAACCTGTAAAAAACAATTCTAATATATTAAAATATGTTCTTAATTTTTTTATTCAATAAAAGAAAAATCTAAGTCAATTGCTCCTGTGGAAGAACAATCAAAGTTAACTGCTCATATAGAAATACAGTCTAATTCAATTGCTCCTATGGAAGAACATAATTCAACTTACTAATGAACATACCCTAGCATTAAGTACAATAAACATAACACATAATAGGCCTACAGCGTTTGAACATTAAAAATCAATATGTCCAAACTTTGGGAAAGTGGCTTAGATTGTCATTTGCTGTTACCTTCATGTGTTATTTACTCTAGTTACACAATATCTGGGCAATGCAATATTAAGATAGAAAATAACCATATAATATTAATATTTATTCAGGATAAAAGAGATAAGCCGTTGTGCAGGTGGATTATACCGTGGGCTACAAACCGGAAATTCGAAGGTTATGTTCATGATTACGTCATTCGAGCTTTTCGATTGGCTTAATCCACTGTTGCTCTAGGTTGGACTCAGCCTACCCGGTGCAATCCTGAGGAAAAAGGCGAGCGGTGAATTACTGTACACCTACTTCTATAACTTACAATTCCTCAATTTAACTAAAGGCGTGTAAATGATTCTCGTCTATTTTCTCTCTCTCCCCCTCTCCCTCTCTCTCTCTCCCTCTCTCCCTCTCCCTCTCTCTGTCACTTCCTCTCTCTCTCACTTCCTCTCTCTCCCTCCCCCTCCCTCTCCCTCCCTCCCCCTCCCTCTCTCTCTCCCTCTCTCTCCCTCTCTCTCTCCCTCTCTCTCCCTCCCCTCCCTCTCTCTCTCCCTCTCTCTCTCCCTCTCCCTCTCCCCCTCTCTCTCTCTCTCTTTCCCCCTCTCTCTAATCCTATGCCCCCATGTTGGGGCGAAGGGCCTCCAAGAGGAGGTTTCTGTTTACCTGTGTGAATTTTCTTACGCTTATTTTCCTAGTGAGGGTAGAGGTGGTAAGCTCATCGCCTCTCAATCCCCCTCCGGAAACTAAGGTATTACGTGAAAAGGCCGAGAAATTTTGTCCAGAGGCTCTTTTACGTGCCGTAAATCTTCAACACAGGCCCCCCAGCTCCGTGCCCAGGATTTTTACGTCCTGAAAAACCCACCGACTGCGGCCGGGTTTGATCCCGCGATCTAGAGGCGGGCACGCTACCTCTAGACACCGCAGCCGACATAAAAAATTAATCGCATGTTGATTAGATAGGCTATATTAAAAGAATCAGATTACGGAAATTAATTTACAAAATCACGATTCTTTCACTTCAGTGTTCTTTTTGTATTTGATCTGTCAGCCTATGTGTGTATTGCTTGGCCCATTTGTCATCGTGGTGACGTTACAAGACAAAACCGCGCGGCTGGAGAAAGTTTGAATACACCGCAAAGTGGCACCCTGTGCATTTAGTCATGTATCAGTGTCAGTCAGATCGGGTAGTTTTTTTTTTTACACCTTATTCAAATAAGCAGGGCAGTGAACACTAATACACTCAGAATGCATTACAGGTGGGACTTTTCAATGAAAAGTGATTTGCTAATCTCTAGAAGTACCGGTACTTTAAAGTTACTCAAAACAATAATATGGCATTTATCTGTAGATTGGTTATAAAAGCTACAATGTCAATTTTTTGGTGAAAATGAGGTAATTATATTATTGACCTGGGGTCCATGTATTCTTTATTTTACTAAAAGGACCAATCTGACAAATATGATGTTTTCAAAGCCCAAACATTTTTATTTCTTTAAAGGCCTATGTTGACGTTGGTCTTCTCAGCATAATTTAATTTAAGCTATATCTATGTAGGCTTGTATTGACACTGGCCTTTCTTACACTCCGTAAATACCTTCAATGTATTTTAATCTCAGCTGTTAAAACTAACTTTGTGCTGTCGGTAAAAATAACACAAAAACAAGAAAATATTGTCAAAATTTGACTTCAAAATATTATATTCTCAAAAAATGGGGCTCCGTAGTTAATGGAAAGCAAAGAATGAAGTAAAGATGTCAGTGATATACTAAATTATTACTCATAACCTATTACAATATGCACGGATTTTATTTGAAGATTTTCAGTCATCCGGGCTCTTCGAATACCCTGTGGGATTTATTTAGTATATTCAAAATGTTATATTCATGGGACAGCTGTCAACACTTGCAGCCGTTTGTTTTGTAGATTTTTTAGAGCACATTTGTCCAGTAAGGCGATTCATTATTAACAGTGAGCAATGCATTTCACTTATGGTAGCTTGCATATTGGAACATTTTTTTGTTGTTGTGTGTCAGTATAGAGGCGCCGTGCATCTGACTGGTGGACAGGAATCGAGAGATTACCACTAAAATATGATGTTGTTGTATATGCATTCATCAAATGACGAGCCGTCGGTCTTCATCAGGATGACACACACAACAACTCCTTGTTAATGGACATCCACTGCTCTGCCAAGTCGTCCCTCACACCACCTCATATTGGTATGCCTATCACTGCCCTCAACAACCTGCAACCCTAATTCATATCACCATTTACACCATCATTTATTACAAGAAAGGAGCTGTCAAAGTAATAGTATCAGAATACCTTAAAGGTTCATTTTAATATGTAATAAAATTCGAGGAAATTGTAGAAATTTAAGTTATTAATTCATCATGGCTGTTCTCAAGGAAACTGGATAAATTCAAGTTGAAACATGACTTTCCTCAAGGAAATCATTTAAATTCTGCTTATTAATTCATTATGGCTGTCCTCAAGGAAATTTTATAAATGCAACGTATTAATTAATTATGACTGTCTTCAAAGAAACTGTATAAATCCAACATATTAATTAATTATGGCTGGCCTCAAGGCAAGTTTATAAATTCAACTTATTAATTCATTATGGCTGTCCTCAAATAAATTGTATAAGCTAAATCGAACTTGTTAATTTAATATGACTATCCTCAAAGAAATTATATAAATTCAACTTATTAATTCATTGTGGCTGTCCTCAAGGAAATTGTATAAATTCAACTTACTAATTCATTATGACTGTCCTCAAGTAAATTATGTAAATAGAACTTAGTAATTTATTATGGCTATCTTCGAGTTAATTGTATAAAGTCAACATATTAATTTATTACTGTAGTCCTCTTTTCTAAATGAACAAAACGAAATAGTGTATCTCACTAATGAGCTTCATTTCATAACCTACTTACCTGCTTCTTTTACGTTACAGGAAAGTCAATATCCACTGGAGATGTGTAACTACTATCCTGAGGTTGAAAACCGATTCGTCACACCCGTAATAAGCTATAGGCTACTAATAACTGACGTTCATTTCAATTCCGGATAAAATAATTATTAGTGAAAGTTAAATATATATCCAAAATACTGTCAGCAGTCTTAAGGAGCTGATTTGTGTTCTTAAGCTCGCGATTTCGATTCAAGTCCAGATAGATGGTAATACTGTCTGTCTAAATCTACATACAGTACATCTGTAGTATCATGTATTTACATAATAAGTTTTTAAAACGTCCATTATATTTGAAAGTCAAAAATGAACATAGAGCATTGAGCAATTTGCAATTAATGTAGGCCTACATGTAAGTTACTAAGTCTTAGATCTATGAACACAGATTTCCTTTATTCGTTTCTATGAATATAGGGTGTCGGAGCTATTGCACTTTGAATTCGGATGGATCTGTTATTTTGGAACATGGTGTATTTAAAGGCACCTAAAATTACTCCTGCGGGATAGAATTCCGGCACACTTGCTGTGCTACTGTGCTCAGTAGCAGTACACAACCGTCGTTAAGTAACCATGAAGCCTAAAAGTCTTTCACAATTCTTGGTTTTATGCAAATTAGCAGATTACTCTTTCTGGGCACGTTAACTAATTTTACATTATATTAAAATAATAATTTAATAGTTTTATAGTCATTACCACACATTCATAGTAACAAAGCACGTAAGTGTCTTATATGTATATTTTAGCTTAAAAGGCCCGGCGTCGCCCGGGTTTTTATTTTTTTATTGGAAATTATCTTATGAAGGACTTTCGATAGGTCATTATATAAGTATTTAGAATTTGAAATAGGAAGAACGACTTATCACACTCAAACTATTCCCTCAGAAAACGCTTGGTATAGCTTTTTATGGCTCATAGAGGATGTAGAATTTTGCATCCCATCGCTCGTACACAGCAAGTCTAGTAGGGGTTCAAATAAGAAGAAACAGAAATTCCGGTAACATAAAATTGTATTGTCTTTGCGGAATATTTCATTTCTCACTCTCATGTTACCATAAAACCGTTTTGGGCATGGAATTAAACAGAAATGCAATATCACTTTCATACTTATCTCTCCAAAAAACCTGCGATATAATAATATACATATACCATACCTCGTATTGTTTTCTCTATGTCCAGGGTAGAGAAAGTTATGTGAATGCATTATTTTCGTGGATTTAATTCTTTAATATTTATTTATAACATGAATTATATTGACAGCTTCTCTCATTTGTCAAACTCTCATTTCATTTATTTCCAAACCTATCCTACACCACTGGCAACAATATGTTGTCTTGTGAACTGTGTTTTGGATTTGATAATTCTGTGTAGAAAGGGATTAAGTATTCTCAAAAACATTTAATTTTTGGCATTTAAAATCAAAATTTTGCAAAATCCTTTCTTAGTGAGCACTTGCATTATTAAACGAAGGTACTGTCAAAATTCCAAGTCCCTACCTATTATAGTTTAGGCTCTGCGTTGATTCTATGCCATTAAGTCAGTCAGTCATTCATTCAGTCAGTCAGTCAGGACAAAGCCTCTTATATATATAGAGATATTATAATTGGTTTTAAAATAATGTAGATTTAATCTGTTCCTAACCGTTAGTAACGCTAGTAAATACAAACAAACAACGTTCCTACTTCTGCAGTTAAGCTACGAGGCAGTAGCTTAGATACTCATCGAACTAGTGTTTGGTCCCATGCATTGACCTCCTTCTCAATGGCCCCATGAAAGTAAACAGAACACTTATTTGAACTGAATAGGAACTGGGGAGAGTACAGGTAAACTTATGACAAAAAATAAATGAACATCAACTGTTTATAAAATGAACGCCAAAAAAGAAGTCAATTGAAAAGTGACAATACAGGGTGTTTCAAAATTAATATCGGGGTTTTAAGGCTTTGTAGAATTTAGTACATTTAACATACAATTATAAATAATACATCAAATGAAAGAGAAACTCAAACCGTTTTTCCTACAAGTATTCAATGAGAGCACCATTCATCATATGGCACACATGGAGTTGATAGGCGAGTTCTTCCCAAACCTTGATCAGTGTGTCTGGAGTAATTGTTGCAACAACTGCTTGAATCCTGTGTCTTAAGTCGGGTAGTTGGTAGTGGCGGCACATACACTTGATCCTTTATGAAAAATCACATGGCGTCAGATCGGGTAAACGTGGAGGCCATGCGAAACAAGCTCTGTCATCTGGCTCCTTCCGGCCAATCCAGCGGTCGGATACAACATTGTTTAACCATTCGCGTACTGAATGATGCCAGAGGGGTGGTGCACCATCTTGCTGCCAAATACCACGTTCTCTGGTTCAGCTTCTTCCAATTGAGGAAAGAGCCATAGTTGTAGCGCATCAAGATAAGAATTTCTAATTACACTTGCTTCAAGGAAAAAGAAGGGCCCATAAACTTTCCGCCGGGATATGGCACAAAAAACATTCAATTTAGGGGAGTCTCGTTGCAACTGTACCATCTCGTGGGGATTTTCGGGTCCCCAGATGCGAACATTATGAGTACCAACAAAACTGTTTGAGTACCAACAAAACTGTTTGAGTTGCTCTTTCATTTGATGTATTATTTATAATTGTATGTTAAATGTACTAAATTCTACAAAGCCTTAAAACCCCGATATTCATTTTGAAACACCGTGTACAGTATAATGAAAAATATATTATTGTTACTACAGTTAAAGTATATAGCAGTCATTTATTTCAGTTAACTCTTTCAGACCAGAATTCAATTTAATTTTATAAATGCAATCATCAAGTAAAATCATCTATGAGCTCTAATTTTAAAATTAATTAGGAAAATTTCTGTGAATAACTGGTTTCCATAAATTACAACACTATCAGATAAAAAATCCTACATTTTGTATAAAGCAGTAGCAGTGAAAAGGTTAAACTAACTAAACCAACTGGGGTACGCCGTAGCGAAGTGGTTGAGGCGCTGCGCTACAAACCGGAAGGTCGCGGGCTCGACCAAATTTGTATTGTTGAGCATGCAAGACTTAGAGCCTGAATTTATGCAAACGATGACTGCTTTATAACTACCCTTCAGATAAGTTGCGAAAAATGTTTCAAATTAAAGGTTTAGTTCTTAGGATATAAGTACATTTCCTATCATGTAAAAAAAATCGTTAGAGCAGTTTTTCATAGAATCGTGAAAAATCACATTTTCTACGTATAAAGCAGTAATAAAACGAAGGGAAGTTGACACATGTCACATCTATAGGAAACGAATACAAATTTCGTATTTTTTAGCTATGCTCATCATAAACACGCAGACATACACACATATATACACAGAAAGACAATCATGTTTCTGAAAATTGTACTTTTTAATTCAGTGGGCAAGTATTATTGCTAAAAGCTGTACATAGAATTTCAGAACCGACATGGTATGGTACCTATGTTACGGGTAGAGAAAGCAATAGACATTGCCCTAGCTTAGAAGATTTTTTTCAGTTTCAAATAAATCAATAAACTATTTACTAGAAAGAAATATATAACCTTAAAGATAAATTCTTATTCATTTATTTCCATTCGACAAAGTTTCCCTTATAAAATACTTTGGTATTTAACTTATTTTCTCCTCTAAGTATTCCTTAGTATTCCTCTGTTGCAAGGTCTTTATATCAATGTTATAAGTAGGGATAGGAGTTTTAGGTGCTCATCTTTTTTCGTAAGGAAAATTAGAGCTCCTGTCTAAGAAACCACAGTTTGTAACGTTTCTAGTTGAGAATGGAGGCAATTTTCCAGCACCTTTTTCTCATTTTTAGGGTCTTTGTCACCTATTTCTCCACCATGCTCAAATTTATGGCATTTTTTATTTTATAATTATCTCGCTTTCTTCCAATACCCAAGATTTTAACGTATTTTGTTGTTTAACTTTTTATCAGCTTGCGGTGGATGTGGGAGTAGTGAATCGGTCTGCTTTAAGCAAACAAGGAACTGAAGGCATACTTTCCACTATGAAAAATAATTACTAAATATTCCATTTTCCTTTTTTAATTTCACGGAAGTTAATCAGTAGCCTGATGTTCGTGAATGTAAGTTTGTTACATAAGAGTTTAGTCCTCTATTTTTTTGTCCTCTATTTTTCCGCATAGTTTGCACCTTTTCCCTTCCTTTCTCCTTAGGGAAAGTGCATTTAAAAATCCTAACCATGGTTATAGCCTAAGTTTAGCGAATGGATAACAATACTTTCTTAAATATTGTTTTCGTAGTATGTGTCGTCTCTTGCAAGAGCTTTTGAGAATTCCAACAGTACAATGAGCAGTTATCTATATGCTCCTTTGTTCCGAAGAGTTTATTGTTTATTGTTTATTGCTGTTTGTTTGATATGGTTATTTAATGACGCTTTCTGCTGCTACGTTGGCATATAACTGTCCTCAAAATGATGGAATTTTAACACGCAGGAGAACTTTGTGTATGCCATTATAGCTACAGACGTGAAGCGCACATAAATGACATGTCCTGGGCGAGGGTCGAACCCACGGATTTAAGAACAGAGAGCCAATGTCTTACTGATTGTTAAATCAGGCGGACTAAAACTTTATTGTATTTACGATATTCAGAAAGATGCAGGAAAACTGTGGTGCAAAAATAAAGAATTAATCTATTCAATGAACATCTTATTGAACTTCATAATTCAACTATGAACTAGTTGAACTAGTTAAGACGTGCAAATATATAATAGTTGTATAAAGGAAATTAATTTGTTCCTGTTCATGCACACGCCTTTAAGCCTGTATTTCTGCATTGTTAAATTACTTTTATAATCCTATTAATATTACTTTGAATTCAGTTTTATAAACATAGACTATACTAATAAATACTTCCAGTAGTCACTCTAACAAACTTCTTATAATTTAGATTTACATACAAAACTGTTAGATATCATAGGCTTATTTTAATTAGTTCTCTAGTAGAAACAACTTCTCAAATAAATTATTACTAACTTCAACGCTCGGAACTGAAAATTGTGACAAGCGGATTAAAAGTATTCCATGTATGAGAGGCCTGGTATCTAAAAATCGACATTATTCAAAGTTTCTGAATTCTGAACCAGTACAATTTCATTGAGAGTAAGACTGAGAATCAATTGACAGCTAGTGTCTATTAGAAAAACTGAAATGTTATATAATGGATCAGATATATTTTCTAGTTATCATCAAGATCCTCCTCTTTGCCTCTTCAAAGAAGGAATGCGTGTATTATCGCCGCACTCAATTCATTGACAGTTAACATCAAAGAAGTCGCCGCCGCTTGGAGTAGTTGCCATACTGCACAGTGTTAGTAAACAGAGCGGGAAGATGTAGATGCAGCAAAACACTTACGTGGCAATGACATTGAGCAATGAGAGAATTGGCAACACGAATTCAGTCAGTGGTTTCTTTTGAGAAAACCTTTTACAATAACAACAAGCATTGTAATATGAGAACAAAGCGAGCCGCCCGTCAACGTTATGAGTGCGGCGATAATAAACTGAATTCCTTATTCATAAAGTCTTATAGAGGGTCAACAAAACTGAGGGTCAGACGCCTAAATGTCAACATGATTTTGATAAAAGGATTAAATCGACTTCCTTGACATATATAATAATTTATTAGTAACAAATTAATAAATAAGAAATTGTGTAAGAACATCTTACTTTCTTCTAAATTTCGAAGTATCTAGAGTTTTAAAAATTGTTTATTCTGGCATAATTAAAGCCGAAAGGCCTTCTCTTCCAGATCATCAACACCTACAAATGTTACAACATAAAACAAAAATCATTAAATTAGTATATCTGATGCTTAGTAATAATAGTTGGTTTATGAGACTCAGAAGAATCGGAGAAGGTATTGGGAATCGAACCTATACCTTCGGATCCACAGTCAACAACGTTAACTGCTAGACCATTCAGATGATTTAAAACCTTTTATATTACATCTTAAAAAAGAGTATTAAATTGCACTATAAACACAAAAATTGTTGTGTAATCTTGAGTATTTTAGAATAGAACATAGCACTAAATCCATAAGTTTATATTCTCCTTTCATTTAATAAATGCTTCATGTTTGCAGGATTCCTGATGTCTCTACACGCCAGTGTTCATTGTTCACCATTTCGGTAAGTTTCTACATTTTTCCTTATATTAATGGAGCAAGACTTCTACATTTATTTTATCCTTCGATCCATTTAGCAGCCGGCGTTTCCGATCTGATATTTAGCCTAGGCCTATCTGAATTTTGTTAGGCATATTTTGTTGCTTGTAAAACTCGTTAATTTATATTTATATCATTAGGAGCAGTATCGTTTTATTTTTTTTAATAACTATTTACGATTTTCACATGCTTGGCCTTATTTCTGTTTCGGAATTAAATTTTGAACATAACTTATTAGATCCTGTTGCGCTGCATATATGCAGATAATACCTCGTACGTATCGTACCGGTTTCATTTTTATTCATATTAACGTTATTTAAGAGCTATTATACACTCAGCTAGTCATTACATAGTAATATTACAATTGTAATGGAAAAATATGCAATTAAAAATAATTATTTTAGAGGTCTAAACTTATCGGGCTACATTTGCCCACAGAAGTATTATGTTCATAAAAATAGATTTAGAAGATCGTTGTATGATTCTGTTTGGTCATATAGTAAATTGCATTTTATACGTGCCTTCTTATTGGTATGAGGCAGAGTTTTGCGTCTTGCGTGATATTAGCCTACAACAATGTAATGGGGAGTGTAGGTCTATGGCTTGTCAATAGAAAGAACGTTTAAAAAATTGTTATTATGTTATGGTTTGATTTAGTTAGTTTATTGTTTCTTGTTTTTTTATGGTATATTTAGTTCCTAAAACCCTCGACTATAGTTAGGCTGTCTGTATCGGCAAAGTTTAATTTTATAAATTTTCATAGACGTGGAGTGAAAAGTCATACATTAAACTAGTAGGCCCTATTACTTAACAGTGTTCTGGTAAATCTCATAACGTAGGCCTATAGCAGAGATAGACATATAATGTGATACTATTGTACTACGTTTATCTTTTAAATGTCATTTTAACATTGTCATCGCAAACTCTCTTTTCTTTAGAACAAGGTGTTTTTCTAGCAAGAGATTAGCATAGAGTGATTAATCTCTATTGAATTTACCACTTCAGAAATGTTATTTTTTCTTCAACTGAGTCTCCGTTTTTCTCCTGAACATGTTTTTTAAATAGTTTCTTGCCGTTCTAGGATTTTAAAAGCTCATTAGTAACTGATTTGAACGTGTTTTCATGTATTTACATAAGTGAAGTTGTACTTTTCCGGACGGGGGTTTACTTGGGTGTAGGCTATATCAGGCAATTAAAAGTGCAATGTCACTTCCCTATGTAGTACTTAACATTTTGGACAGCATCTCATTCAGTGATAAAAACCCATTAACATTTTCTGAAATTTCCTACACAAAGCTACCGAGTTATAGAATCTACTTCCATAAAAACATACTGCATATATTGTTCTAAATGTCACAAAAGTATAAAAAGCTTAAATGGAATTTAATTACATAGGGAATTAACTTGTCTAAAACTCGTTGCATTAAATCTAAGCCTACGTCTGAGTGAGAACAGTGTTTAATGTACACATGTTGCATGTTACCGGTACTTGCCTTGTTCGATGCATGCGATGTTGTCCTTGATTTGTGTGCATAAAAAAAGTTAAGGACATTTTGTTTGCCATCCCGTAAAGAGCTGAGAGCCTTCCGTGTTGACCATTGAAACTCATAGTTACGTCACGCCACTGTACTTCCAAAGTCTCCAGGGACTCCTGAATTGTGCAACATAAGTTAAGTAACCGAGAGTTATAACCAGGGCCCGGATTCTGATGACCTGAAATTGTTTGAAAAATGACCTATAAAATGACCCTAAATTTTAAAGAAAATGACTTAATAATTATAAAAAATGACCTAAAAACTGATATTTTATTTATAAAAAATTATTATTGTACACACAAAGTTATAGACTAGTTAGTACATAGTTGTAAAAACTGTAATGTTGTGAATGTTCTTTTCCCACGAAAATTTATACTGGCACTGAGGCACTGGCGAGTCAAACTTCGGCATTTCCTTTTGTGGTCTGCCGGATTACATTATTGTTTATTGAGGGTAAACAGTAGTTTTCACTCTCAAATCCAAGCAGGTGGCAGACTCAGGTGCCAAGTCAAACTAATAACAATAGTAATATAATACAAAATTTTGGCGTTTCTTTGATTCTCACTTCTGACTGAGACATGTCAACACTTTAACGCCGAATTTTTCCTTCTTGCATTAAACAAACAACACTTCAAAGACAGCACCGCTTGCGACGAAAAAAATTAATACACTCAATGTAAATACATGAAAATGACTAAATAAGGAAGCAAATGACACTAAAATGACAAAATAATTACCTGAAATAGAAATAAATCCCTAAAAATATAAAATTTCATAAAATGACAAAAAATGACCTAGTAAAAATGCATTTCTGTAATCTAGAGACCATGATTAGGATTTATCCACAAGTTGGCAATGTCTATGCAGCATCAATAACAAGATGACATATCATTAGAATCCGGGCCCTGGTTATAACCCATATGATTACAGAGAGCTGTCCCATGTGTTTAGTCAGGAACCATTACATTAGTGAGTTCATAACGCATAAATCATTTACATCGTCCATTCAATGATGAAAAACAAAGGTAGTGTGAAATATAATCTTTGACTTACACAGCTACGTTATTAAATATAAAATTATCCCTCAATAAATGAAAAATTTAACCTTAAACATTTTAACTTAGATATTTCACAAACTTTACAAGAACCCTGTAAAACTTATGTTATGCATAGCATACCTAAGTACACTAGAGTTGACTAGCCGCCTCTGTTTAAAAATGTTCCTACTTTGTAATTTTCTTGGCAAAGAAGCTGAGTGAACTTTCCTCGGGTGGTCAGCCAGGTAAGTCAATTGTTCCCGACGTTTCGAAGGCTTACGCTGCCTCCATCCTACTCATACTCATGTTAATGTAGAAATATTTTTGTGCGTTCAAATAGTACGTAAAACATAATAAATAACATAGTGATTAAAGAAATGCTGTTTAGCTAACAAATACGCAAAACTTAATTTTTAAACTAGTAAGCGCGATGACTTTGATCATACGACTACTGGAACATTATAAGAGTTGAGATGTGAAGAACATATTATACTATTTGTAGCCTACTGCCATTATAAATAGTTATTTTCTTTACTATCACATTAACCGAAATATACAATTAACAAGAGCAGATAATAACACTGACCTATATTTTACAAAAACCTACACAACGATGCTTATCTTCATTAGCTTTCTTTTTTTATTAATTCAAATAATAATTCGACGTATTTACAACATTATATATATATAAATATATATATTTATAAATATATATATTTATAAATATATATTTATTTATTTATAATGGATATAGCATGATTACAATGTTCTAAATACGTCGAATATATGTGTGTGTATATATATATACACACATATATTCGACGTATTTAGAACATTGTATATATATATATGTCGAATATGCAACAGTACACTAAAATTCTAAGTAAATGGAACATAGCTCTTGTGGTATTTATTTTATTTTCTGGTTGGATGTATATTTAACACTAAATTAAAAATCAAGTAAGTTTGAACTTAGAAATCAAGGCCATATTTTTTTAGCATACTTGCCAGCAATACTTAACACTGCATTGATATTCGGTAAAGTTCTGGAGTAGACTTTTGATCAATATTTAACAACTATAGTATCGGCAATATTTCAAAATTTGTAGGCCTATTGCTCAAAATAGCCGTTAGTGTTACAAAGATTACTGTAGATATTTATGTAAAATTGAGAATTCACCTGATAAACAAACGCAACACAGAGCATCCCGGAAAAAATTATTATTTACATGTGGGTACATGAAATGAAATAATTAACTTTACACTAAAATTCTATTAGGCCTATAGGAAATGCGCCCATTGATTTAATTTTCAGACGTTGGATTTACTAATTAGCAAATGTTTGACTAAGCTGCTAAATCAAAAGAAAATCACAAAGAAAAACACCGATGGAGAGATCTGACTAATATATACAGTAGTACTTCCTTTACAATTAAAAAACTCATCATGCACTCCATTGCATGTTAGTGTTAAAATGTGTACAGGATTTTTTAAAATAACAGAAAATTTATGTTTTCATTTTGCATGTTGTTGCATATTTTAGTTTTTTATAATGCATCATATTTGCTTCATATTAAAATATTCGTGCATACTTTATTAATTTGTCACATTTTTAACAGATTTTAAATATTTTGCATAAATCTTATAATTCAAACAGTTACAACATACTTGGTTAAGTGAATTAATGAGAACCGACTGTACAATAATTGACAGTGCATAGCCTAATGTTTTCGGAACTGAGAGTATAATATTAAAGCGACGTTTCACTTCATTAGTTTTCAGTGTATGAAAATTTGTTGTATTGATCTTTTTTAAGTTTTGTAATATAATTTATAAAACTCCTACTAATCTTTTGTAATTTATACTGAAATTCAGTTAACAACAGCACATAAAGTATTAACTGTACTTCAATTGAGGGGGTCAGGGCAACAGTGGTCTAACCCCTCCGACATGGAAAATTAGTTAGTGATGCTATTTGCATGGCTTGGAGGTAAACTTTATTCTTATATAGTGGTTGGACAAATTAAGTTTGTTGTAGGTAGTTTTGAAGTCAATAATCTGTTCCCTGAAACAGAATTCCTCTTGTGTAAGGGCAACCAAAAATGTTGAAACCAAGATAAATAAATCCAAAATAACAAGAGACTATTAACGGTCTTCAGAAATATGTACAGTTCATTTATAATTAATTTCATGATAATCTGATTTCTGTAAATGAGGTAAGTGTTGAAGAAACTGGGAGAATGGTAGTGAGCTTTTTCATTTATTTCATCGTGTGTAGAACTGAATAATCATTGGAATTTATAAATAAAATTAATACAACTCCTTTCCTCTTAAAATAATATTTTAATGCACGCAATAATCCAACATTTATTGAAATAATTGTTTTCTCCTCTGTCAAGTTTAAATAAATGTCAGTGCAATAGTGGTCTAACCAAGAAAACAGAGTTGCAGCGTCTCATAAAATGGATAATATCTCTGAACACTTTGGACAGTAGACTATGTAACATTGCAGTTAAGTTGACCAAGCATCATAGAACACTCCACTACCAATAAAACTGCATTTTTCAAACTGTACGAAAAACTACAATGTAGAACTTGAACTTGCTTTTTTCTCTAAACTATAAAAAGGTGGGATAGACCACTGTTGCGCTGACCCCCTCAATTGTAGATCATAACTCGCTGGTTCCGGAGCATACTTCCTGTATATTTCGTCTTCCATAGAGCAGTAACTTCCGGACTTTGTTTATAAGTATTTGTGTAACACTGTACCTTGAATATGGTGCTAAAAGTACTCTGTAGTTTTCATTTCCTTCAGTGGTTGTTGTTGTTTTGCTTCATGCCTTTCGAATATTATGGAGCTCATTTATAAAGGAAGTAATTACTTAGATAATATGATTCCACATATACGTGTATTAAAACGTTGTGAATGTTCTGAGCTAAAGCATAACAGCTAACAGAAATTATTTTAATCTGTAGCACAGTTTTTTATTTTGTTTCCCCTCTGGTTTCTCCTTTTAACTTAGCCTTAATTTTAATAACTGGGATTGAAGCTGACATTTACAAGAGTTCAAACAGTTTTTACTTCGCGTAATAACAAAATACGCTTCTTTTTAAAATCCTTTTTGATCCCTGTGAATCGATAAAGGCGGCACAAAGATTTTAAAATGTAGGTTATTGATGTGTAGCTCTGAGAAAAAGGGATTAGCACTTTGTGCCTCGTGATTTCTTGTAGCCGCCTTGTAGCCTACTTAAAAATATCAAGATAATTTTTCTCGTCACGATATTTTTTTACGAATTACTTCGCTTCGCGAAGTCCTGTTACAACTCGAATATTCGGCATTTCGCCCGTTTGTCTGTAAATTTATATCCATTCAGCTAGAAATTTTAGGTGCAAAATTTTGGTAAAAGAAAGGCGCAAAAAAATATTTATTTCAGTCGAAAAAAGTGCAAAAGGGGGCTAATTCTAGCCATCACAAGAAACGCCGTGGTAGATTTTCTTCTATTTTTGCATGTATGTTTCCTGAAGTCTTTAAAAAACTACATATGTGTAAGGATTTTTTTTTCCGTTTAAATATGGTGGCCGTTTTCATGGTTCCAATTTATGTATTATCCAACTTTCTTCTTTCTAATCAAACAGTTCCTCTGGAAACAATGTTGTCTTCTCAATGAATGAGAATGAAACATTGAACCTTAATGCTGCGATAAAAAGCAGATCTTAGACTGTTTTGAAGGGGGCACAAACTACTAGCTGATAAATTGTCCAAGGAAAACAAGATCCTGTTTTAACTAGCCGGTCGGCCTTTCATCTGTTTGTAAATTCGTGTGTTTCGCAGTTACGACGTTGTTCCGTTTTCTTCCAATTTAGCATGAATGTCCCCACCTCTCTTGACAAAAGGCTTCCTTACTCCCGCCTCGGCCGAGGCGGACCTACATCATGGCCACCAAGATCGCCGGACTTGACCCCACTAGACTTCTCTTTGTGGGAATTTGTCAAGGACCAAGCATGTCAACATGTATCTATGGCAGGCTTGGCAGATGTACGACGCCGAATCATTGAAACGATACCACTTGAGTCTCCAGAGATGCTCTCAAGCATGTGGTAGGAGGTAGAGTTTCGTCTGTATGCAACCCACGTCACAAATGGCGCTCATATTGAGATTGAATAGAGAGTAAACAAAATGTTTTGAGTTTCTCTTTACGAGTGGAAAAAAAACCGTGTAACAATAAGTGTAATCGTTTCTAAGATATAATTAATTATTTTTCACTAGGTTTCCCCCGGATATTGTGTATTTCAACAATCTTACTAGCCTCATATGAATTTTAAATTTAATAAATAAGTAATGTGAAAAGTTTGATAATTGTTGTGCACTTTAAAATATGTAACTGTAAACTGACGGAATGTTCACGTATCAAATTCATACTCCATTCTCAATTTTATTTTCGAACCTACCAATTTAATTATTTTTCTTTATTGCATCTCATATTATTATCACAATAAATGCCATTATTATTGCCTTTTTCTACTGATGAAATTAGTTTATGATCACATCGTCGAATCGGAATCGTCATAATCTTCATCACGATAAAGTCATACCATCGTCACCTTATTTCGTATAGTGGTTTATCCTAGCTTAGCTATATGCGAAATTATGGCAAAAATGGTCTGCGTATCCTGGTGTTCTCTCTTAATCTATTTTATTTGCACGAAAATAACTGCTCATATAAAATTAATTAGTTTCATGTACTGTAGCAGAGGTCATGCGAGGTGGGTGGGTTTTGATTGATTGACACAAGCATGAGATGAGTGATGAGTAATACGCTACAATATTAAACATCTCAACAGGTTGTACCAGCGTGCTTCACGCCAGCCGATTCCTCATTATTTATATTGCAACTCACTGAATTCTTCAGTTCGTTGAGTCACCACGCTAGGCATACGATGGCTTATAACCCCTTGTTCAGGGGATGTTTTGAATATACTAAGTTCGATAAGTCATAGGCTACCATGATATTCATAAGGAAAAATATGTGAACTTGTGTGAACCGCTTAAGGTTAGAAGTAATACTACTTAGCTAATATAGCAGTAGGCATACATGCTGTACAATAATATGTACTGTATCAACCGCTTATTGCATTATTGTTTACATATACACACACATATACACACATATATATGTATATATATATATATATATTTATTAAGGTTTCCATATAATGTTTATATAAAAACGGGACATTTTATTTTTATTTTTTATAAAAGAATCTGGGATAATTAAGGAAAAAGGGGACAAAAAATTAATTCACAAAATTTAGGGAATATTTATAATTTTCTCTCATGAACATAAATTATCCCAAATGACTTCATAAATTTATTCTGCAGACGTAGTCTATAGGTCATTTATTCCACAGATATGGATGCCTCATTGTCACTGTACATAAGTTATCACTTTTTGTTTTCTATCAAGAAGTGCGTTTTTTTATAAGTTATAATAAAAGTCAGCACATATTACTCCATTAAAGTATGTTTTGACTATGAGCAAGACCTTCACTGTTGTAACTTTTATTAATGTAGCGTGAAACACACTGCTCAATCACAATCATTAAAAGCGGACATTTGAGTGTCCCCAATAAAACTTTCGGGACAGCGGGACATTTTGCCAAACAACGGGACGAATGGACACCCTAATGTGTATATATTTGTTTACTTATTTTATTTGTTTATTTATTTATTTAGCCTGGTGGAGTTAATGTCTTCTCTATTACTCAGCCAGGGGAAATGAATGAAATGAAACACATGAAATAAGTTACACGAAATATCATTTTAAAGTTAGGGATCTGTAAAGTTCTGTAAATTTCTGTAAAGAGGCATGGATAGTTATGGATCAAGCTGAGAGTGCGTGCCCTAGTTATGGCTGGATGATAGGTAATGAGAACGATTGGAAAGATAGCTAGGTGTTGAGGTATGGAGGATTCTGTGGTGCAGAATGAAACAGTGGAAATATCTTCATTTGCGCAGACGTAGCCATTGACGGGGTTCTAGGGACGGGGTTATGTGTTCATGTAAATAGCTTATTACATCTATGATTCTACTTTTTAACATGTCCCATATACACTAGATCAATTAGGTTTATTCCTAATTTATGTATAATATTCATCTTTACTTTTACATTTTTGAAACATAAACTTCATTCAGAAACACAAACCACTTAAGCATTCGTTGAAGTTCCAATGTCAAGAAAGAAAAATAATTTTATATTTACGATATCCTAATTTTAAGTGCTATTGTCTCGTATTAAAATACAATTTGCGGTACATTAGGAAATTCGCTCAGTTCCTACCATCTAAGGTTAGGCCTAAAAAGAAGAAACAGGCCTATTGGTAGAGGGAGGGCAGTGGGGTCTACAGGTGGTAAAGCTCTCTAAGGCTCGCGTTTTCTGGCTAGCGAAGAAAAATTAAGGATTGTGGGATATATTCTCACAATATAATTGCTTCACGGCAAAGCTTTTGTCTTTATTTAACAGTTTGATAACGTTTGATAAAAATGCTAAATGTAAGAAATATTTTACGTTCATAGGGATCAGCCAGCAGCTTAGATCTTTCAGGTTGAACTAGTTGCACTAATTGCACAAAATGTACCGTAGTTGAGCCTCGATTTATTCAGAGAAATTAAATCAAATAGATTGAATCAATAAGAAGAGGAACTAAGTGATTTAGTTAACTTTTAATAATAAGTTTTTTTTTGTAATTCTAGGCTATACCAACATTACAGTTGAAAACTACATTAGTGTCAATATTCTCATGAAGGTATGTATTTGTCATATGAAATACATTGCTTGTAAAACTTTTAGTAGGTTGTTTGCTTCAATATGATTTTCATTTTCGAGAAAACGGCGCTGTCCTATTACATTTCCCTTTTTACGCTATTGCGATATGAAGAATGATTTCTACATGCAATCAAAATTCTGGTCATATTCAATTCTAGCATGCAAAATAAGACATACAAAGGAGCTAGACAGAGAACGTTGGAATATCTAGCTCAGTTTTATCTTGATTCTACATAGCGTGGAAAGCATCAGGATATGAACCGCTGAGCATTAGACTCGCCTCAGTGGACTCCAAACCAGACCCATCCCCCTGCCAAACCCTTAAACTTTTATTATTTTGGCTTCTGCGGCCTTCCAACGTATCTCCCCACTACAACCCTCTTTAGTTTTATGCCAAGCAGTTTGTAGTCTATCTTGTGGACTGTACTTCAGAAATGAGATCTGTAAAGAAAAATAGCAGGAAGTCCAACTGTAATGTTTTATTTTTTTTTTTCAAGACGTTCTTGGAAGTTACACTGCTTTTAATCTTGCATACGTTTAATATAAAACATACAACTGTAGTTCTCTTTAAAGGGGCTGAAGATGTTAGATGCATCCCCTCGCTGTTTACAGGAATTCTCATGATTTTATGCCAGTCATTTTCCAGTGTCTCCTAAAAGTTATTTCTTTGTGTTATTCTCGAATAGTACTTAAGACGGTATCGCTACTTTCAGTAATTTTTCTACTTATTTAGTGCATACTATTATGGAAATTATAAAATTAAGCTATTTAATAACATTTAATCTCTTCACTGCTATTGACATTTAAATTCGAACAATTGTTTATAGCAGAGATAAAACACTAATATAAGTAAGGCTTTATGTAGAGTATTATATTAATTATTAATGGGAGCCAGCTATTCTACTGAATATTTTTCACTTAGAGCTCACTGATGTTTTTACTTGAATATTGCTTACATATAGGTATTTAGAATTTACCTTATATAGGTATTTAGAATTTGAAATGAAGATGAACGACTTATCACATTCAAACTATTCCCTAATAAAACGCTTGATACAGCTTTTTATGGCTCATAGAGGATGTATAATTTTTCATCCCATCGCTTCTACACTCGAAGCCTGGTATGAGTTGAAATAAGAAGAAATAGATATTCCGGTAACATAAAATCGTATTGTCTTTGCGGAATATTTTATTTCTGACTCTCGTGTTACCATACAACCGTTTCGGGGATGCAATTAAAAAGAAATTCAATGTCACTTTCATACTTCTTTCCCCAAAAACCTGGGATATAATAATATACATATTACCATACCATAATGATTTATGTCATTGTGAGGTTTTTTATTTTTTAATCATTCATGGAAACCAGCTAGTCCAGAATAATTTACTTTTCACGTGATGATGTTTACTTATATTATTATTATTATTATTATTATTATTATTATTATTATTATTATTATTATTAAAATTCAGGTCTGAATTATGAAAGGGATAACTTTCGTAAGCCTTCAATTAAGGGTATTATTAGCATTTTTAATGTACAATCTTTTTAACGGGCCTTAATAATTCTCTCCAAAGAAATCATCCAAGAGAAGGGTTTCCTTCAAAACATTAGCTAAAAAAAGTAATGAAATACGAAATCTCAATGAAAATCTAAATAAAGTAGGAAGGTTTCAATGACACGCTCTGGTCTGATTTCTTCTGAAACATATCAAACGATTACTCAAGGAAACACGAATAGGTGTACCTATCTCCTGCATCAAAGTTCGAAAAAAGCAAAATGCTGTGTAATAACTGAAAATAATTGATACCATGGTGATATTGTGCTTGAGTGCAATGTTTGCAAAGCACAGTAATTTATTGTACATCACAAATAACATACAAAGTTCAAATAATAATGCCAATCGCCACCAGAAGTTGTCTTATTAATAGGTAGGTAGGACCCGGAAGTTTATGAAAAATCATATTTTTATAATGCATTGTACACATGCTAGTGATAAAATGTGTACAAGACATGAAAGAAAGAATAGAAAATAGATAGTTTGATTTTGCACGCTGATACATATTTTGTTAGTTTTGCGATAATGCATTATATTTGCTTCATATTAAAATATTTTTGCATATCTTATTAATTTGTCACATTTTTAACGCCATATTTCTAACAGATTTTAAACATTGTGCATATCTCTGTTAATTCATATATTTATAGCAACTAGGTAAATGTATTTAGAACCGACTATAGGCCTACAATAACTAACAGTACATAACCTAATGTTTTTGGAATTGATTGCACAATAATAAAGCAATTTTTCATTTAATTAGTTTTCATTATTAACCAAAATTTGTTTATTGGCCTTTTTAAAGGTTTTTAATGTAAATTTATACAACTTCTATTTTTGTAATTCAGCTAACAAGAGATGTCAAATATTAAAATTACTTAAATGCTAGAGCATACTTCATTAGTTATGGAGCATATTTTACCAATTTTACAGCATATTTGCAAGCATATTTCATCTTCTGATAGAGCATTAACTTCTGGGCCTTACCGATCAGTAATTATTTTAAAGCAAAGTAATTTAAAGTAATTTAAACCTACTAGTTAAAATACATTAACATGAGTTCTTTTAATAATAAAATTAACAGTCCTAATGTATTTTTGTTTCCCCGGTGTCCCACCAACACACATAGGCGTAACCAGGCCGACCATATGGGGGGGTTATAACATCCGGGAGGTCTGGGGGGTATTCCCCGGAAAATTTTAAAAAATTAAGATGCACAATAACGAGTTTTAAGCTTTCCACGCTTTATACTCGTATTAAGTAATTTATAAGCAGACTTAAAAAAAATGTAAAATTTTCCTTTTTTTAATCAATGGGGGGGGGGGTTCAAACCCCCCCTCGTTACGCCTCTGCCAACACATAAACCGATGTATGCTTGCATCAAAACTTCGGCCATCAGAACTCATTTTTGTTTCATGATTAACATGCGTTCACATTTCAGCAAATCGAAATTGTATGCATATGAATAATTTTGATATTTTACTTATCCGGGCCTGACAGCTCATATGATGTAGTGTAGATAAAACACGGTGTGCATCATTGAGTAAAACTGCCATTTCTTTTACTTTAATTTACCAGCTCGGCGTTTGGTGGCTCTGATTGAACCTAGTTTTCTACTGCAGAGCGTGTAAAATCCAATGGCTTTCGAAAGAAAAACAGAATTGGAGACCATTGAACGAGCAGGTTCAAATTTCTCTCGCCTTGTATTAGAGCGTGCAAGCGTTCCTCTTTCAAAGTGGCAGCTAATATCATCAGAGACCATGGTGTTCTGTTTCAGTGCCATCTTCATCAAACAACCGAGCACGGCCATCCAGTTTTAATAAAAGTACAAGAAACTGTGTTTCATTTCGTTCCATCTATCCCCTCTCAGATCGAATGACACGGTGAACAATAAGGATGCTAGTCGCTCCCAATTGACCTCAGTTCGTTTGAAAAGAGAACGAGGATTCACTAAAATCTATTAGATACGTGGGATATCATTTTATAGAGAAGCAGAGAGAAAGAGGTGGCGAGAGAGACAGGGAGAAAGCGTTAAAAATTCACCCAATAGACTACATGTGATCAAATTTAAAAGAAGTTCTCAAAATTGTCTTCTGTGGTGAATGTAACCACAGTACGAACAGCTCTTCACGCTAGATATCGTTTTTTCAAAGAAACCTACACAGTCGCATACCTTTTGTAAATCTAAACTTGAATAGAAGCATGCGGGGTGATTCAACCAAAGAGAATGGCAGATAAAGATAACTTCATTAAAATGCACTGATTTAAGCATATAAATCTGCTAAAATAGTACTTTTAATTAGTATTCAGAATAGTTGGAAAGGTAGTGTCAGTCTGGAAAATTCAATGTCATAGCCGGAAAAAATTGGAAACTATGGTCCTTGTGTGTGTGTTTTTTTCTTTCTTTCTTCTTTCTTTCTTCTTTTTACCTTCGTTTGGAAAAATCTGTTTAATAAACTCCTTTTAAGTATTGCAGTCCATTTTCATTTCTAAACTTATTTGTAAGACAAGTGCCAGAACAGTACTTTTTAAGAATCCGTCCATGTGTCTCTACGCGAGATATCTAGCGCGATAACTCGAATATGTTTTATCATAGTTCATGAAATTTAGTATAAACACTTATAAGAACTTCACATTATTCGAATTCGTTTACAACAACAGCTATTCGTCGCTGGAATTCATTGCCTAGCTATCTCAGGAGATGCCAAACGACTTCACAGTTCAAGCGTCATTTAATAAATTTAGTATACAATAACATTTAGGAATTGATGCTAATTTGTAATGTTTTAAAAATTTTCATTATTTCTAATGACGAAGAATGTATTTGTTTAGTCTTTCATCTTTTTCTCATTTCTTTATTTTAGTCATTTGTATTATATTTTATTCAAGTACTTTATGTTTGAATTTTTGTATTTGTATTTAATGTACCTTTCTTGTATTCGGATATATCATTTCTTGTTTTTCATTTATTTTTATTATTATTATGTATTTCATGTTTTCGCCCTAGCTGAGTGGTAGAGAAAGCCTTATGGCCTTAACTCTACCAGGTTAAATAAATAAATAAATTATAAAGTCCATAGAAAGAACTCGATTGATTTTGGATCAAATCGGTTGACGGTTACCGCAGTAACGACCAAGTAACAAACAAATGCTTCTTAAATAGTGATTTTTTCATTGCATTAATCGATAGAATTGAATAGGGCCGATGTTGATCCAACTTTCTCAAGAATCCGTGGTCTAAAACTCAGTAGTTTCTCAAATAATTCCCTTTTAACCGTCGCATGTTTTCCAAATTTGCTTATCGCCAATAAAATTTTAAAGTGGACATTTATGTGAAAATAAAAAAAAAATTACTTGTACGCGCATTAAGACCAGCTATTTTTTCTGCTCAAAATATTCAAGATATGCTTGAATGCAACGTATTTCGTGTTTCTTTGGTAGCAGTAGTAGCCATTCATATTCTATAGCGTTCCTGTGCTCCAACTTTTTCAACGAAAAAGGGACGGTACACTTTTTAAATGTGCGCACTTGGTCATCCGGCAGTTTGTTTTACCAGTTTACCTGATTTGATTTTCTAATTTCTTTGAAAATTCTCAAGGTTTATAAGCAAGCATAGGCCTATCCTATTTTTTAATATATACTAGGCTATGCAATTAGATTTATGTAGAGGTTGCGGAAAGTAACATAGCCCTAAGACCTATACAATAATTCTCGTATTCACAATACAAAAATAAAGGCCATTAAAATTTTGGGTTAGTAGCATCAGTGTCGCAGTTACAAGAGTTACAAGAGTAACACTGATGAAACACTACCAGTTTACGATTGGACATGGTAAATTTTCATCTTATTTTCAAAGGTTTCACAATATCCCTTCAATGGGCAGATACATCTGCTCATTAGGACATGAACAAATTTTCGAGAATCTTGTCTTAAACTGCCCATCTCACGGGTATAAGCTATATATGTTAATAAACCATTTAACTAAGTGCAACAAGGTTTTGGGTTATCCATTGAATGACTTTTAGAAAACCCTTTGCTGTTTTACAAAATTTAAAACATTTGCAAACAATATTTTTAAGTCCTTGTGATTAATTATCTCAATACTCTCTATTAGCTTTACCTAAGCTTGTATGGGCCTAAATGTTTTTTGCTTCATGTTTATTACCCCTTTTTGAAATGCTCTGTATCTAACGTACTTATGTTGTAACTATAGCCCTAGCATAACTAGGTAAATGAAGGTTTTTATTTTTGGAGATTTAAAAACAGTATTATAGCCTAGTAGAAGAAGGCACAAAATACACATAGTTTTGACGTAATGATTTTTCTCTCTCAGAGAATTTCGTTAATGAGTCCTTTCGCTGATAGTAAGTTACGTGAAAATGATCACAGGTCAATCCACACATTTTACTGATACAGTTTACATTGAGCTGATGTTATATGCATAACAGTCTTTACGTAGCCTATAATGTATTAACAAAATAATTGTATTGATGGGTGGATAATTTTATGAAAGGAAATATCGTTGCTTACCCTTTTCACTGCTACTGACATAAATATATGCCTCGCCGCAAAATTTACATAAAAGCCGAGAAATAAACTTTATAGGTTAAATCTTTATCTGGAATTATCAACGTTTTAAAATCATCCTTCATGAAAATGAGTTATTCCACTAAAATGTTTCTAGTTGATTTCAAACTTATAACCCTCTGATGATTTTACTTCATGAATGCTCTTATAAAAATACAATACAGTTCTGAAAAGGTTAATTATATAGTTTTGTGATAGTCTTTTTCAAAACGCTTCTTATGAATTCGTCCAAATCGAGTTCTTCTGTTTAGTGTAGTGTGACAATTTTTCAGTCCATGTAGCATCTGCCTACTTCATAAGTGCTGCTCAGTGATCCAGTAATTCTTCTTATCATTACTAACCATTTTTGCTACAAATTTGAACCATTGTAATTGAAACATTTGTGCTAAAAGGTCACGATTCCTGTATTACGACTGTAACTCTTCCCATGAAGGTAAGCGTTATATTCTTTTTACCCTGCAAATTTAACTGAAAATTAAATAAGGTAAGTTATGATGTTTTTGTGAAAAATATTCTTTTAAACTAAATAATAGCTTTCAAACTATTTTATTGCAATAAAAGACTTATTTCTTTTCACTTGTCTCTACAGAACTTATATTTAAAGGAAATTTCAATGAGATAGCATGAAAACTAAATTATGGGGAGCATTTTGAGCGATAAAAACTGTAGAAAAACGTTACGAGAAAATATAAAATTAAATGTTATAAAGATGCATATTTTTTAGTTCATTTGGGCAGTGAAATCTCGCTTGAGGACAGTGAGAGTATAAATAAATTAAATATTTTTAATGAAAAAAATCGAAATTTTGTTAAAATTACAATGATGTATTCCCTTAACATAGATGTCGCCTTAATTCGATTAATATGCTTCATCTGTAAAATTATTCTGCCTCAGTATTAACACACAAAGCTGACATTCAGCCTCATTTTCGAAAGTAACACCGTTCAAGCGAAGTTTGTTTGATATTGTTGGAGACCAAACTGAAGCAGCAGTATAACGTATTACATTGCATTGACTAACTCCGTGTGTTTATTTTCATTGTGTATACAAATACGTAGAAACAAATCCAAAAAAAAAAAGCAAAAAATGAAGCTCCGGTTGCAATGAACAATGAAGTCTAAGTGACCTGAGCGGTAGCAAGTGACCTGTTACACAACTCCCTCCCACCTCTCATAGTGGTGAACCGACCCCCAACCACTCTCATACCCCCTAAAAATAACCACCCCCACAAACGCTTGTTTTTTCACACTTGTTCATTGCAAACAAAAGATAAAAAGAATTCAGCAAACCCCTTCAGCTCTCCACAAAACACAGTTGGTGGAATGGTGGTGATGCGTGAGGCGGGTGGGGAGTTGGTTGGTTCGTTAAAATGAAGCCTAAAACATTTAAACTAGCAGGGTACAAAGGATAGGAAATCAAATAAAGAGTACTAGCACAATAACACAGCCAGCTGAGTTGGGCTCACCACTTCAGGGCGGACTGGCGAATTAAAAATAACCGATTCCATTTGAGTGTGAAGCTCTGGGATTAGAGGGCTGCTCTGAGTTCATGTTACACCTACCCCTACCAACACTCCTCACACAGTTTTGGTTGGGTGTTAACTAATTCATTTTTTTTATATACAAAGCCCACTTTGTCTATCTCATATAATGCATAGTCCCATGTACAATTTTTATACTTCTCTCTCTGGATATTTTTTGTGGCAAAAAAATAGCACATATGGACATAGCTTTGACAAAGTCGCCTGTTTCTGGCGTGCTCTGCACGTTATGAACTTTGAAGTTTGCATTGTACATTGGCAGTACGGTATTGTAATCCTGTGTTACAGTCGTAGTCCGGTTATTTTTTCAAATAGATGCATTTTTCTTAACTTTATACATCCATCCATTCAAACTAAATTATAGCTCTTGGGTTCATTTAACGATATTATACACAGTGTAACAAAAAGGTAAGCCAAAATTTTAGGGAAACATTCCTTGCATATAGAGAGTGAAATTATGTTACATGAACATTGGTCCGAAAATGCTTTATTTTCTTGTTATAGGCCTTTCTCTTCACCTGCACCACTTAATAGAATACTTAAAAAGAGAACTGTGTAAAACAGAAAACCATATAAAATGGTATTCAAAAACAGAACTGTGAGTAACGGGACATCAAACGAAATGTTTAAAATGTTCCCCGTTAGCACGAATGCATCCGTTAGCTCACCTTCACATGGACTCCCTGATGTATCCCTGGATTATCTCGTATTATCTGACAGCCTTTCAGAACACGAACACGGAGACTCTCTACATCTTGCACCTGTTCTGCATACACAAGAGTTTCTAAATGCCTCCATAAATAAAACTCTAGTGGCTTCAGGTCAGGCGAGCGTGGAGGCCAAAGAATTGGTCCACCTCTTCCTATACATTTATCACGTGAAATGAGAAGGATCTCCATCGTGCATGAAGTACATGTCTCGTCGTATTCCTAATGGCACATGTTCCAACAGGATAGGTAATTTTTTTTAGACGATGTGGCAGTGCAGACATTTTGCAAATATTTGGTATTAATACTATTAAAGGCTTACAAACTTCCAAAATATTCTTGACGGTTTCGAATTTTGTCTGTGAATAACCGACATTACAGTTAAGCAACTTGTGTAGTTTATTTTAATTTGAACGTTGCTTATGAAGATAATTATTTTCTTTTATATCATATTTTTTCTCGGTAACTTTCAGTAATTTTCAGAAGTTAAAAGTTAAAATCACGTCTGCGTCAGCATCATTTGTTTTTTATCGAAAGTTTCATACGTATAAAAGAGAATGGAAGAATCTATGGGTTTCTTTACTTATGAAAATTGTGGTTTCTAAGAAAACGTAAGCTATTAAAATTTGACTTCTCAAGGTAGCAAGCTTGGCACCCTAACCTCTTATGAGAGCTTTTCCTACTGGATCCTACACGGGAGTTTTGTGCTGTGTTCCCTAACCAGAGGGCTTTGCCCCATAGATCCCCGCGGGGTACTTCGCTCCTGGGTCCTTCGTCCCATCAGCAGCCTTAACCCGGTTTATAAAGTGTTTAGTTAAGAGATGTGCGAAACGTTTTCAAAATTGTTCCCCAAAGCTTTAAAAATGGGGTCGAGTGCTAAATATAAAAAATATAGACATGGTGCAATATAATAATAAGTAGTCTGTACTATTTCCATTTTGCCAAAATCTCATGCCGAGTTTCCCTTAAAGATCGAAGTTAAATTGGTAGTCTACATAGTAGGTTATATATTAAATGTTAATTTTTTCCAAAAACAGGATAGGTGAAGAGTAAGTGTGGAATTCCTCAATATTAAAATATTAGCCAAAAACATAATCCCAAAGATATCCCATATAGGCTAGTTAATAATAATGCTTTATTTTATTGTTACAATATTGTGTAAAATCTATAATATGTATGATATTAATATTAATATATTAAAAATTGAAATCAATATATGTTCAAAATTTGTTAAACGAGCATAATGCCTCATTCCTATAAATTTATCTCCAACTTATTTCTAAATACGTTTCAACCTTATTAATTGCCTTTCTACTTATGTTTCTTTCTTAACAAGTTAGGTGTGGATTTTTTTTTTTTTTTTTTTTGTGTTCTTCAATATCGAGATAAATTGAAGAATCCCGCCAGTAAAAAAGTTACTTTTTTCGTAATCTTGCCCAAATAAAGCACATTTCATACTTTAAATTTGTTGCAGCAGTGTTGCGAAGATATATTTATTTTCTAAACGAATATTAGCCGCTGCCTCCACATGTAAGTTAATGGTATCTACGTTTAGCAGGTATTTAGCTGGTTGAGTTAAATTTATTTTTATTGAAAAAAACTGAAAGGAGAATTTTTTGATGATTGAAATGTGAATGTTTCTTTTCTTTATATTGGAAAAAATATATATGTATATACATATATAATATATGTGAATTAAGCTTCTGAGCTATCTACACTTTGAACTGTACTTACTTACTCATGGCAATAGACAATTCCTAAGCAAGCTAAAGGAATATTATCTATTTGTTGGAACCCGGAGGTTCATTGCCGCGCTTACTTGAGCCCACCAGTCAACCCTATTCTGTGCTAACTCCATCCAACCATCCTTTAAAGTCCTACTTCCCTTAAATCTATCCTAATATTGTCCTCCCACCTACGTCTAGATCCAAGTGATCTTTTCCCTTCGGCAGGATAATTGTCTTGTAAATTTTTATTTTTAGATTTCTGGACAAAAGACGAGAAGATAAGAGTTTCTGAACTGCATAAAAACAGGCATTCCCTGATTTGAGACTACACTTAACTTCTACCTTAACATTATTTGTGTCTGTAATTACTGCTCCCAGATATTTAAATTTCTCCACTTGTTCTAACGATTTACCGGCTCTTCTAATTTGTTGTAGTACATTATTTTTACGTTTCATTACCATATATTTAGTTTTTTCTGTATAAATTTCCAATAGAACTTTCCTGCAGGCATCGAAATACTTTGTACTGTAGTGCCATAAAATCTAATTTTGTACCATATAAAATTATTAAATGTTACCCATTTCATTTGACACATTGGAGACTATAGATGGGTCGGGTATTCAATGGGATTAGTGCGTTAGAAAAGGAGGAATTCTTTTAATTGAAAGCTGCTTCCTATGGATCACATCTTTCTGTGCGAACTGGAAATCATTAGTTATCCTTTGGAATGCTAGGTAATTCTCATAATCTACAGGCGCAGAGCCGGAATCTGGGCTTTTGTGACGTTCTTTGTTTTTTTGATCAGTAGAACTAAGCCTCACCATCACGGTTGTAAGGGTTGCTCAGTGGTAGAAAGGATGGCCTACATTTTTAACGTTCTATTTTTGTAAAAACGACTGATAATGCAAGATGCTGTAGCAGGCTCAAATGAATAAGCTAAGTTATATGAACCATTGAAAATACAGTACATCAAAATTATTTGTGTTTACATGATTGTAACTATTTATGTAAAATAATTTAAAGACTTATTTAATTACATATATGTTTATTAAAATAACTTCCTGAACTTACAGGTCGCCAAATGTACAAGGTTCACTTACTTTTAATTTGTAAAGACCTAAGCACTAAAAATAACTAGCTAAATAGTAATTAATATGAGTAAATGCAAAAACTGATACCATACATGATATAGGCCTACGTAGGCCTCTATAATTATGTGTCTATTATTTAATAACAGAGAGTGAATGAACAAATCACGGAATTCATATCATTCATAGGGTAATATTCATTGTTGATTTTCATAAATTTCATAAAGTAATATTCTTGAATTAATCACATTGTCGATAATGCACAACATTTAAAATAACTAAAGTAATTTTACAATTTGAAAAACTGAGAATAGGGTTGACATTTTGAACCATTAATCTTTTAAGCCCACTTTTTAGGTTGTTAAAACTTATTTAAGAGGCTGAAGAATAGTAATACTTATTCAGTTTGCTAAAAGATACAAAAACCTTACCCAACCAAAGTAATTAGGTAGTTGTAGAGTTGTCTTATGCTAACAGCAGGACAGTGAACCTTATATATTTGTACTGATGAAGGGAAAGAGTAATCGAAAGCATCGGCTATTATTTTAAACGATGTATTATTAAATTATTATTATCATTATTATCATCATCATCATCATCATCATCATCATTATTATTATTATTATTTACTCGAATACATCTCTGATATTTAAAAAAATTGTTAATCTGAAAAGTATGACGTTATTATTTTAATAATACGACTGCGTCACATGTGCAGTGACAGGAAATTTAATATGGGATTGTTATATTTCATGCTCTAATCTCACAAAGCAGACTAAAAATCTGGCAATCAACTAGTACATTCTGAAAAAGTAGAATACGATTCCAACTGAAATGCTGGAAGAGTGGAAATAAAGGTTTAAAAATAATAAAGGAGATTATTGCCACGAAAAACAAAAGAAATCCAAATTTAAGATAAAACTATTTGCAGAAACAGCAGCAACACCTTTCTTTGCAACAGAACTTCCCTGCAGCAAAGCTTGAGCATTATGACCTTACAGATTATTAACTACTGTTAATATGCTTGAGGGGAATGCTGTACTAAATAATGCATCCCCTTGCACTTGAGCTTTTAAAAACAGCATTTTTAAGCTTATGGTTGATTATGCATTAAGTATACTTTACATCTTATCGTTAGAAGAGTGAGGGAAGAAATTGGGTGAGGGTTGCTTTCCAGTGAGGGCGTGCTTCCCTCACGTGTCAGGAGGAAAATTACATTTGTAGACAGAAGAGAGGCCGTTTGTTGTGACACGATGGAATGCGCCGCAATTTCTAAAATGCCTCGAGGGGTGAAAAATATTGATGAATATAGCTCCTACTTGATCGCAAACTCATAAGGCATTGTGATTTAATCAAACAGCTCCTGCTATTTTAGAAAGGGAATTTTCGTATAGACTAAAATAATATCTACGTCCTCAAGTGATATAAGCGTAGAAATATTGCCTTAATATCATTCCATACTTATAATAACGTGTAGTCTTTCGTTTCCTTTAACAGTTTCGTCATTTATATCGAAGTTACAGTGTTCTGTTTTATTAAAACTAAATAAAACTTCACATTTATTGAAGTTAACACCAAAAACAGTACTCCGTTATTAGTTAAATCTCATGTATATTCTTTTGTTTTCGTCCTTAAATTATAAGCCTATTTCAAACTTAAATTCTGTTATTACTTTTTTCATTCAAATAAGTCTCAACGACATTCGTAATTTGCATTGAGCTAGAGTAACAGGTAGGTAGGTTATCGATAACTAAGCAGTTCTCATGGGATGCTATGATACTTCATCTTTTATTTCATTACACCTATCAAAAAAAACTCTACTAGTAACATTTTTGAATACCGACTGTTTCAACGACCAATGTAAGTTTAGTGTTTACTCGTTAAAAGAAACATATCTTTCTTAATTTCAGGTTATCCAATTCAACTGCCATTAGTTTTGCGCGAGAACTGTACATGAGCAACAGATAATAGTCTATAACTGTTTAAATGTAAGCAAAATTGTACAACTCCAAACTTTGTAATTCTTGTAAATGCACAATGTTACATTTCAAGCAGTCCGAGTCTCAGAAAAGTAAATATATTGGAACGTATCAGCCATTCTTGAAAACTGACCTTCCTAGCTTCATACGTCCATACCAACATTAATGATTATGGTATTCGAAAAGATGTACATGAATACAACACTATAAGAAATGTTTGAATATTAATACAAGATTAAACAAAACAGTATATTAATATTTATATTTGGCTCCCATATGTTATAAAATATTATCTGATGAAATAAATAAAGACTATCAAGAGTGGTTTTTCTCGTAATCTTCAAATAGCTAATAAGAATTCAATTCTATAGTCTTGATTACTTTTTAAACTTAAAAGTTATTGTAAATGTGTTATATTTTTTTATTGTTTGAAACTTTAAAGTTCCTGTATTTATGCCCAAATAACGTATAAAAATATAAATATAAAATAAGGAGGGAGTCATTGTCAGTATAGCATAAGAACTGGTTGTAGAGACCATAACAATTCAAAGCTTTTCCTTGCTGAAGACAGTTCACTCATACCGGCCTTGGACAGCAGAAGACTTAGGAATGAAATATTATTATTAGAGTGTTATCATAACAGTACTAACATAATGATGATCATCATTGTTTCGTCAAGTCCTAGTGAGTAAGGAAAATTACTCTTGTACTTTAGGTGAGTTCTAATGGTAAGAAAGACTTCTTTCACCTCTGTAGTAGTCATGCAAATATTTAAAATATCTCGTGCTGGTTTTCTCCTCAAACTTTAAGAAAAAAAGGCAGATGCAATACAAGCTTCTAAAGAAAAGTCCCTTTTTTACGTGGACGACCAGTAGAGTTTGGTATATTTGGTATGATAGATTTCCTATTGCAATCTGTATTCCACGTTAAACTATAAGATCCAACTACTGTAGTAACTGCTTCAGTGATCTTCAGTTCAAAATTACCTTTATCCTCTAAAGGACGGACAAACTTTCTCTAGGACCATTCGTGAAAAATATGATAGCCTACTATGAGTGTATGTTATGAACTAGTCCTATCCTTATAATTGAATGACAAAATCTTATAATTTATTTGTATAACTATTATCCTCATAATTTTAATAAAATATTTTGTTACGGTCCTGCAATGTACGAAATATTAATTAAACTCTCACTTGGTTCAATTTATAGACTACAGTAGTGGGCTATATGGTCTGTATCGTCCTCTAGACTTCAACAGTCCAAAATGTTGTTCATTAACACCTTACTATACGAAACCAAGAATTTGAAGGAAATACTCTTTTATAAAGTATCCCGTGATTTTATAACATGATGAAAGGGATCCAAATATATAACATTACTACCTGCGCAAAATTCGTCTTGTCTTACTTAGAAAAAACTGCAACAATATTAGGAATAAATTATTGAAGAATTTTAATCACATTTTAGGTCTAGCGATATAATTTATCAGAATGGTTGCGATTATAGGTATGTTTATAGAAATTTTGCCTTATTTGTAATTATATTTTTGTATTTTTTTATGAAAGTTCAAGCGTGGTTTATTTTAATTTAAAATAGTTTCTGTCCTGGTCTTTTAATATTGTTATAAGTATTACAGGATTATAGAAATCAGATAGAGCTCATGGTATTCTTACCTAAACATTTCTTGAAAAAACTAAAATAACACCTTGACATGGAAGTTCTAGACTGTCAAAATTTTAATTTAATTTTAAACTAAACAAGTATATGTTAATTATTCCATTTAACTATATTTTCTTTTGCCATTGTCATGTTGAGTTACAACTAGAGAATTGCTTTTCGATAATTATTTGTTGAAATCTGATATCCAATTTTGCTAAAATTCACGATCTACCAAAGTAATTTGTTGTCGATCATCCAATCGCTTATCTTGAGTCAAAATGTTTACAAATCATGTCCATCACTAAGGTGTCAGGTAGTCTCTATTATTATTGAAATTTATTTCAATTTGTTTGTTCTGGTTTATGTCCTTTACATGAATTTTCGCCCGTGACACATTTGATATCCCACAGCGTAAACTCAATTTGGCAGTGTCATGCAAGAACGCTGGTTTTTGCCGTACTGTATTGAATGCAATGATTAGTGACGGTGTCGTCGGGACGCCTGGCGGCGCCGCTTCGCATCTAATTAATGTCGGATTGCGGTGAGGACTTGCGGCTTACCGGAGCATAATTAGTCGAACATTCTCAAGACAATTGGCGACGTAATAGAAAGAAAATAATTTATCCCATAAACTACTAAGTCTTCCATTTAAGTCAGCATTACATTGTGACTTCTAGGCCACTTATGTTCTCTCTATAACATTTAAATCATGCAAAAAATGTTTAATTATTATATTTTATATTATTAAAAATATATAACAAACCTCTACAATAAATTCTGTAATCTATAGTATAGGGACCTATTTTAAATCCTTAAAGTAGAACTATATTGATTGACTACCTGTATTAACTATTTTTCTAAAAAAAATTCTATGATCAAATGTATTGTACTGTACATAATTTTTCAATATATTTCCTATTTCATTGTTTGATTGGTTATGGTTATTCAATGATGGGGATGTAACTTACTGTAACTTAGGCCTGTTACAGTCGCCATTGTGCCAGAATTTTGCCCAGCAGCAGTTCTTTTACATATTCATAAATTTACAGACATAAGCATATCATATTTTTGTACACATAAATGCCATCGACTTAGGTGTAGAAAGCCCCGCCATACAGACTGCTCCACCACGCCAACCCCATTTAATTGAGAAGTGAATAATCTTAAGAGATTTTTTAACTGTTAAAATTTTATAGTTTTTATATTCCATAAAATTCTTCTCTCTACCTAGTAAGATAATATTAGCCTATATAGTTTATTATAGGGTGTACGCATCATGTAATAAAATATGCAATTAAAGGAATAAAATAAAATCAAGTAAACTGATGTAACGAAGTGCCAGAATATTTTTGTTTAATCAGTGATCATTGCAATTGTGGTATACAGAAAATAAATTATATTTTTAATCGATTTCCGAGTTAAGCTCTTGATCGATTCATTAAGCTAACTGTATTGCAACTTCCAAAGCCAGTATATGAACACTGTAAAACAATAATATCATGAGAACCGATTTGCATTTGATAAATTCTTTCTAATATTTTACCACAAAATAGGCTCTAAATTGGGCATTACTCCGGTACCGGTCAACCGAATTAGTCCGATGTCAACAGGTTTCTTTCTATGGACGTTATAAATGCGTATACCAAGTGTCATTAAAATCCGATAAAGCGTATTTGAGTTATCGCTCGTACAGATAGATGGACAGATATTTTCCCTTCCCCCACACAATCTCATAAAGTACCATTCTGGCGCTTAATAACTAAGGGTTTTTAATATAAACTACATAGGCTATTATTCGATCTAAAAATTTAAATAATTTGTAAAATTTAGGCTATCATTCTGACTTTCTTACCAATAATATAAACTCAGTTAATTTACTTACTTGTATTCTGTAATAAATATTAAATTACTATGTCAAGCCCAACTTAAAAGTCTAAGCATTACAGAAGTGAGGAATTTTTTCACATACTAGTCATCAGTATAAAAAAGACTGTAAATATTGTACTTAAAGTCACACTCCCTGCAGCATACTTAATTAGAATATGATATTATACTCTTACTATCCTTCACGTCCAATAAGAATTTGATCTGAGGCTGTAAAATCAATTATATGTAATTATTCTTAGCGTTGTTATCATTCAAGTTTTTAACTGTTAAAACTTTTATTTTTATTATTAATAGGCTATTATTTCTGTTAATACAGCCATAAATACAACTAGACTTAATTCTCAATTCTAGAATTTCAAATATCATTAGTAATTATTACCCCTACCATGCTTATTATTATCCATGCTTCTTAGGCTGTTTCAATTAAATGAATTTTCAAGTTAACTAATTCTCATAATCAAATGACACAAAAATAAGTTCTTAAATATACTTCCTACATACTAAACTCATTAATAAAATCTACCTGTATAGTGTAGTCTAACAACTGTCTTCACCTTTTTTATAATCTCAGTTTTACTGGAGAAATATATTTTTTATAAGATCATTCTGACAGGTGCACCAGATTAGATCGTTGAAAATGATTTTATTTTTCGTATGTATAACAACGAAAAATATGTTACATTTTTCGTTAATTCTATTTTCATAATGCGAACAGTAAGCACAGTTTCAATTTTAAAAATGTTAGTAATTTTTATTAAGTGTATTAGCAATGAATACAATAAAATATTATGTTTAATTACCCTTATTTTATAAAACAATAATATTAGTATTATAAACGATAATAATATTTTTTTCTCACCTCTGCCACTCCTGCCGACGAACCTGAGGTCATTAAACTTGGCCACCTGGTTCTTCATGACAGCCGTACAGTTGCGAAGTTCTGCACAGTAGTTCTCGTCGTTTCCCGCCCTGACAGTGACGAGGGTGCCGTCTAGGACGTCTCCAAGAGCCACCACTTTGAAGGCGACGGGCAGAGTCTTGTTGGATCTCCAGTGAGGCGGAAGAACAGTACAGACAAGATGTGGACTTCCGGTACGAACTAATTCTCCGGGATGCTCCGATAGGAGTCCGTCTAAAGTTCTCTCCGCTAACACATCAGCTGTTATAGCACTGTAACCGCCTCCACCACCGTCAGTTCCTGCCGCCCCCGGTGTCGGTGTGCCCACCTCCGACGCCAGGTGCATTACTTCACTATTAACAAAATTTACAACAGCGCTAATTCTTGCAATTCGCTGCTTACGAGTTGGCCTATAAACCGACTTCTCACTACACACATGTCTTATCGACTTATTGAAACGTCTTCGTTCCCCACTTCAGTCCTCCCCAATCCAATTTCTGGATTTGCGGCTCCACACCTCCTTTATATTTGTCTTCCACAAACAAAATCAAGAAGTAAACATACCAAACTTTAGTGGTCGTCCACGTGGAAAAATATAACTCGATTTTTCTTCAGAAGTTTGTCTTGAGTCTGTCTTCTTTCTTAAAGTTTAAGAAGAAAACTAGCGTGAGATATTTTAGTTCTTCGATTCACATCGAAGAATAAAACGATTATATTGTTTTATAAACCATACTTTCTATAAGTTTTTATAAAGTAGTTTGCTGTTAACACCGCCACACTTGTTAGTTCATGACACAGTCGCACTTTTTGGTACACCTCAGTTCTACGGTTGCCCGTGGTTTACAAGGGATGACTTTTCGTGGGCATCCATCACACCACATTCGCCAATTAGACGTGGGAAGAGTGAGAAAGACAGTATGAGAGCGAGAGAGAGAAAAGAGGAAGTAGGAAAAGTGGGAAGGTTGGCGGGGGTAGTTAGGCTATATCACCCCTCTTTTTCCTCTCCATACCCTAGTGCGCCAGTCTAGCCGTCCAGCGGTGCCCGTGTGCGTCCCTTTTGGGTGTTCTTCAACCGTCTACTCCCCCCACACTACCCACAGTCACCGCCGCGATGGTTGGTAACGTTCACGTCACACCCCCACCCCACTTGTTACCCCACTTGTAATTTTTTACCCGCTTCTCCAAAGTATTTCTCCCGAGCGTGTTTGTAAGGGTATGTAGCGCTTAGTTCTTTGTACTGCTTTTGTTTCTACTACGTCTGTAGGAGACTTCTGGGGAAAAGGTCCCCACAAGTAACATAGTGCTAGATTTGCAGATCAAAGAATAAAATGTGCCTGTACTCACACAGAGAGTTTTTCTTGTAAATCGGTGGTAGTGGTAGAGGTGGTAACGGCGGTGGTTGTTAAAAATAAAAAAAATACTGAACTAGTTTCTTTTAAGGTCGTACAGTAGAGCTGCTTGTGTGTGGTAGTAGCTACCTGCAACCCCCTCCCACCTCCCTGTACCACCACCCACAGTATGCAAATCACTTGGCAAAAGGGTGTTCCACAAAGAGGTTACTGGTTAACTGCCCAACTGTCTCATATCCTCTACTCGTTTATTTCACTTGTAAGCTTCTCCGGCAAGTGGTACAGGTTTAAGTGTCCACAGCATCACATTCACTCTTGGAGATAATTGTTTATGTTAAGTTATTTTTTTAAACTCACGAAATTCTTTTAGTTCTCACGCGAACTAGCGAGCGGAGATTCCGGGGGTTACAGTTTTTTCCTGCCTTCCTTTACGAAAGCTAGGAGAGTGACTGAGCATGTAACAGTGGAAATAAGGCGAGGGAAAGGAGGGTAAAAATAAAGAAGATGACGAAGAATAAGAAGAAGAAGCGGCTGTTCTTGGGGGCTGCCACCGCTGGGGGTTTTTGAGGATGGGCGTATTCGACGTCGGTTTTGAGGGCGGAGTTGAGTTGTCAGGGAAATCTCTCGCTCTCTCCGTCTTACTCTCTTTCTTCTACTTCTTCTGCTCTAGCTTCATAAGACGCTGCTCCCCCCTTATTCCTCGGACTGGAGGGATGGCGGGGGAGTGGCTGTGGCAGAGGACCGCGACCAAGGAAACGAAAGAAGAGCTCCCCTCCACGCCGGCATGGCAGAAGAAAAAAGGGCATGTTGAAGGCCCAGGGTGACGCCAGCCGCGGTGTTGAGGATAGCGGCGACGGCGGTGGCGCATGTCAAGACGCTCGTTTTTTCACTCTCTTCTTCTTCTGCCACTTCTCCTTCTTCTCTTCCTCACCTTTTCTTGGCTTGTCTTGAGGTTCCACGACGTGCGGGTCTTGGGCCGGATCTCCTCAGGGACCCCGCTACAGTACTACCCATGTCAAACTCCTTGATCCCGACCTATTTCCTGACATACGCACCCTAGTAAATGTTATATCCTTATATAAGAGGTGAATTAGTTCGTGGCATTTCCTTTTTGGTTATGTAGCGTGAAATGTACAGTAAGTTTTCTTGAGATAGCCAGATACTCGGGATCATATTTGACATACCCTTACCTCTTAGCACGGACATGTGCATTAAGTTATCCCCAACCGGAACGTAGATCAAACACAACTCCCAACACCTTACCTAATTTCTCACTCCTCAGAGTCCAACCTCAAAATGCGGGTCCACACGTTTGTGTTAACTCAAATATGGGGATAAAGGACCAGAAGCTAATTGTCCCGGGTTTGGTATATATGCGTGTTTCTATGTCGAAACCACCAGTAGTGCTCAACTCACAGCAGTAGTCAGAACCTTACAGGAAACAGCTAGCCATCGCCCCCATGAGCATTTGAGAAAAGGCTTCTGAAAATGTTACCCAATGTCTATGAGTCTAATATGGTTAAATAATATATGGATAAGTATACGTGTTTTTACAACATATTAACTGCTCAAATGTGTTAGGTTTTAGAGGTCAGAAAGCATCACTATACTATATCCGTGAATTTCGGAATCATTTCTTTATTACATAAAAAGTGTAAACTGTAGTCAAATTAATAAGCAAAACAGTAAGTAACACTCTCAATTTCTTAATTCATTGATGTCATTTGGAAGGTGTTAATCTTATGTACTAACCACAGAAAGAACTACTAATTACTAATATCGTGCTTTATCCACCGTATAAAATATATCATAAACTTGAACCTTGGTTTGATAACATGAACATTTGAATTTTACTTTAATTCCTAGACATTTGCGTGTATGCTTTCGATTTGATTTCGTAAATACCTGATCCTGCCGCAGAGTTGATGCTTTATAGATTAAGAGTAGAACTTATATTATTATTATTATTATTATTATTATTATTATTATTATTATTATTATTATTATTATTATTATTATTTAATTTTCAAAGTAGCTAAGGAACTATTTGAAGAAAAATTTACTCTTCTTGTTCTCAAATGTAGTGTTGCTATTGTTCAGTCTTATGTATTTGCCATTTTGAGAACTTGTTGGTGTAGAAGATTCAACGTATTAACAATCATATATATCATTTTTTAAATTTTCTAAAATTAGTACAAACCAAATAATGCATTAATGGTAGGCCTAAATTCATCTTACTGAAAACTGAGTAAATTCAGTCAAACCCTTACGAATGGAGCATAAATAAACGTATTTTGATATTAGAAAAACATTTAATTAACACCTCTACCAGAACAATAACTACAACCAGAAAAAAAATCGTCCTCGTGAATAACTAGAATGAAAGTTCTCAGTAACTTCCAAGACAAGTAAATAAATTGAACGCGCCTGCAGGGAAACATTCGGCTACGTGCAGTACAGCGCTGGCGGAGAAGTAGTCGAAATTCAAGGCGCTTGCTTAGCTCATAGTGCAATCGTGACATTCACAACGTTATCAGGATTATCATTAGGCCTTTTCATCTTTATCTGCATCGTAAACAGAAACATCTCCAATATTTTAGAGATTTAGTATAAAAAAGGGTGCAGTATTTATGTATTTATTCAATTATTAAGTGTCATTATGGTGCTTTATGAGATTGTGTGGGGACGGGAAAATGTCTGTCCGTCCGTTCGCGTGTCTGTACGCGCGATAACTACAATGCGCTTTATCAGATTGTCATGAAATTTGGTATACGCATTTATAACATCCATGGGAAGAAATCTACTGATATTGGACCAAATTGGTTGACTGGTACCGGAGCAATGCCCAATTTAAGGCCTATTTTATGGCACTATATTAGAAAGAATTTATCAAATGGAAATTATTTATCATGACTACATATTGTTTTACACTGTGCATATACGGCTTTGGAAATTTCAATACAGTTAGCTATGACAAATAACATTATTCCTTTACATATGCTTATCAACCTAGACCGTTAAACTTGAGCGAGGTAACCTAGATGGTAACGTCTTCTGGGGGTCCCTGGTTCAAATCCCATAGCCGGATAATTTGACATTTAAAAAAAAATTATTATGTTAGTGTGCGATTGTCAAGATATCACAAATCTGTATAGTTCTGCTGATGCTGGACGATTTTAATCTGATTTTAAAAAATATACCTTTTTTTCTTCCGTAAACCCTGCTTAATGAATCAATATGGAGTTTAACTGAGAAATCAATTTTAAAAACCTATTTTATGCATATTATAATTTCAATTGAAGCTGATTAAAACAAAAGTATTCTGGCACTTTGTTACACAGTTTACCTGATTTTATTTATAATTATATTTACTTTATAAAACGTGCTAGTAGATTGAATTCTGAGCAGGCTACTACTGCATGTAGCATTGTTGTATGAAAACGTGGTTAATTATTTAATTTAACTTGATCACCCCAGCCTGACTTTTTGCAATATAAAAACAGAGGCGCAAATGTTAAATTAAAAGATAAACTGTTCCTATAGTTAACAATACAGATTAAACTTAATGATCAATATAATATACGAGTATTTTAAACCCTTTTTGGTAGCATTTAAAGTTTTAAAATCTAAATAATAATTCAAATTTTTATAAATAAAACAATGACATAAAAATATTTGAGGGCATTTTTGGAAAACCTCGCCCATTAAATGGGAGGTGTGGAATCGCTCACTGTCATCACTCTTCAGATTATATTTCAACAATAACATTCCGATTCATTCACAAAAACTTCAGTTCTAACCCTCGTTATTATCGTACTGGTTCCTGGATGGAAGTGTGCAATGTTTTCTTTTTAGAGAGTACATGTCCAGGCTTCATCATAAAGTCTTGGCAAGTCGCTTCTTTGGCTTGGCTGAGGTGGGACCGGGAAGCCAGCTGGGGGTGGGGGGGCGACTACTGGGCATGTGGAGGGGCGGTGAAGGGTTGAGACATTCTCCCGTTGTCTTGGAAACAAGTAGTTTGCCGTCAGTTCCCTGGGGATGCAGCCTGCTGTTCTCAAGGTGTTTTTATTAAGTAGCGGCCCCGACATGATACTTCCCACGACAGCGCTTTCCTCTATCAAAAACAGCTATACGCTTATAACATTTACCCATATTTCTTTGGTAGGTAATATACACGTCTATACTCCAACTGGACATTTGCTCTAATCTGAGACTATTTTGGTAACGAGTGCTTCCGTATTTTTACTTCCTCTGCCCATAGAGGAAATACCATAGGTACTTTAGGTAGAGGAAGTATTGTTTTCGATCCCCAAATTCGAAGTTGAGTTTTTAACACAAATACACGTTTCAAGGCCCCCTGAATCCAGAAATACTATTTTTTGAAACATGTCTGTGTGTCTGTGTGTCTGTGTGTGTGTGCGGATGTCTGTGAACAGGCTAGCTCCAAAACGGAAAATCGTATGAAAACAATATTTCGTATTTGGATCAGGTACCTTCTGAAGATGTGATCCGAAGATTGGCGACAAATTTTTCTTATTTTTAAGGGAACTTTACATGAAAAAATTTTCGTTTTTCGCTGTTTTCTCGAAAACGGCTCTTATGATTTCCTTTAAATTTTGTATATGGAGTGCTTATACCAAGAGCTAAAACTTTTATTTGAAACTTTTTTCAAAAAAATTCTCTGTAGGTAGTTGTAAGCCACCCATTGTTTGTAGAAACTCTGTCTTACCTTGTGAACAACTCAATACGCAGACAATCAAGGCCTCTTATTCTATGTAAGCATGTGAAGTGAGAAAGATGTATTCTTGGCCATGCTTAAAGTAAAGAAACATCTGAGGGGAAATTCGATAAATTTCGGAAATTATTTTTAACGGCGGAAAGGTCAATTAAACGTTTGCATTCACTTGTTTTTTTCTTCTTTTTTTAGTTTGTCCATAGCTTGCGTTTTAGTCGCAACTTTCAAAGAAGGGGCTATAAGATATTTACGTATAGCATAATTATTATTATTATTATTATTATTATTATTATTATCATCATTATAATCATAATCATCATCATCGTGTTCTCATGATATAGGCCTATTATCCATTTCCTTTCTGGCGTATACAGTCATATTTCAAAGAATTAAAATCTTTTTCCATCATATTGAAGGAGACCACCTTCATGAAATTCTCTTTAAAAAATTTTAAAGAGAATTTCATGCAGTGAAACACTACTAAGTTATTTATACAAATGTCAAATTATACGTATGATTGTTACATGTAATAGTGTTGAAGCGTTGAACTGTTTAGAAAAGACGTTCTAAACCAAATTCACAAATTTATCATAATTTTTAATTATAATTTGCTGGACTTAAATTTACAACATTCATAACACCCATTGGAAATTTTATTTTTAAATTTAAAATGATTTACTTGTTAATAAAATAAAATAAAATAGTCACGTTAATTTTCAAAGTTAATAATTTATTTAACAGCTTTCTCCAGTACAAGTTGTAGCTTTTTACCCTAAAATTTGTGTATTTAACAACAATTATGTTAAAAATTATATAAAAAGGAAACGTGAGAAGAAGCATTTAAAAGCTAAATTACAATCTAAACGAAAAACTAAGTTTTTCTGAACCCCTTTTTCATGATCTAGCCATGACCATAAGTAACTAATTTTAAAGCACATTGAACTCTGCACTCCATGATCAATTTTCCAAACGTTTCACGTTATGATTCTGTGTCATGAACTTACATTTTAAATTATTCTTCCCTTCCTCCCAAAAATGGTCAGGCTAGCCACTGGTTAGATGAAACATGTTTATGAAAAGTTGTAACCCGCCATACCGTTTTGTCCACCCCTGGGCTATATAGACCAAACCCGTCCTCATAGATTGAGGCAAAGAAAACATTTATACCCAAAGTAATGGCAGAGGAGTTTAACTTAAAGGTCTCTGACCCCTACAATTTACATATGGTTGGTACAGATTCAATTATATATTTACAAAAATAAAACATTTACGGTGACTTGTATGTCTATGTCATTTTAAGCTAGAAGTCCTATGTAACTGGACGTACTGGAATGTTGCCAATGCCCGGTGGATAAGCTATAGCTATCTGGACATTGTCTTTTAGGCTACAAGTTGAAATGTTTATGTAATGTAGCAAATTTATAAAATTAAGGGAAAGCGTTGCAGATTTTGATCTTTCGATCGTCTTGTGTAATACTGGTAAAAATGGTATTCTAATTTAAACATGGTTGTTTGAAAGTCATGGTTGTTTACTTCAATTTACTCCTTTTAAAAATAATTACAATAAACTTTTTTTTTAATTTTTAATACCGTTTCAATGTGGAAAATAGAACAAAAAGAAAGATCTCAGTACCCGATTCTACGATAACCTATCTTAAATAACAGAATTTATGTAAATTTTGTTTGAATAAGATTGACCATTTACTTAAATCGTAATCATACTTTACCTCAATCTGTGGTTAAGGTAAAAAAAATTGTATAGGCCTATCCCTTATGTATAGAGAAATCTTTAAAAGGAATTAAAGTTCTTGAAACAACCAGACCTATAGCCTTACATGTTCTGTAGCAATCAGACACGACCAGCAAGTCGTTATCCTTTGTGCCACCTTGTACAATGCCACGCGCAGTGCGGTGTACCTGTAATAATCATAATTCACTTCAAATGTGCTCGTTCATACAATGTGACAACGGTATGGAAAAATTCTTACTGCTATGTAAAAGGAAATATCCCTGTCCTTGGCTCTTAAAAGTTTGTAAAAATCTGTTTCATTAAAACAATTTGTATATTTCTTCATTCTATTATTGAATTTTATATTCATCAAATTAGAATGCTATTGTGGGATAAACTTCACTCTGTCTTTCTTCACATTCCTTTCCTTCATTATTTTTTATCAAACAGACAGGATTACTGGCATGGGAATAGATCTACCAAATATGTCTTGGTAAATTTTCAACCAGAAAAATCCTAGATACTGTGTTCACTGAATAATATTTTTACCACCTGTATTCTTGTTTTTTTATGTATAATTATTGAAAAATGATAGACAAAATGACGATGATAAATCATTCTAAGAAAATATCACAAGAAAATCCGAAATAAATTATCCAGATCAGAGGTAGAAAACTGAATACACCCAAGTTTTTATTCAATTTCTTTGATTCCGTACAGTTCGTAACTTTCACCTGAAACATAGGAATGTCTGTCAATGGAGCAAGTTGAGTAACCAAGAAATATTGTAGCCCTGCTGCAAAAGTTTTCAAGAGTCCCCCTAATTTTTTTATTGTTATTCTGTTATTCACACATGTATCTTTCCTGTAACTATAAGAAACAATGTTTTCACTGCTATTGACGTAAAAGTGCGTCACTTTAAAAACCAGAAATATAAGATTAATATAATACTACTTTATTCTAAAATGTGAGGAATTTTATAAACTTATTAAGATTATCATTCATGGAAATGATCCATTCCACTGAAATATTCCTCAATGATTTCAAAATTAAAGCCCATTGATGATTTACTTGAAGATTTCTTACATTAATCTGAATAGGTTAAATAATTAAATAATCCTTTATAGTCTCAAGGTATATGTTGTAGTCTTACCAGAAATATCAACAGTCCTTCTCGTTTTTCCGAAGTGTCGTTGTTAAGAGGACAAGAACTCACTGACGACAACCATAACGCGTCGAAATTGTGGTTAGCCTAAGAGCTAATTTTCTTTTGGTCACGCTAGACAATATTACGTAACACCTATACGTTTCCTGAAAGTGACTGAATAAGTATACCATGTATGTTGAAATGAGAGAGGAAAATAACACAATGTGCAAGTACTGAGAACGAACTATTCCAACTCATTGTTGAAACATGCAAGCTGACTGTTCTAACAAAATATATTTTGTCCATATTTTTCACTGTCAAATTACAAGTTACAAATTCGCTTTATAAGCAAAATTCATAGTATTTCTTTTGGTTGTCTACAATTTGTGGGTCCCAAAGCCCTTAGGTCTCATGCATGGCAGACTTTGCGGGCTCCTTAGTCACCCCCGCCTCCTGTTGCATAATGACAAGCTTCATAACCTGTACCCTTCATCGAATGTAGCAAGGGTAATTAAAGCATGGAAAATGAAATGGGCTGGACATGTTACGCGCATGGGGAGGAAAGACATAACTCAAAAATTACTGGGATAACCGAAGGGAAAAGACCACTTGGAAGATCTAGACGTAGGTGGGAGAACAATATTAGAATAGATTTATGGGAAGCAATATTTGCAAAGTTAGATGGTTGGTTGGAATTAGCACAGAATAACTTTGATTGGCGAGCTTATATAAGCTTATGAATCTCCATGGAAGGTTCCATAAAGTAGATCTTGATCTTAAGGGAATGAGAACAACATCCTTTTTAATTCTTGGTATGCCTAATTGTAACTAGAACAACACAATTAAATTCATTAATATCTTATACTGAAGTTAACCTCCATTTTACGTTCGTAAAACCAAAACTTTTTGTTCTGCTTTAAATAGAATATTAAATCACTGTGGACTGTTTTCAACAAATGCAGTATATACAAAACCTTTACCTTTTATTTGTTTACACCTGAGGTCTTATAAATAAAAGTATTTTAATTATAATGTAAACTTTATTTTTTAAATGAACTAAGCTGTTTGCTAACGAAAGTAATATTTTGTTCTAAATGTTCTGGTATTTCACCTTTTTGTTAATCAAATATACTCCACACAATGCCTTGAACCATGCTAAGCGAAATAAGAGCCTAATAATGGCCGAGGTAGCTTGGAAATCGTGTTTCAGCATGGTGATAGTTTGAGAGTTTCGATAAGTGTAAATGCTGACCCGTCAGAAAGTTTGTGGCTGACATTTCAAACCGGCTCCGTTACCAGACTCGCATTGGTCTTTTCCTTCATTATTCACAATTCCTGAAAAACATTGGACCGCTGTGTCCCAACAACATGGAAAAGTGGCATAAAGTATATCTTGATTAATTTAAGAACACATAAGAACCCTTTTCCTGATCGACACGCTTGATTTTACGTTCAATCGAATGTAATAGAACCCCCTAGGTTTTCATTTACAGCTACAATGCAAGAATTCTAAGCTATGTTTCGACCCCATGTTTCTGCCTGCTGTGGGTGACGTGCCATAATGAAAAAACTTACTCTTGGGATTTTCGCTTGGGTAATGCAGTCAGTATGGCACTGGTTTTCTACACTCAAGTTTGTGGGTTTGATCCCAGTTCAGAACAATAGCATTTATTTGTCCATAAATATGATAGGCCTATGACTGTAGATTTACAGGCATGTGAAACAACTCCTATGAAACAATATCCCGGCACACCGGTGACTGCCACAGGCTTTTATGTTTCTGTACATCCCCTTTATTAAATAACCATAATACCATCCACAATTATTCTTGGGAAACTTATGTGTAACAGGACGGTACTGGAATTCCAGACTGTAGGCCTATATCTTAGGGATGAATAACTCCGCACCCAAGCTGTAGACTGTCTAATATCGTCTTCCAGCCCTGAGGTAGAGTGTAGGCGCTAATAAAAATGTAAACATTCGTCATACTATTATTTGAATTTTAACGTTGTAGGTATATCCCTATTTAGGCCTGTGACCGTCGCCGGTATGTTGAAACTGTGTTCCCAAGATCTTTTAAACGCCCATTCTATATGAATGGGCCTGTCACTTTCATGTACACTTAAATTCCACCGACCCGGGTTGCCATCGAACCCGCGACCTCGGCCACAGAAAGACAACGCCTTACGGACTGCGTCATTCAATTGCATGACTGTCTGTTTAGTACATTACAATTGTAAGATAGCATATACAAAAATCTACCTTAGCCTAACATTGAGGATGTCCTCCATGGCATGCATTACTGCTAGCACACACCTTCACGTCGAATCCAGATTTCGCAAGGGGGGAGATACACCTTTGAGGGTAAAAACAAATATATATTTTTCAATTTTTTTTCTCTCTGTAGCACACACTTTTGTTTTCAATTTGGATATATTTTTTTTTTTTACTCCCATCCAGTCTCTATTATGAAGGAGCCTGTTGCATAGAAGTCCTTCCGAATTTCGGCATCTTTTTCTTTCAATCGCTTTATTCCGTGCTGTCATTGGTGGTAATTTATAGTTTTATCTCAGGTCTTCTTTCCATTATTCATACACTTATCTGGAGAGGGTGTTCCTTGAGGCACATAAAGGTTTTTTTTCAGAAAAACTGCTTTCACTTTTTCTATCTGTTCTTTTAAATCGTCCAAATTAGTGCTAGTCCATAATTTGATGATGACGTGACTTTTAGTTTGAAGAGCTAATGTCTATTTCTAGGGATGGTCATGATAGATCCTTTATATCATTCATCATTAACATTTTTTTTATATACATTAAATTATAATCTCTCGGTCTTATATGGTGTGTAATTGCACCAACTAATCAGTGCAAATCTTAAGTTCCTAAGTCATTCTTCATCTTATTATGGTATTAAAACTATATAATGCTCACTTCCTCTTCATTACCGCAGTCGTCTTAACCACTCTCCAATCCTTGTGTTGATAAATTTCATGTTGTTTATCTCCTACGAGGGATTTGTATGTCGTGTATAAAATAATTCCACCTATTCCCTCGTATAAAATGTTTTTGTTAAAATATCAGCTCATAGCTTTGTCAAATCTAAAATTTATATTTGTCAATATTATAAAACGTAATTAAAAATTATATCTGTCAATTTTATAAGACAATTTTCGTATACTGTGGGCAATATATTTCGGTTATTCAGCCATCATCAGGTCCTTTTTCTTTCTCCAGGTGATCTTATTCTGTTGGTTAATCCATTACAAAGGACCTGAAGATGGCTGAATAGCCGAAATATATTGTCCACAATATACGAAAATTGTCGACAGATATTATTTTTAATTATGTTTTATAATATTGACAAATATAAATTTTAGATTTGACAAAGGTATGAGCTGATATTTTAACAAAAACATTTTATACGAGGGAATAAATGGAATTATTTTATACACGACACTCTCCAACCCGTTTCGAATTAGATGAATATTATATTGCATGACAATTTTGACAGAGTAACAGATTCCTTGTCAAGGACATACATTTGCAACTACAAAATTGCTTACTGTTATTAAATCATGAAAACTAGTGAAATTTCATCTTAACAAAAAACAAAAACAGACAAAATATGACTAGGAACTTCCTGCAACAACGTGTACCTAGAAAGAACCAATAAAATAAATTCTGGTTAAAATGAGATAAAATACATGTTCATAATGTTATTTGGTAAAACAAATTGCATGTGAACTGCTTGCTATACTTCAGCAGCCTCCAGTTGTAGACCATCTCCTTCGTTTTCAGAACTAGTGCCTTTGAAAAAGCTGTGCCTGTTGATTTTCAATAGGATGGTACGCAGGAGAGACTCTGAGTATGGCAACTTGGCTGACTGATGTGTGCTCCACTGAGCTCATTTAGATGTGTAATGAAACAAAGACACTTGTGTCGCTCTAGAGCTGAGAGGGTGTACAGTTATGTAGAGTGCCTTCTATAGTACTTGAGAAAGAGCCAGCTAATTGTGACACGGAAACGTAATCAGCCTGTCTCTACCTGTAGTTGTTTAATAAAGAAACCGGACGACTGCTCTTCACGAGAGCACTCTTGGGAAAACGATTCCAAAAACTTCAAAATTATCTCGTCTGTGAATCGACTTGTTTTGAAATCTTCAAGCATTATATAATATACCACGCGTCTCTGTATTAAAAAAACGACTTAATCTACGAAGTTACACACTGTATGAAACTCAGATTATTTTATCAGTACTGTACCACAGTATAAGTATTAATACAGTAAAGAAACTGTGTGTTAAAAGTCCTATGACAACATGTTGGCTGGACGACACTAGCGCTCCATGCGGAGATCAAGTAAAACTACATTCTCATCATATCAAATGACTTGGGAAAATACATACACACATCGCAAAATTTGTTATGTTAAAAGAGAAAAATACAGAATATTTTTATTTAATGCAAATCTAATTTTAAATATAATTTATAATTCAAATTATGATATTAAATAGCCTACGTATTAAATACGTAAATTATATTATAGGTCTGTCACGTTGTTCATCCTGCACGTCATTGTTGACAGTCTATTTTGATTATTTGCCTTATATGGCAATATACGACTTCAATTTATTGTATGTCTATGTAGCGTCAATTACTGCAGGGTAGACTCCATTAAACAAAACAAAAAAAACTGGAGCATTTGGAATTGAAGACACAGTTTTAATTAACGAGTTTTTATAGGAATTCATAAACTGTCTGTTTTCGGCGTGTGTCAAGCATAGACGGTAATTTTCACTCAAATATTTTACATATTTTGTTACTAGGTTTTCTTGTCGACCATTAATGACCTATTTTATACACCAGAAATCATTACAACAGAATAAAATATAAAAATATTACATTAAAGTAACTTGAAACATGACCACACCAGAATCACGAGTAAGCCAGTAGGCCTACAATAAATATTACTTATTTTCGTTCTTACCTTTCTCGATGTTTCAAGAAAGTGAATAAATGCAATTCAGGATTTTGTCTTTTATCATTACTGAAATTTACAGCAGAATAATAATGTCCTTTCGAATATCGTGTGTTCTAATAAATACAACACTCCTATTTATTTACATACTTCCCGGAGTAGTTTCTGTAGTCTTACTTTATTGCCGCTACGATCGCTAGTAAATGCGCGCGCATGCTCGTCTGGCAGAAAAACGGACTGAGTTTCTGTACTGTATTAATACTTATACTCACTTATACTGTGACTGTACTGTCACAGTATAGTATAACAGTAGCGAAGCTCCATACAGTTTTTTTTCAACCGGCGCGACTGCAGCGCTCGTAGCGGTGAGCAAGAAGCCACACAATATGTTACATTGTTGCTTATGTAAAATGTCAACAATATTTTATGGAAATGCTTGTGGTGCTATAAATTGCACCAACTGCCAAAGGAATTCTCCCGATTTATCTTTCTTCAGGTTCCCTAAAGATCCTGAGAGGTAAGCAAAAACAGTTATTTGTGAAATTAAATTGCAAATTTGTGATTATCATGCTTGCATCCATACTAGTGTATTTACTCCTATTTCTTTTAATTTTAGGAGCAGAAAATGGCTTGTAAATGCTATATACAATTAATTATTTTTATATGTATATCATAAATGAAAATCCTAACTAAGCAAAGGTTTCTAAATATATAGGCCTCTTTACAAATACCCCACCTGACCCTACTAATTTTAAAAATGTTTTAACACGAGGTTATGTTAGGCCTATATAATTGAATTTAACAAAATTAAACTGTCGAGAATAAAGATAACGTGTTTAATCCTTTACTTTTTAATAATTTATCGTGTTTAACAAAATGAAGAAAAAGACAAAAGTGTTTTGCTATTGCATCTGATACTGACCATAGGCCTATCGTGCTATATGCCTATAGAACTTTACTTTCCCTCCTAATTTCTGAACTAGTACTACTACATGCTTATTGAAATTATTAAGTTATCTTATTTGTCAGAATTTTCAGTGTAAGTACAGTATATGTCAGTAGTAGGTCAATTAAATTCTTGAATATTTGTCTTAGGGATGTAGCTTATATGGTGGACGGAAACCGGTCTGATACTTTATAAGATATACAATGTCATCGATCTTGAAACTACAACTTCTTTATATTACCATAAAGTCTATGATTTGGTGAGTTCACCAGTATGCCTTTCCGGTAATAATCTCGTTCTGGTAATTTTAAAAATAAGAAAAAATACAGCCATATATTCGTATCTTTCCAATGCTGGAAATGGCTGTTTGCTAGTTCCATCCTGCTGGCCGCTTGGGGTGCTAGTGTCGCACGATCTGTCAAAAGGATGCATTTTCCTTTCATTAGAGCTTCGCTACTGTTATACTATACTGTGGTACTGTGACTATACTTTTTTTTCAATTTACTGTTTATAACATCTCGATGAATCCAGTAGGTATAGGCATAAAATACCGTTGAATTCTTTCAGAGTTAATTAATACACATGTAATAAAACATCTATCAACTGAAATCATCAGAGGGCATTAAGTTTGAAATCATTGGAAAAAATTTACGTGCAACAGCTGTTAATCATAAATAACAATCCTAAATCGCAAATAAACATCCTCATATTTTACATAAAGTTTTATGCTATTAATTTATTATACTTCAGTAGCAAGAAAAACTTAATACAATTTCGCCTTACTTTAATTTCTTGGTTTGCCTTTAATTTCTTTCCTTCTCATTTGTGTTTGACATTTATAGGTTCCGTAATATAGTATTATCCCTATACTAGGCCTATGTCGTCTATTTTATGTTTTATATTGTCTTCACTTATTGTCCTATGCAAGTATTCTTTCCATTTATGATTCCTCACACTTCTTTCGCTTAATATTATCATTATTATTATTCTTTTTGTTTCAGATAAATAACTTACTACTTTGCTTCCTATTACTCTTTCTCTGTTATCCACATACGTTTCTCAGACCAACCTCTGTCTGTCCGTCAGACAAGAGGATCCAGCGCATAAACTATATTGCTGCATATGTGATTTTTGCAAAGATCATATAAACTGGTGGCATGCACACGTCAGTGATGTCATATGGAAAATAAGATTAAAAACACCTATGGGGATTTGAAAGTTATAAATGTTAGTCCATTAGTAAAGCGGAACTCGTAGACAATCAGTATTTTAAATTCACTCTTGAATGTGACAATAAGTCAGTGAATATTTAAAGGACGTGATGTGTTGGTAAACACAATTAGGCTAGAAGAGAACGTCTTGGTTACAAGATCAAGACAATGACTGACGCATTGTGGGTCCCACACCTCCCAGGGGAAACAAGACTACAAGTTTCAACTGATTACCCTACCCTTCTTCATTCCTTGCAGCCTTCTGCATTACAGATGCTATGTGGTTACCATACTTCTCAATACTGTCACCAGGGACCTAGGAGGGGAGCCTTCTTTTGAAACAGAGGAACTGTCAGGAAATCGCGAAGATCGAAAACTCGAAGGACAGTTAGCACGACAATAAAATGATCCTTTAGTTATGTAGTTATGGGGTTCATTGGATAAAGATAAGGAAAATAGCAACCATAACTCCAGCAGTTGTGCTATTTTATTTGGTGATGATAGTATAGTATTATTAACTCTTGAGATACTAAGATATTTATATACCTCTCACTTGTACACCGCAAGAGCAATCTGGCTGTGCGCTGTTACATATTATTCTCTGGAGACTGTTAACCCATCTCAATAAACCATGGACGTAGTTACAAAATATATTTTACATTGTTTTGTTTTAATATTTTGTACCGTCCCACAGTTTAATCTATACAATTTTACTAATCCCACCCTGTTTATTAATAAAGTAATGCTTTGTGTTAAAATGTGAGAATGTTTACCCACCTGACATGATTGCTATTCATAGGCACCAGTTATTTTATTGAAACTTTTCACATCGATTTTAAATTTAGACCCCACTGATGATTTCACTTGGTGACTGCTTCCATAATTATTATACTCGTATAAATTCAGTTTTGTAACGAACTAATTTTGATAAAGTGGACAGAGGTCCTGATATCATCTGAGCAATAAATACGATCATATAGAATTTATACGAACAGCTCATATTCTTCATAAAGTATTTATTTTCCTAGCCACTCTGCCTTCACCAGGACCTTAAAATTGAAAAAAAATGGAAACAATCTTATTTAAAACATATATACGATATTGCCACTTGTTATAGCCCTAATATTAAAAATAGATTAAACATTATATATTATAAAATTATATAAACTATGTATGTTAAGCTAATTTGTATACTTTGTCGCAAAACAGCTCTAACTAGAGGAAGTATAATAATAAACAATAGTCATTTTTCAGTTACATGATTTATTCTGTGGTTGTCGTTTCTTTAATTTGAAGATCTTATTATAGCTGAATATCCGAAAAGCCTAGATAAATAAATATTCTATGAAGAGGTTGAGCTCCTGGTGTCAATTCTACATAATAGTTCTTGGATTTTCACAATCCGAACAAGCTTTCATAGCTTTACCGTCCTTATACATTTTTTTCTTAAATAGTTTGTGTCCTATTTATTTTCTGTCATCAAACTTGCTCTTGTATGAATTTAACTGAAAACATACATTTTATACATTTTACATATAGCGAAATTTTACAAGAGATAGTGCGAAATACATGTGGAGACTTTCTGGAAGATAGGCTTATACCAGGTAGACACGAAGACTGTACTCCCTTGGGTTGTGTTTCTTGCTTTGCACTTAAGAGTCGATACAGCAGCCGCGTGATGCTCACCAATGATGGCAAAGCAAGAGTATCGGATTAATAATACAAGACCAGCCCATGTTATGGGAGTACTTTTAAAGCAAAGAGCATACAACATTAAGTTTACTTCGGTTGTGGGACCAAGGCTTCATTCTATTTCCTGATTTATATTTTACAACCACAGTTACTCAAATTTCCGTACCAATAATTATTGTATTTTCAGCATTTCATTTTATTTAACTTCTCAATTTATGAATCGTTATGTAGACAAATTAAACCATATAAAATTATATAACGCAGTAGAAACACAGTTCAAAAAAATCGTACGGCATTGAAGTTGTTTTACTCGTTTATAAAATTAGAAATTAATTTGATATAAATATATTTTGGAATCCTCTTTCAAAATTGACCGTACAAGTGACTTAAATACGGTATTTTGAAAGTCAAAAGTGCGAACAACAAATTGTTGCTGAATTAATTCATTATCACTTATTCTTTCTTTATTTATTTATTTATTATTTGTTTTTAAACATCTCTATTTTACCATGGCCTAGAAATATAGTATTAGGCAAAAAAAATGAAATAGCCAATTGTATTAAAGAATGTTCATAATATGGCGAAAAAAGATATTCTAAACTCAAAACAAACATTTTTCATAAAATGTTTGCACTTCAGCCTTGTGATAGATTTTTTCGGATATTGGCCTTATAAATGCTTTTTATTGGAACTTTATTTTTTACTGGAAGCATCGTACATAATGTACTCTACTTTCCTGCCTAATGTTAGTGGTTTGCACTTCATATACCCCTACATTTTATGAACATATTTTACAATAAGGAACACAGGTATTATACAACCAAAAACGAGCAATGAGATAATTACCTAACGCTCAAAAAACATAACTTGAAATATGGAGGGGAATTAAAATATAGCCTAGTTTCTTTATCTTACTTCAGTCAATAACAAGATTAATGCTGATATTAATATTTATTATCAACAGAGTTAGTAATGATGATGATGATAAGAGTAATATAATAATAATAATAATAATAATAATAATAATAATAATAATAATAATAATAATAATAATAATAATAATAATAATAATAAAAGAATCAACCCCTAACTACAACCGTGGATTTCTGGTACGGTGCGTTAACAAATTTATGATAATATAGTCAATTATAAGATTTGAAGCTTTCACGGCGTTGATTACTCAGGATGGGTTCACGGGTTAGTTTTAGATTTCGCATTCCGGCCTAATATTCGTCCAGCCTCCTATAAATATGGACACACTTTCTCCACTCAAAACACATTCCTGAGGAAGACCACAGAGGGAAGATGGCCGAAAGCTTTAATCTTATAATGTTGACACGGCTGATAACCCGTGAAGCCATCCTGAATATAGTCAATTGTTTAATTTTATTATTTTATATATGCTACCATACTAAACAGTAATTAAAATGTATATTTTTAGATAGATGATTAGTATGAAAATAGTTGTAAATACGAAAAGCAATTGAAAAATTCAATTCATAAAAAAGCTAATATTGAAATTTCTTGAAACTTATACGTGTGACAGATTCTGCTTAATCATTTAAGTCTTCGCACATGAATACATTAGGTTACTAAGGGATAGGAAGGGAGTGCAGTTGGCAGCACTTGCTACATAATGAAGTGAATTAACTCTCTTAGAGCGGAGCGTCTTAACAATTTGCAAGGCGTGCCGCAGGTGTCGACTCTACTTCAAGTCGTTTTGATATCACGCCCCCAGTGCAGTTAAAGCTGAAGAAATCCTCGCCTATAAAAACGTTTAACAAGTGTTTATATCACAGTAGAGGTCATTTTAAGACTAATGTGTGACCATTCCATAGAAAAATTAGGAAGTTGTAAAAAGTAAATCAGACGTAATACCCTTTTCTAAAACGTCTATATTAATGTAATTTTTTGGCGTAGAGTAAGTGAATATAACTGAAAATAAAATGATACTTTTGACTGTGAAAATAAATTGGACATAATCGCTTCTTCTTAGAACTATATAAGTGAAAGTTTATTGGCATCCTTAACATAAGTGAAATGATAGTACTGATTGTGAAAATAAATTGAAAATAATTTCTGACTATATCAGGTAAGAAAATGGGCATACACTAAGTGAAAATAAATAAAGTATCAAATGATATTTCGGGTTGTGAAAATTACTAGGACGTAATTCCATTTTTATAGTAGGACTGTATTGGTGTAAGGTTATTCATGTAAACTAAATGAAGATAATAGAAAATAAAATAGTACTTCTGGTTAATAAAATATCGTAATTATGCAAAGGTCGTTATGATCAATTTGTCTCACTTTCTCTTCCTCATCATTTTTATTTCTTTTTTTCCTTCCTTTGCAATAGGCCTATCTCTTTTCCATAGTTTACTTATTTTCCGAGGGTTTTTGCTCATCATCTAAATTATTCTGATTTCCCTCGTACTGTGATTTGAACGTGTTCAGTACATACTGTTTTACGTTTTACCGATTTTCTTAATGTGATCTAAAGTATGAATTGCTAGTATTGCATCTTAATAAGGTATGTTTATAGTTGTAATAAACAATATATACGTTAAATTCGGACACTATTAATTTAGACGGATACTCAAGATATTTAGATATAGCCTACATATTTTAATAATACGTTTATGAATCAAAATTAGTTGAGAAAGAATAGTTTTTGAGGCTAAGCCATACATAATGACTTTACTATTAAAGATAATAGATTATTCTTATTTCCTTGTATTTTTAGAATTGAGCGAAGGATGACAAATATTGTTCTAGGCATTTTGTTAACTAAATATGTAATTTGTTTGTCCCATATTACAATCATAGTTCCAATATTGTTCTTCCTATAAAGACCCATACATCCAAAGATTACACACACAAAATATTACCTTCATAAGTTTTTTACGAACGAGGAAGCCGTTTCCTCTGTCTATAATCTCTCTATTTGGTTCTGCAAATTCTATTCTTCCCTCACTCTTTCATATGGCTCGATGCTCCCTCACAGTCAGCCACCCAGCTGGTGGAGACTTTGAACTCTTGTCTTTGCAGTATCTTCCCCTTCTCTTTGCGAAACTTTACTAGAAGATGAAAGCGGACGAGTTTGTTTCCAACATACTATAATGTCGCTAAAACTCTCGTGAGACTTGAGTAACAGTTGGCGTCATCTGTGGGCATGCAGCGCCAGCCCGCGGTGTGGCCAACTGGGGAACCAGAAGTTAACCCAACTTAAAGCCGTAACGAGTTGAACCAACCTCCCCCATACCCCAACGCCCTCCTCCTTCTGGTGCCATCATCCGACCAACCAGCCTTACTCTTTGGCAAAGTAAAACTAGTTGGTAATACCACCGTCTGTCTCCTCATTTCTACCGTTCTAACTTTTTTCCTTCTCTTTCCTTCTCTCGATTCCTTCATCTGCTTAAAGATACTCTTGCATTACCTATAAGGTAGAAACTTCCACAATTCTATTTATAGTTTAGAATAAGAGACGATCGCTAACACAACTGCCTGCCATCTAGTCTGTTTTTGTTTTCATCTTTTCAATCTCTCTTGCCATCAGTGCTTCACTATTCTTTGCATAAGTTAACCTTACTTCTTGACTTTAAATTTATGTTACATCTTATTTTTATAAGTGAATATTGGTTTTACACTTTTTTGATGTCCGCGGAAGTGAAACTTGAGTTGCATATTTCCAAACAATGAGAACGAATGATTGAACTATTTTACTTCCTATGGTGAGTAATAATATTGTCATGATATGTAGCCTTAATTTGAAATGTGTTAATTACTGTTGCTACTAATAAGATGTTTATACGTAAGATATTTTCAATATTCAAGTTGAGTGTTGGTTACTGCTTTTTTAAAATGCCAAGTACATATGTAGGACATTGCAAAAATTATATCTGCAATAAATCCAATATAGCACAGACCAGGTGCTAATTTTTTAATATAAAATTTGTAAACATGTAATAACTTACCTAAAATTAAAAAGGATTTAACGTTCTTCATTTTTAAACATTGAATTATAAGAATCTGATATGGCCCATGTATTTAATTCAAATTTTAAAAATTGTCGCTTAAATCGAGAGACATGAAAACTCAAACTGCTGCAAAAAATTCGGAATACATCTATTTCCACCAACTAAAATTCCCTGATGAATTTGATTTCTACAGTATCGTTAACAAGATCGGCGGAGCAAGAAATCAAGTGACGTTAAAAACCGATTGAATAATGGCAGGATAGTAAAACATAGGAAAAGGATCGGAATTCCATCTTGCTCCTAACGTGCTGTTAACGAGCAGAACGCGAACAACTTCTAAAAAAATCAAATGTTTTGAAAAGTGACAGTGTTTAGCAAAACAAGGAAAATTAAATAAACATGAGTTCTAAATATTAATCACATCCGCGGTTAGAAACACTTGTTATTCATTACCATAGGAAGTGCTCAATGTGTCCATTTTTTGTAAATACTATACACATAACTCTTATTCAATATTTTGAGTGCTGATAATCATGAGTAATGACCATGGACCCTATAGCTAATATTTCTTCAGGCTAATCATCACGCATTCTTCTACTACTCCTAGTTCAAAGCCATTTTTTGTACAAATCATGAAGAATAAATGAAACTCACAACTCCGTGATAGTATTCTTTCTTCCGCGAGTAGTGAGAGAACGCCTTTCTATTGCGGCAATTTCTCGAGCTGCCCTGTTTTACGTGAAGTCTAATCATAGTTTCTCAGGCGGAAAGCAAATTCGACTGCGCGCTGTCTCGTGACTGCTGAAATCTGTGCATCCATCATATCGTTACGGTTCGTTTCGCAATTACTAGAACGGATCGACAAATCAACAAGTCTTAAAGGACTAAATAATTTACAATAATTGCTGTAGTAATTCAGTATCCTTTTCTCTCTTAACGATACCTAGTCATTATTATTACTATTATTATTATTATTATTATTATTATTATTATTATTTTTATTATTATTATACATGTATGAGGCCTTCTACAGAAGTGCTATCTGAAATATATATAGGCTGTAAGTTTGTTCTTAATACTTTCCAGAGGTATAATAGAGGTATAATAGAGGTATAATTCATATAGGGTGTTAGGGTGCTCGAGTGTGGAGTGTCCTGTTTATTTAAAATTGCTCGAATGTGTTGCGAGTGTAACCATTGGTTCCCATGTGTATATCGATGTCTGTCTACTCGTTTTCTCTACTTATTAAATGGTTTGCATAGACGTAATCTGTATTTTACTATAAATAACTATGCTCTAATCTACTGACTATTACCGTAATGTATGCTCCTTGCCCTATTCAAAAGCAAGCATTTGTGCGATCAGTTCCTATTGATACAGAAATTTAGTACGGTACTGTAAAACATCCCTTTCCATCTCACTGAGTCTGGGTGTTTTCAAAAAATAAGTTAAATAGTCGAGGCCAAAGTCTCATGTTGATCTTTAGGCGCAGGCTAATTAGAGTTTTTTTTTTTTATATTTGACAGAATTTTCAAGAAGTCAGCCGGTTATATTATGTTTCCGTATGTAGCCTATACAGCGGTATCATTACAACCTCGTATACTATTAAACTTAGGCCTTTCGTTTATTTTCTAGTAAAGGTTGTTAAACTTTCAGATGTTGAATAAGTATAGCAAGATAGCATCTTAGGCATATAAAAATCATCCAACCTTGCATGAGACGAAAACCTCCCTAAAACTAAAATAATGTAAGATACTAAGTGTTCAGTTATGTTTGATACTTGAGATTTGATGGTGTTTTTTATTTTCTTGGCCTTCTATAATAATCTTTTAATAATTATTCTTGTCTTTTTTCGGCCTTGGTAAGATTTTATTCAATGCAATTTTTCTCACGGCCTTCTAGTAATTATTATTTTTATTGTCAAAATACAATCTTTTGTCTTTAATTGCCTAATCGTTTTTATCTTCGTCCAATGGGATTGATTTTTTAGTATTGTTACAAGTCATTGTTTTCAATTCAAACCTTACTTCTTCATTCGTCTTCCTTCTTCGTCTATTGTGTAATCCTCTGAAAGGATTTTCAATTCTCTCTGGATGCAGCTAGCAGCAGCTATTAATACTTATTCGTCTTGGAATCTGTTTACAACGATTCAAGGAATTATCAACATTAATTTTATCTGCACAGAAGCAGTTCTAATTATTATTCGCCGCAAAATGGTGAATTTCTTCTACGTCGCTGCTAAGCTTATCTACTAGCTTTAATATTACTTGATTGGACTTCAGGATTATTTCCTGTAGTGATATTCGTTACAAGAAGGAGTTATTTCACAAGTGAGTGTTTAAAAGATTTTAACATTCATAAATATTTGAATATTGCTTTGACGCTATACAACACGCAAGTTAATTTATTGACATTAGCATTGCGTTTGTGATTTGAGATTAAAAGACATCACAAGATTAACTGCAATCACATTTATAGCATACAATTGCTATATGTATATGCTTAATTAATAATTACAAGTTCTCGACGTATCAAGTCGAGTGGTCCTCTGGAATTTTAAATAAATCTGTATTGAAACCAACAAGGTTTTTTTATTGGGCGGATTCAATCATCTCTACCTTTAGAAGATCTTCAAGTCATCAACCAAGAATTAGCGAGTGATTGTGCTTAAGAAGAATTCAGTGTCGTGTTACATCGCCTATGGTCTTTGTTTCTTGTAAACCTATTATTTTATTTTCTATTCGAATGTATGGCGTGCATTTTGATTTTAAGCAGCCCTAATTATCTATGCATACAGTCCGCTGAGATGCACGTTAGACACTAAGCAAGTTGATTTTTACAAGTTTTACTGTGAATATTGGTTTCTCAAGCTTCTAAACGGGTGAATGGATATATTGATACATAACTTTCAGCAGTCATCTTTACTCCTATCTTCTGCAGGAAAATAAATTATATGTGTTTTATAGTTCAGGCTTCATGGAGAGGGACAATCGGAAAGCCAAGAAGCGAACCGATAGACGAAAGATTATTCAGATCTTCATCCTTATCTTCCTTCATCATTTTTTCTTTTCTGTAAAGCACGGACTTTTTCTTGAACCAGTTCACTTCTCCCAGAAGATGGCAGCAGAGATAGCTTCTGAAAGCTTAGAAACAATCATACCACTATCATACCTGTTGGAAGTCCGAGAGTAAACTCTGTTCATCTTCAACACCGGGAGAACCTTCAAGATACGCAGATAATACTGTAGGCTATTGTTCCGTTATGTATTATGTCTTAGAAGGTCATGCATTCAATTCAATTTTAGGCTTTGGTTGTTATTATGTGTTATTTATAAAACATCTGAATATCATTTTATTTTGTTTATTCCTGTTGTATTCTCTAACCATGCTAATTGTAATTTCGTCCAATCAGAGACTGAATAATCTTTTATCATTGTTTTAACAGCCAATAAGGCTTCTTATTCATTACTCTTAAATTATATATCTTCCACGTTCTACAATTCTATTAGAATTGTCATTAATTTTATACTCATAAAGACATGAGTTCTAGGCTTGCAAATGCCTATCTTCATTCTACTTAAAAATGTCTTCTACATTCTACAATTCTGTTGGAATTGTTTATCATTAAATACTCATAAAGACATGAGTTCTAGGCTTGCAAATGCCTATTTATCCATCGACCAAGTTTGATGGCTTCAACTATCAATTTATAAAGAAGGCAACTCTTCAAGACAAGTTTAAGCTTTAAATGCTTGATATTTTGATGACTGAAAATAGTCTCAATATTTCCAACGTACGTCTTGTGGTTCAATGAATCTTCTCATCTGGTTTTTGACGTCGCAAGGATCTCCAAGCCAGAAGCTTTAACATTCAGGATTGGTAATTAATAATTATAATATCTCAAGACAAAGGTATGTCGGCCGCGGTGGTCTAGAGGTAGCGTGCCCGCCTCTAGATCCGCAGGGCGCGGGATCAAACCCGGCCGCGGTCGATGGATTTTTCAGGACGTAAAAATCCTGGGCACGGAGTCCTCCGGGAGGGACTTTAAGCTGGGGGTCCCGTGTCGTAGATTTACGGCACGTAAAAGAACTCCAAGCCTAAATTAGAGCCTCTGGACAAAATTTCTCGGCCCTTTCACGTCCAAGAAATACTTAGTTTCCAGAGGGGGGTTGCGAGGCGATGGGCTTACCACCTGTCCCTCTACCCTCTCTCGGAAAATAAGCATATCACAATTAGTATAGGTAATGAATCCTCCATTGGAGGCCCCTTCGCCCCACCTGGGGATCATAGGGTACCAGATACAGATACAGATACAAGACAAAGGTATGTCTATTTATTATTCAACACGATCTGAGAATAACTCGGACATAAACTCATCATTTATAAAGTTTTCGTGTGGTTACTAACTTTGAATTAGCCATCTCGAGGATACTACATTACCCTTAATAATTAAGGGAATTATTGTTTCAAGAACTGTGACGTTCATAATTTAATAGTGCTTCTAAATAGCATTCATCTCGACCAAGTGATCCGGTTCTGCATAATTTGATTATGAATTATGTATTGTCAATTGTGGTAATAAAATGTTATGTGCCATCTCTATCAAATTTTTAAAAATGTATTGGGCAACTGTAATTAATCTGTCTTCCAGGTTAAGTCTTCGTTTCGTAAGAAGTGTATAATCACCCTATGGATATTTGCTACAGTCTGCCAGAGCTCTGTTGCCCGTACACTATTATAATTATAGTAGTTGAGTTATTATAGTAGTTATTATCATCATACGATAGTGATTTATTGATGCTCTGGCAATGAGATGTTGAGACACATGCTGCGAGCATGATTAGAAATTCGTGCATTTGCGCTGAGAAGGAAAAGAGTTAATGTAGAGAGAACGCAAGCCCCCTACAGGTGTTATATCGCAGCAAATTGCCACTGCGTCCTGACAGCTTGGAACTGTAATGTGATTTGTCGCCCCTCTCGACTACTCTCCGTCCACACGACATCGACCATATATACAAAAATCCTTTCACGTATTGTAAACGATATATATATATATATATATATATATTATATAATATAATATGCGTATAGAAATGAAATCAGGTAAACTGATATAACAAAATGCAAGACGGAGTTAATAGGTCATATTTCATTGTGCTTCTGATATTTATTTAATATACAATTTCTTTTAGCCCTATTTCACCGTAAGGACACGAGGGCTGTAATTCTATGTCAAATACAATGTACAATGTACCTGTTTTCTTGTATACTAGAGTAGCCTGTTTTGCTAAAGTTTAAATAAAATTATTGTAAACTCTTAAATATAGAACATATGAAATAGTGGAATTCACTACAACAACAATCCTTACTAAAAATATTTTAAGAGTGGTTTATCATATTTAACACCACAATAGTTTAAGTGTCCTGTTAACGAAAATCTTTTCCTTTCAAAGAGTAGGCAGTCAAAAAGTAGATGTTCTACAGTCTGTTTTTCTTTACAAATACATAAATAACCAATCTCCCTTATAATTTTAAACCTTTCGAAGTAAGAGCCAAAAATTCCATGACCTGACAAGAATTGAGTTAATACAAATTCAGGTTCAATTTTGCTTTGAAGTCGGGTTTCAATATTTGGAAAAAATAATTCTTTTGTAATTATTCCTTTAACACTAGATAGCCACTGATTGTTCCACCTAGTCGTAATGTGATCCCACATGCATAAGAATAAGGACAAAGAGAGTAGCTGTAATTTAGATAAACATGCTTCTGATAAACATGGTGCAGACTTTGTACTATTAAAAACATAAATGTTTATTATTAGGTCTAAGAGAGTACCCTATTTAAATATTATAATAATACGTTTAGTAAGTAATTCGTTACCAGTAATGTAAATAAATATCCTTCACAAACTATAAATCACAATTACTACCACCGTATGGGTTTAACAAAATATTGACATATTTATTATTAACGGGTGTTTACTTATGAGCTATCTGAAGGTGCCATCAAATATTACAGTTTTAAAAGGCTCAAGACTTCTAAGTGAATAATTTAATGTATTTCAATGTTTTCTTTCTTGTATAAACCAAAGTCACATATTTATTTTTGTACATAATTTATAAGTCGCGATAAGATCGCCTGGGTTAAAGCGACTATAAACATCTTACAAATAATAAAAAAATTCTCTGTGAATTGCAGATATCCATTTAAGCCGTCTGGATTCATTTTTGGGAAATTTAAACACTTGGACAGACTCTCCGTTGGCATTATTATTCCTATAGTACAGCCAGGAACACAACACGTATCAAGCATTTTCTCTATTTTTATATAAAAATACAATTTTCATCTAGCATGTAATGGTTTCTTGCACGGCCTGCTATGAATCACACCTATGAATGATGTGTATGTCTTAACTGACGTTGGAGGCCGTGATTGGCTAGCAACGCGGCTTTGTTGTAGTATAGTGATGATTTGTCGTTTAAAAAGCATGTGACCGTTAGTTAGTCGTTATTCCGTTACCGGTCAACCAATTTGGTTCAAAATCAAATGTTTGTATTTGAAACAAAACTTTTTTGGTATTATTTTCTTTAAACTTAGCATAAATACCCTACAACACAAATAATGAAACACGTATTTAAGTATTCCCAAAATGCATCCCCATATGGGTTTTTAATCGCAAAGAAATCGGAAGGAGTACAAAGTTTGTATGGAAAAACATTATGGTATTCTTGCACTTTCTCATTTACAATATTAGTTAGTAATTTTACATAACTAGTAAAACCTAAGGATTATATTACCGTGGAAGGATTATTTCTATCAAATTAAGAAGTCACGCGTGCGAAGCTGCGGGCAACAGCTAGTAAATAATAAAGTGTGTAAAGTGTTCCCTATTCAGGCCATGGAGGCCCAGAGGGTTCCAGGAGGTTGAGGCTTCCAGATTTTGGACATTCGGCACATGAAGGTTGTAAGGCTGTCAGCCTTACGCACCGGCCCCTTTACTCCCAGGATTGCTAGTGGTACTCATTTCTGTTAGAGGCTGAGTCGACCCTAGGGTCATAGTGCCACCAGAAGGATTAGGCCAATTGAAAAACTCCAACGACCTCATCGGGGATCGAACCGCGACCTTCCGGTTTGTAGCGCAGCGCCTCAACCACTACGCTACGGCGTACCCCTATTAATATAATAAATACACCTAAATTTAATATTTGCTGATAAGGGATTTTATTATTTCTTATATCTTACTGGTTAAAAAGTCTTGATAAATGAAGGTCGTACGTTTTAAATTCCTTACATAAATCCTCTCAGGACTCCTTTGTGATACCATCGCTCGTGCATTTGTCTGTAATTTTAGAAGTACATGTCACATAGCATAGCGTAGTGGTTGAGACGCTTCGCTACAAACCGGACGGCACTATGGCCCTGGGTCGACTCAGCCTCTAACAGAAATGAGTACCAAGAACAATCCTGGGGTAAAGACGGCCGGTGCTTAAGGCTGGCAACCTTCGCAACCTCAATCTCCTGGAACGTTGTGGACCTCCATAGCCTGAATAGGGAACACTTTACTTTACTTTACTTTACTTTACTTTTACTTTACTTGTCACAATAATTACAATAGTGACAACATTAATTGCCAGTGCAAGTATTAGTTCTATCGATATGTTTAGGACTGATAGTAACACGTCTTGTGCAATTGAGAGATTGCTAGAGCGAGAGCAAAGGCAGAGGGTTGGGGCATGAATTTCCTTTCCGGGGTGGTGTAACACTGAGGGCTGGCTTTGACAATTTGATTTGCCACCCAGCCCCCAAAGAATGACTTTCATAATGGGTAGCGTATTGAAAACAGCCTGCCTATCTCATCTTGCAGTGTAATCCAAACAGCCGAGAGTAGAAGGCACGGAGCGAATTAATTGCCACGTACTACCCATATACTGTTTTAACGTATTAAGTGTTAACTGGCACTCCAGTGAAAGTCTACTAAAGCCTAAGGTTTACATCCTGAACGAGGGAAATAAAAAAAAAAGTCGGCCGTGGACACTCCACAGGATCCATGGTAGAGAATCGGTTTTATTCTCATATGAAGATCTTGGAGCTTCATAACTTAGAACTGTAAATCAGCCATTTCATAATTACGGGTGGGACATTCTAGCAAATTATAAAAACTATTTTTGTTTATTACATATCATAAATAATAAACTAGAATTGGTTCTTCACATTCTGTAAAATTTACAATGCCTTCTCCTCCACACTGCATGCAAAGCATTATTTAAAATTTATTTTAAATATTTTAAATTTGTTTTTCAAAATCTGTTACGGGTGGGACATGATTTGGACACTGATTTTAATTATGCAAAACAAAAGCTCATTTTCTGTTCTGCTATTACTGTTAGGGTCTTAATGTTGTTATTAATGTTGTTATTCAAAACTATATTTTGAATTGATAAGGTTTGCCTTTAGGCAGTACTGACAGTGAGATTATCTCAGGAATCATAAGTGAAAAAGAAAACAGGAATAAAGTAGTTGCGAAAATAAATCAAATTTGTAAGGAAAGATATTTATGTTTCTGATGTCCTTAATCTCTGAACGATTTTGCTATAAGTGTATAAAATTACAATTTTTAGTAAAAAAAAATTGTGAACATCATCATTAAAGGTAAAATAAATATTGTGATGTGTGATATTTTTTACAAACGTCTGTTCAGCAACAACGACTGGGATTTGATATCCTCTTCCATAGGAATCATTCCTTCATATAGATATAATTCTAATGATAGTGTATATGGATTGAATTTATATAAGGCTCTTAATTCTCTTACAGGCCTATATATGTATATATTAAAGTCATAATTCCTGCAAAACGTTTATCAATTTATGTAACACACACCTATAAAAAGAGTATATTTTTAGATAACATATTCGACATAATCGGCGAAAAAGATCCCAACAAATTTAGTTCATATTAACCTGATTACTATATTTACTGTAAAACTTGAAAAATTTTTCCATTTTGGTGACTCACAAAGAGGTTTATTGAATATATACGAGTATATACTGCTTTCAATAAACGATCACATATTATAGTTTAAATTGTTTCATCTGTATTCACAGTTAATTTATTAAGAATTACCAACGTCATAGAATTTTAATATCAAGATCCATATTATATTTTAATCTATTAATACAGTCGACAGTATGAAATATACTAGTGATAGGCCTATGCACAAATAATAGTATTTCTCTATTCAGTTTTAGTTCATTTATATCATTTAGATAATTAGTTTCGTTTTCATTCCTAGCACAAACATTTAGTCTAGTGTCTACTCCAACTTACAATTAGATGTTGTTTAACAATTATTCCTAAATAATTATATTTATAAACAGAAGAAACAGAGAAGGAAAAATTAACTAAACATTTAACGAATAGTAAAGATACATATTTAGCCTATGCTTTGCCTGTAAATTTGTTAATATAGGCAGGGTTAAACGTTGAATTGTTTAGGCTATTATGGCTTATTGGTTGGGAAAACTGATAGCAAACGTGCCTAGTAAATCATTGAACATAAAGAAACTGAATTAACAAAACAGGATTGTTACTTATTAAACAATTTATTGTAATTAATTTAAGTGTGATATATGTTCGCACAATACTGTTACATACACAGATAAAATTTAAAAGACTATTTAAAATTTCATATTCAGACTGAACACTTGTGCACTGTCACTGAATTTCACATTAGCTCCCTAGCAGAATTCTGTTAGATTGAATGGATTAAATACCTGGAATCATATTATACTGATCTAATTTTTATCCTCCCAGTTTATTTCTTAACATAGTCCGTCGGAATCTTCCGTCTATCCCTGATAGCACTCATAATTGTAATCTTCCTCGGAAAATCATTTTAACCTGTGTTAACGTTCATCACAGCCATATAGTTTTTGCACTTTCTTCATTTGCCGAAATTAATTTTCTTCTAATGATCAATTGTCTAGAACATTCTAAAAAATGGTTAAGGCATATCGTTCTGTAATTGTGTAAACAACTGATCTAGCCACAGTTCCATTCACGAAGGCAGATTCCTATAGGCCTATAAAAATATTTCATTGAATTAGAAATATCAATAACAATTTAAACAAATAATATAGTTCGTATATTAGATCTTACTACTCACGAATTAATTATTACATACGATGAATAAATTTTGTTTCATTTCTGTTTTCTTTTGTGAAATAAGAACTATTTGTGCTAAAGTTATAGTAGCCTATACAATAAATAAAAAAGATGAAATTCAACGAACAGGAACTAGTGTTAAATTATTTGTGGGAAGTAATGAAACGTATTCTTTAACACAATATCATAAATGGATATTATAATCACTAAAAAAAAGGATCATTAATATATAATTCAATATACATCAACGAATAGAGTTAATTTTATCCTCCCATCACCCCAACAAAATAAATAATATTATATAATTACCTACATATAATATATTAATTAATATAAAGATCTATAGGGTCTTCTCGTCCCATAAAAAAACTTAAGCTTTCTCACTTAATAATTAGATAGAATGGATCCATCACTCCTGGTTTCTCAGAATGTAAGACTGATGTATAATAAGGTTCCTAGGATGGAAGCAGAGGAAATAGGAGAAGGAGCAGGAGATGGATTGTATAATTAAGATGCTATTCAAGTAGCCAGGAAGCCTGAGAAGGTGGCGGAGGTGGTGGCACTTGCTGGTCATCTGGCTTGACAGTTCTGTAATGTGACTCATTGGCATTCACTAAGGTTTCGGTCTCCCATTCTCTATCGCATTCAGTTGCCACCTTCAGACGTCTTGTAGTAACCATATTCCACAAATATACCGTATTTTACGGACCATAAGACGCATTTTTTAACCTTGAAAACAGAGCCTTGAAAGTTGGGTGCATCTAATGGTCCGAAGTACAATAAAAAAAATTATGTTAAATATTTCCCGAATACTATAGTTATAAACAACATGGTGTAAACGATAAGATAGTTACAAATTTTGGCACAGACTGTAATCCTACATCATTGCACTTCTCACAATTATAAAATAAGGGTATACAATGCGAAAATAAAGGAATGTTGAGTTCATTTATACGAAAGGAGTTGTCTCCGCCGGGTAGTTTAAATGAAGGCAATGACCTCTAAACAGCCTTGTCCCGTTACACTTACCGTATGCTGAATTGAGGGTTAGAGCTTGTTAATATATTTTCAGTATTTCATGAGAAATCAGTTCAGTTAAAATTCACGCGATGCCACCAGTACAGAAGAGATTTTCATACAACGCAGGTTTTAAGTTAGAAGTCATTTACACTGATTCCATTGTACAAGGCTATAATTTGTTTATGCAATGAAGTATATTATTTCCTTTAACATTTTTCGTTTAGAATCACATTAAATTTCTTTTCCCTTAAATTTCCATCCTAAAATCAAGGTGCGTCTTATGGTCCGGAGCGTCTTATACTCCATAAAATACGTTAAGTACCGATAATCTGTATCTGTATCTATAACCCTATGATCCCCAGGTGGGGCGAAGGGGCCTCCAATGGAGGTTTCATTACCTATACTAATTTTGATATGCTTATTTTCCGAGAGAGGGTAGAGGGACAGGTGGTAAGCCCATCGCCTCGCAAGTACCGATAATAGTGATCTGTTATTTGTTTTCCGCATATATAAAGAAACTATTTTGATAATAATGAAAAAGTCGAAATCGAGATGACAAAAATACATGTTTCATAATTATACCACCCATAATTGTATCTGTCAGCCTATTTTTCATCTGGCCGTCTTTGTGTTCTTTCTGTCTGTCTGTTCACTTGTCTATCCGTCAGTCCTTCTTTGTAGACGAATATAATTGCAGTTAAGCAGTGCGATACATTTAATTATAACTTTGAACTTTATTTAAATCCTCTTTACCCACTCTGGAAATTTGTCTCTATTATTAAAATATAGTGAACGCCGCTTAACGTAATTGCGGATAATGTTATCAATCGGGTAATGTTATCACTTTTATGAAGTCCCGTACGGATTAACACTGATACATTGAAAAAATGCTGCTTATTGTGTTCGAAGATTCTATTTATGTTATCACAATTTCATTTTTGCGGCTTTATTTCCAAATACTGTACGCCATTCAAAACTTAGTTTGTAAGGGTTTCGTTTCTAACTCGACCGTGATGTGTTGTAACTGTTGTACTGGAGGTAGCAATTCTGATCCCAGCTCACAGGATGGCCAGTTCTAGGGGGTGACATTACCAAACTTTCTCTTTTAAGCAATAAAACATGTTTCATCCAAGAGTTAAGCTGCAGCTTTTGAGTTATGAATATAACAGTGTTGAATGCAGTGATTGCTAGTGTAAAATGAAAAGACTTGAACAGACAGGCGTTAGATGTTTTGCTACGCGGTGTTCATCACAGATCAGTATAGACTTACAAAAACACTCATAACTCATAACTGAGTATGGAGTATTGGTTAATGGACTCCTAAAGGAAAGTGGAAGCAATTATAAAGTTTGTTACTGGTTGGAAAAATAGTTGCTTGCAGCCTATTACTTTATTAGCCTATGATTGGTTCAATGATTCACAGTTACATATTATTTTGTGAATAAATATTTTTAATTCTGTTGTAGTGTATTATCTTATACACGAATAAATAACCTTCATTTAATTCCTTCGGCTACTGTTATCGATCGGTTAATATTATGCGTCCCGAAGCGATCATAATAACTGGCGTGCATTGTATTATCGTTCTTTTTTAAAATGATTCTAAATATTTTATTAATAAATTTCTTTACAAAATATCTAACTAAGAGTCAAAAAAACATTTATTCGGTATTCGTTTTTAAATTAATATGACGTACAGAATGCTCTCCTAGTGGTAATTTTCTACTCTTCTCAGCTGTCTCCACTATGGTAGATAATGCGTAAGTTGGTATAGCCTAATGATGTTTTAGAAACAATAAAAATGCACATTTTTATAAAACACAATATATTCACTTTATTAAATTTGCACCTACTGAGGATTGAAATAACTATGCCTTAAATACACAATTTCTCAGAAATTATAAGTGTTATGAAATTTATAGTAACACTAGATCTATTAATTTCTTTATGACCTCACACTAACAGGATAACGACGATTTAAGAATTGATCTAGAAAATGTTTAGAGGTAGCATTGAATATACCCGTGTCTTAATTCACTATGCCCGGTTTCTGAAAGGATACATATGTATTAATTAGTGTTATAGAATCCATATAGAATGTTCAACAGCCGAATGACTTCACAGATCCCTACATAGTTATTGAATCCATTGCTTCATTTTCCAAAAACAGGGGTTTGCTTGTTAGATTCTATAGGTATATCAGTAGGCCCTCCAATTACTGATGCACATTTGTTACTGATAATAATTTAAAATGACATTCAATTTTTGTTACAATTATGATACAAGATTAAATAGCTGCAGTGAGTCATCGTAAGAAATTAATAGCCTATCCAATCCGATATTTGCTTTTAGATAGGGGAAATCATGAAAATGCCCAAGTCAAATTGACTGAAAACGGAATATGAAACCAGGACCTCCCGATTCTTATATTATTGTTGTAGTAGTTGTAGAAATTTACAACATTTCATTTAAAACGTTTATACGCCAATATATTTTCATAGAAAGCATATATATATATATATATATATATATATATATATATATATATATATATTATTTTTTTTTTACACGATTCATGTTTAAAATTATTCTGTCTTACCGCTAGACCTATTTCATTTCTCCCCAACCCGCGAGTTGATTTAAAGACTATTCATTAATACGTGTCAACTTGGCTATCTTAGTAATTCATTAAACTCATAACAGATCAGTAAACAGTTTTTTAGTTTACAACAAAATACATTTTACAGTTCATTGCTTCTTCTAGTAGATGGTTTTTTTAAAAAAGCACATTTATCATAGCAGAGACTTTCACACAATTCATAAGCTATTCGAAAGAATTTCTAGAAGAAAAATATTTCCAATGAGCTAATTAAGAAAAGTAGTTATCTCCCTAATCATCTAACTTTCGAAGTTTCCCCACCTCAAATATTAGTTTTTATAAGTAATTCGTGTATTCAGGACACCTCAAAATCAGACCTCAAACTCACATTCCTTTTAAAGTATCTCCCATAGTTTTCGATTTGAGATCTTTTGTATTTGAACTTTGCTCATCAGGAGTTGCCTATAAACCTTCAACCCTCTAATCCACTTCTCCTCCATCCCACCCCCTGTGACTTACTGTCCCTATTATGCTACTGGGTCTCTGAAATAGCCAATCTTCTCCCCATAATGACACCCCCTCCCTTTTCCCTCATCGTCGCCCTTGTAACAATCTCCATGCAGAAAATGAAAGGACGAGGCATTCAATCCATTTTTTCTACGTATCTAAAAAAAAACCAACCTCTTTCAGAAGGTTGAATTAATTTCTGTAATAACTTTCTTCATTTTCCTAGTCCCCTTTCATACTCGTCATCATTATTCCCGTAATTCTTTTCCTTTTTTTCATTTTCAGGGTTCTTATACAGGCATCTATGATTTTCAATTTTACTGCGATTTTTAAGTGGTTTTTCACTTATTTCTTAACCTGACGTACGGAGAATGAACTTCAATCAGGTTATTTCAATCAAAATTATTCACGACTTATGTAAGACCTGTCGTCATCAATCGGAAATTTGGGCCTTTTTTCTTGCACTACACACATCTATATTAAGGTCAAAAGTACATGTAAATGTCAACATGACACCCACCTCGGTAAGTGGAAAAAACTCCAGAACATTATTCGGATTTCCCGGCCTCTCCATTTGAACGTTTTTACCTCGGTTCGTAAAGAGCAGAATAATATTACACATAGGCTAAACAAATGCATGTATTTTGGGACCGTTGGTGACATTGGTCGTTAATTTTGTCCACCCCTATCCAAAGAGCACAATAAAAATCATGCATAAATTGAACGTATAAATATGGCTAAATCTTGGTCTGTTTAAATAGGGATCGTCCAATGTTGTTTCAGTTAAACACTGAAATGCTAGTATATTTTATTTTGAAAGGGCTGACGAAATTGTTATTTTAATACTGTTGTTAGTTTTAATAAGCTCATTAAGTATTACACTTGATTTAATATTCTCATCAAGTTTAACTTGAAATCATATTTCCATTCGGAAATACGTGTTTTTAAATCTGACCATTCAAAGAAACTGAACGTTAAAAATTTATCTTTAAAAAATAATACTTCTGAAATCACTTCACTTGCAATATATAAACATTTATTTATGCCACTCGTAATATACCTATATAAACATATATCTTGTATTGGTTAAAAGTTGAAAATTCATCTAATGTCACTGGTCTTCCTTAAGTTAATTGTAGGCTTATAATAAATTTTCTTCGTAATTTCATTTTCTTGGAATCCTGGTGGAGGAAAAAGAAAAGTTGAATAAGCGTGTTTTTACTATGGTTATTGTAATTATTGATATTATTATTATTCCTACTTGACTCACCTGAAAATAATCTTTCAGAACACGATGTAGCCTACATGTAAATTCGTTATTTTTCTCTGTAATACTGTTCTTGTGGTTTGAGTCCTCTTCTTCTATCGTTAACTTATATTTAACCCCACCTGTAATGTAAACTAAGAAAGGTTTCAATAATCAATAACGATTTCACTGATGAGATGACCTGATGAGTAGCTAGAAGTGACCACATAAAATGTGTCGTAACAAGATGGTTTAAAGTTTCACATCCATTTTAAACTGGCGATTTTCATCAATAGTGGACATATTAGTGACTAACATAAAATCTAAAATTCACTCTAAATAATAAATGAAGAGCTTGTGTAGTTTGATCTCGAAAATAACAAATAGCGTTCTTCCTAATATCGAATCATTTGAGTCTGAAACAATAACTCTATTCAGGAGACAAATACTTTTAAAAAGTCAAGGCCAGAAACTGGAATGGATCAAGAATTCTTAAAAATCTGCACATTTCCCAGCGTATACTAGGCTACGTACAACTTATCCACCCTCAATTCAGATTTTTGAGGTTAAAATTCTATACATGGATAACTATTTTCTGGTTTTATTAACCATGAATAACAGTAAATATCGAGTTAATTGATGTGGTATCTTCGCGGACTCAAACTTATTGAGTTAAGAGTTCACATTCCTGGCCTCGCCAATCCGAGTATGAATTTTTCTAGGATTTCAATATCGCAAAAGCTAATAAAAGATTGGAATTGTCCTGCTACATCAATCCCTACGAGTCTCAATTCTTTATCCAAAGAGTAAAAAATGAACGCTTGTTTAAACTGTATAGCCTTATGGTCTAGCAGTCAGAGCTATTGACTGCTGGGGTTTGATTCCAGGTCCACGCAAAGAGAATTTTATTTTCTGTAGACATTTTCTTATTTACTTAGCATGCACTTCTAAATCCCTGCTTCGTTCTGATCTAAAACCACGGGGTCCCTCTACGGCCTGTCTAGATGCTTGGGGTCCCTACGGGCAATTGCTTGTCATTATCATGAAAGTGTGCCTTAAACGTAGAAAAACCTACAAGATAACATTGAAACAAGATAAAAGAAAGTGTTCTGAAATCAGTTGTGAATAAAGTGAAACCTACCAGATCACCAGGAAGTGGAAATATAAGTGGCAAAATCAAGGGTGAAGGATCCCATAGGGAAAGGGGATCTGCTTGTCAGGAACTGATGTGAGGAAGGCTGGAAGGCCCAGATGGAAGGATGAAGCTAATTTGGTTTATGTCGATGGGCAGTGAACCAATAGATCCATTATAATGAAGATAATGATCATGGCTTTATTGCTACTGTTATTGTTTTATTTTTTTTTACAACTGAGGAGAGGGTTGGCTTCAAGAACCAGGAGGCTCCAGTTCTTTGTCAAATTTTATCACAAACAGTCACAAATTATTGTTATTGTTATTGGTCACAAACAGAAAATAAATCAGTGCATACTTTGGTGCAAGAACAATGCAGCTCCAAGCAATGGAAAGCTAGGTACCGGTATAAAAGAAATAGAGATGAGCTTTTGATGCAATACCAAGATTAACTCCAGGAGCTGCTTGTTTTCTGAAAACTATGCATTGCCTGTAGAGCTGGAACAAAAAACGGGTAACTATTAACTGTTCAGACAAATAATTGTAGAGGAGATAAAGTAATTAACAGTTATTTGGATACATTGTTACTTGGATATTATTTGCAGGTATTTGCATTTTTATGTCGATTAACCAATGATCGACAATTAATTATATTTAATCTTAAGTACTCGCGTGGTTGAAATGTTACAGAAACACTCGCGTCGGGTTCATTTAACCCATTGGCATCTCTTGGTCTTGAACTACTAGTTTGTAATTTCCTCTTGAGTTGAATAGTACCTATGAGAAATAACCTAATTCAGATAAGCTAACATTAGAACAGAATGAAAGCACACGAACTGGCTTGCACCGAATCGATGTGATTTTATCACTGCTCATTTATATTATTTCAATTTCCGAGTAAGTTTTATTGTATAAGAATAATATGTTTTTATTGTGTGTTCAATTATTGGAATAGAAGTAATAAAAAAAAGGATGCTTCTTCCATCCAACCCTTCAATTATCATTATGATTATCATTATTATTACTAGGCCTATTTTAAAAATCCCCTTACCCTCAAAGAGTTAAATGGCAAGAAAGGGGAAAGAGGGTGAAAGAGAGAGAGAGAGAGAGAGAGAGAGAGAGAGAGAGAGAGAGAGAGAGAGAGAGAGAGAGAGAGGTGCGGCACATAACCCAGGCTAGGCTGAATTTAAATTACAAGGCATATGAACTCTGTATTATACACTCCAACTTTTGTGCCTCTGCATGGAAGGATTGTGCTTCAAGCCCAAACAATAGCACAGTCGGTTGCACAGCAACCTAATTCAAGAATTTGCTCAGATACGATTCTTACCTATTATGAAGGAGCAGATCACTAGAATGCTGAAGGTGTGGAAGGATTATGAATATTAACTTAAGAGTGAACTTAGTTTAGGAATGAATGCACACACTTACCTTAGTAAAAACCATTGAGTGACCTAAACTACGATACGAGGTCATGGCCAATGCAATGGATTTCTTTCAGTGCACGACTTCATTTCGATGTGTTCTTATTTCCACTGAACTAAAAACCATTTAGATAAATTAATTTGTTTAATATATTAGTTATTCTCTTTATTCACTTATTCTCATTAATGTTATAATATAGGCTTTGATTCTGTCCTTTTCGTTCTTTTATAAATATGTGTTCAAGTGGGAGCTTAAACGCAATGTTTAGGGCAGGTAACTTATAACAAAAATTTCCTTACAGAATAATAATGAATTTTATTATCACCAACTTTTTCTTTTGTTGACATATGGGATATTTGAAGTTCCTAATTAGAAGGAAACCTTCATTATGAAAAGTGTCTACCTTAAGAAAAGAGAATCACATATCAAACAAACTTTATAATCTTTCGAAACAAAAATACTTTCTGCTTGGCCTACTTCAAACAAAAAACAAATTGCCACACAACTAATTACCACATTGCGAGAGAGATGTTGTAGGTTTTTCATCTTTGTAACTTAATACTCATTAATTTTTTCGACAAATTTAATAATTTCGTAATCTTTTGTGATGCCTACGATCATGTGGAATAAAATAGTTAAAAAATTAATTAATATTATTATTGTTATGGGCATAGTTAAGTAGGAAAATTCTGTTTATTTTTTCAATAGATATTCCTCTGTTTTCTGGATCTACGGATAAGACGCGAAATTTGTGGGCCGGAAAACTATACTAAAAATCGCAAAAATAGATAACCTGAATAAGACGAGTGGAAATAATAGGTTCATGCTATTTTGAATTTGTTCCACAGAGATATATCATACTGGATATAGCAAAAATAAGTCACGACACCCTCATTTGCCATACTAATAATTCAATTATAATATTTTGTGATAATATTTTACTAATAAACCCCGCGTAAAAGGCGCAATGAATTTAGCGAAAATCATCTGATAAAGATATTCTTCTATCCCACAAATAATACCACTCAGATGACTTACACTCTTCTTTTTCTTCTCAATCATATTCCTACTACTCAATTCACATAGCTGTTCTTTTTCATGTTTCATATTCTTATTTCATGCTGTAAGTAATGCTATTTTCTCATAATAGATATATTTATTTTCATTCCCATTATATATTTATTATTATTTTCTGTTTTGTTATTCACCTTCGCTCTTCTTCATTCTCCTATGAAGTAGCAGGCCAAGTTGATGCAAGAGGATGGAGAGAGGATTTGAATTAACTTATTTATTTATTCATGCTGTGTCGTGTTAACTGTGCAGAGAGATAGAGAGGGAAAAATGAATGCACAGAGAATCGCTTTTAAGTCGTTGAGTTTATTGTTGCTTGAAGAGGTTGAGCAAATAGCGTCTGGTTGATTGCTGGCAAACCTGAGATTCAACTCTAGCTACAGATTGCAGGCGGAAACATACACGTCACGCCTGTCGCTATGCAAGCTCAGCAGTTCTCAATTAAAATCTACACCCTATACCCTATACTATACCCTCTTGACACAGTATTGCAGCGTTATTCTAACTGTGCAATATTAATCATAATTGTATCTAATATCGGCACTACTTTTGGGTGTTAGTATGTAAGGAAGCTTTAGTGTACATTAGTAGGCATAATTACTGAAACAAAAATGTTACCAGGGTTGCCAGATCAGAAACGTAGAACAGTCGTACCAATATTCGGAAATAGTCGTATGCTAGTTGAAACTGTCGTATACGTCATGATTTTTCAGTATAATGAACGTATTGCGTTAATAATAATAATAATAACAATAACAATAATAATAATAATAATAATAATAATAAATAGTCTGCATTATACACCATACATATGTAATGCAATTATTGTTGATAAAGCATCTTATTTGTAAACGATTAGGCGTGTTTCATGATCTTCCGATGTGCTAAATTTGATAAAAATACAGTCAAATTAAATAAACAGTACTTGCCACAGTGGTGTAATTATTGCAAAAAGAACAGGACTGCCTTCCAATCACATTGATTTTAGCAACATGCTTACAACAAAAACCACGAGAAACGAAACAGCTGGATATAATTATATCAAATTCAAAAGTACTGTACTGCTACTGACGTATAAATTAGTCACACAAAAAACTGTATAAAAGTATTATACAAGAATAGTACAATAATACTTTATGTAAAATGCAAGAATTTTAATCCACGTGTTACGATTACCATTCATTCAGATAAGCTATTCCACTAAAATCTTCCTCAATGATTTGAATCTTGGATCCCACTGATGCTTTTGTTTCATGATTGCTTAAAAATAAAATACTTCTGGTGAAATGACATAACGTATTGTTCCTTATATCACGATCTATGATGATCAAACTACTTTTTTTTCATTTATTGTCAACATTAGTATGAAAACCCAAACTACTCTTCTTTTCACTTAATTGTTACAACTTACTGTCAAAATTAGTATGAAAACCAAACTGCCGTACTCTTCTTTTCACGTAATTGTTACAATTTACTGCCATATTTTATATGAAAATCCAAATTATTTATTATTCAGTTTTATATAGTGCATTAATATATATCATTATATAAATATTGTATTTCTATATTTGTATAATTTTCAGCATTAAATTTTATGCTATTTTTTTGTAAATTAAATTGTGCTTTTAAAAATTGCATTACTATCTCTACTCATATAACTGTCACAAGCAAAGATAAGGTAGCAATATAACCGAAAATTCTGTTAAGTTTTTAATGTTATATGGTTCCCCATGCATTCATATTCATTTATATTACTTTATAAGTTCATAAATTTGTTTGAATAAATTAGATGTAATTATATATCGCAATTAGGTTTTTGATAATTAGGTTGATAATTGTTTGATTATAACGAATACACAACCAACCGTCCTACATCCAAATGCATACTTGCACGCAAGTAAATCATTTGAATATAAACGCAATACCATTGAAGACCAGGTGTTCCGATACTCTTTACATACTCGTATGGTAACATAGTCTGTAATGCAGACTATTCAGAGGGCAGTTTCACATATTCTGAAAATAAATCTTAAACAGAAATTATCATATTTTTTCGTAGGATTCTTCATTTAGGATCATACATCATACAGAACTATAAATTATGGCATGTGTATGATCTTTATCATATATCTGACAATCCTGGGTACCATATACGTTACTAATGTTTGTATCTACTTATTATTTCAATTGCATTTTCCGCTGTTCATCTTAAATATATGCAATAAACTTCCATTAAGTGCCCAGGATAATAATTTTATTGTTTTAAAGAAAAGTATGTTTAAGTGACTTATTACAACCCTTTTTATGACCTAAGAGAATACTTATAAAATGTTGTGAAGATGTTTTAAGCTTTGTATTTACATATCTAAATATTTATATTTAATGCCATCTTTGTATTAATATCATCTTTTAACTTTTTTTGACACTGTCCTTGGCAACGTACTGTTTCTCATGACAATAAAGAATCAATCAAGTCCTCACAAGACTTCCTGATAAACTCGTTTGAAAAGAAGCGATTGCCTTAAATTCAATATATTATATTTTAGCTTAAGAATTAATCGTCCAGCGAAAAGGAGCCCTATTTTAAAAATTACGCGAATGCTATAATTCTTTATTAAGTAATAATAATAATAATAACGTTACTAAATATAACCATTATCATGCATTGATTTAATACAATAACCATGTAATTAAAACAATGAACAGGAAAACAAAATAACCTGACAATAATTTTACATTCCAATAAATTGCATTTATAGCTAAATATATAATATTTTCCACGAAGGGGACCGACCCACTGTAGGCATGAATTCTGAATAAACATTCATTCATTCATTCATAATATTTTCCCCATTAAACTTAAAATCCGTATGCTCGTATTTACCTTGCAGGTATCCCAGGTATAAAATAAGTTCTTCATATCTTAAAATGTGGTTTCATCCCCTATCCCGTAGCCTACAATTTTCATTAAAAAAATACTTTTACACCGCTAGGTAGTATCAAAATATTTAAATAGTTAATTTGGTAAATAAGTTAAAGTAAAAATAGCGTGCATTTCCTATTGCATTTCTTATACTAAATTTGTGTATTCTGGGAATCGAGACAGTGGATGTACACAGAACTGATCACCGGTTTCCCACCAGTGCAGTGTTGCCAATGTTGGTGGGTAGTTGACAGTTGCTAGGTCTGGATTCTATGTAATAACTATAACTTGTTATAAATCTTCTGACCACCAACACCAGTGGGAATCCCAGCGATCACGCAATTAGTTTTGTGTACATATGGTATACATGTAGACTTTTCATCGCAAGGATAAACTCTTTAAGTTCCCTGCAGTCAAAGTAACTATCAGAAAAGTACAGAACATTTTTCCTACTTGATCCTGTTCAAATAGATGCTCAGTAGCCTGGACGAATCTTTTATCGAAATACTGTGATTTGAAGGGGTGATGTTTAATTCGTACGCCAGACTTCAAGAGAGTCACATCGCACTGACTAAGGCATACTGCTATGGCTGTCATGAATGGCGATAGGGGAAGAATAGCTTGTGTCTATGAATTTAACTCCCACCTCTGAATGGCCTTCTCCTCACTCGCGTTTCATTCTGTCAGGAAGGAAAAAATTATTGTTATTCATGCAAGATGCGAAACCCAATATTTTGAGTAATCCGAGTGAGAAAATCATTTAGGTTAGTGTCCTTATTCGTGTTATGTAAGACTCGTTCAAAGTTGATCTTTACTTATTCCAACATCTTTATCTCTTTAACCGGCTTTTCTACCCATGATTGTGCACATAAGTACCCTGAAGAGAAGAAAAGAAAACTGCTGCCGGCACATGTCTTCCTGGTCTCTGTAATTTAATCAGCTTCCGACAGATGGTGCCGATTACGTCTCAAAATTCAAAGCTTGGGGAGAATCTTTTTCTTCCACCTAAACATTTCCCTCCTCTCTTCTTATCTCTTCCTGATTTGCCACCGTGTATTGTAATTAAAATAAGAGAAACTGTGGAGAAAAGGGGAGAAAGAAGTCCAAATGAGAATGTAAGAAGAGAGGTGCTCTCTTGTTATGTTTCATTAGCCAAATCTCGAGAAGAAAGACGGATGAGATAGGGAGAGGAGAAGCCAGAACCTCCTAGCTAGATTTTAATGGTATTTTCTGCTCCCGTTGAGCGAATATTTCACATAAGAGTTTAATAATGATGATTTTCAGAGACTCCGAAAGAGCATTTGAAGTTTTAAGACTCCTGCTTCAAAATCAGTATTTATATTTTAATGTCGTCTCATTCGTGTAACATTTGTTTAGTGAATTTTCAATTCAATTAACGTGGGGAACTGAAGATGGGAACAAACATAAAAAATAGAATGCATTCATTCGAATATAGGCTTACTAAAAGAACAGTTCAAATGCAAACGTTAATTTTTCATGCTTTTCCCTTATTTGATTTCGATAACGTTTTGCATTGTTTAATGGTTGAAAGCATTAAACTACTATGGAAGATCTGTCATGCAATCTTATTCTTGTGAAATTATTTTCTTATAAATAATAAAAAAATCATAATTAATAAAATCAGGTAAACTGATATAACAAAGTGCCAGTATGTTTTTGTTTAATCAGTTATGACTGCAATTATGATATGCAGAATATGTTTTTTTTAAATTGATTTCCAAGTTAAGCTCCAGATTTATTCATTAAGCAGGGCTTACGGAAGAAGAAAGGTCTACCATCTCGGCCACCTGGGTCATTTTAACGGTCTAGTTGGATAAGCGCATGTAAAACAATAGTGTTTTTTTGTCATAGCTACCTGTATTTTAATTTCCAAGGCCTTATAAGATCACAGTAAAACAATAGGCTATGTTGTCAAGATAACTGATTTTCATTTTTTTATAAATTCTTTCGAATACGTATATTGCCATAAAATAGGCACTAAATTGAGCATTACTCCGAAACAGATCAACCGATTTTATCCATTATGAATAGATGTCTTCATATGGACATTGTAAATGTGTAAACCAAGTTTCATAAAAATCCGGTAGAGCGTATTTGAATTACCGCGTCTTTAAAATATACACTAAATTGGGTTTTACTCCGGTACCGGTCAACAGATTAGGTTCAAATTCAATAGGGCACTTCTCATGGACGTCATAAATGGGTATACCAAGTTTCATGAAAATCCGTTACAGCGTATTTGAGTGATGGCGCCTTTCTATGAGAAAGGCGCCATAATCTATTAAAATAGGCACTATATTGGGCATTACTTCGGTACCGGTGAACCGATTTAGTTCAATATCAATAGAGTTCTTCCCATCGACATTATGAATGTTTATACCAAGTTTCATGAAAATCCGAAAAAGCGTACTTGAGTTATGGTGCGTACAGACGCACGGACAGACGGACGGACAGACAGACAGACAGACGGACAGACATTTTTTCGTCCCCCACACAATCTCATAAAGTACCATACTGGCACTTAATAACATTTTCAAATTTCAAACCTTGTGCTATGTATTAGATTGATTGTTGCTTCCTTTCCACTACGTTTTTATTTCAATTTTCGATTTTCTATAATAACTTACAAGTTTTATATCTTAAAATTATATAAATCAGGTTAGGTAAATATACTACTCTAAATATTCCCGTTTTATAGGTACGTTGATCATATAAAACCGTAAACGAGTTATTACTGTATGTAAAAGACTTATCTACTACTGGTCCTTATCTCTTATATTATAAAATTGCCATTTAACTCTAATTTTAACTCATGTTACAAACAAATTCTGATAACTTAATAACATAACATAACATTGCACAAAAACCTACTTGTTTAGTTGCTTTCTGATTTCCATAAGATTTTGCAATGCCTTGAAAATTGATAGAGATTATAGAAGGCAATGTTATAAAAATATAAAAGATCGAACTCAGACACTTTACTCCATATATTTGCACCTTTAACCGTAGTGTTATAATGAGCTGTTTGATTTTCATTCTTCAGTTTAGTATTCATGAACATTTATATCTTATCTTCTTTGATTATACGAGTTTAAGCTATAATTCTCCGATACGTATGCTATTGCACGCTCTGAAAAAAATAATTTATTGTTTAGGCCTATACGAATTATTAATTATGAAGCCTTTATTACAACTTACGCCGTAAACTACTTTTATATAATCAAGTATAATTACATTATTAATCGTTTCAAGTTTACATCACAAAAAGATTTATAAATTTAAATTATAGTAATTTGAGCTAACTTATTGCAAACTAATTAATCTCACTTGGAATTCGAAAACCATCATATTTTAGGAGTTAAGCAAACTCGGTACTTTCTAAATCTTAGCTTCTTAGAAAGGTCGAGTTATGGTTATACCGTCACCTGAGCATTGGAGTGAACAAATCATATCAAGAAAATGTTTGTGAAAACGAAGGCAGAAACTACGAATACTGGAGAGACACATATTTTACGTGACATTGAACAATGTATTACTTTGGTAATCAGAGCTTGGAAAATGGGCTTCGTAATATATTCATAATATCAATATGTACTTTATGATTATGCCTACCTAACCTAAGAATTCGATAAATATTTCTCTGAGTTTGTCGCAAAAAGTGGAGTTAGTTCATCTCCAATTCTAAGCTGACGATGTAAGTTATAATAAATATTTCTCTCCAGGGGAGGATAGAAGAGTAGCAATGGCGAAGTGCTTTCATGTATTATTTATAGCTCCGTCTGTCCAGTAGCCTACTTCTTTCTCTTCGGATAGCTGTCTCTGCAGTATAACCTTCTTGTTCACTTCCTTGATTACCATTTTACCTCAATAACAAGAACAATAATAAGTAAAGATATAACCATCATTACAATACATTAATAATAACAAAACTAACTTATGTTTGGCTGAATCACAATTGGGTGATAGAGCTAAAACACGTTTTCATTCCAAGAAAAGTATGGCAAATAATAGTTTAAATAGCACAAGGCGGCTTACTCTGTTACATGAGAATGTGACTCACAGTAATGTTTAAACATGTGGGAGGGGAGCAAGCGAACTCCTATTTATATGACTGTAATATGACTGAATAAAGAATATTTTATTCTGCTACTCCACTAATTTGGAAGATACGAAGTCATGCTATTGATAGATTATGGGCAAGGATGCAGTAACTTACGGTTCGATGCATACTTCATAGACGTACTACTAGACTTTTAGGTATTCTGCCAACAACAAAAAATCTCTAATTTTCGTTCTAACTGACTTTTAGATATTTTTTCTTATTTTTTATAATATTTTACAATAATTTTCTCAATGGGTCTCATTTCCCTTAAATTATTTGGTACTGTTTAAACAAGTTTATTAGTTTTCTTGCCATAAACTTGCTTGTGTACCATACATGGGCCTGTCGACGAAAGAAGGTTACAAAAACGCGAATTTAACGGCTCTCAAAACATGAGAATGGTCTCAACGTATTTCATATAGGCTACTCTTGAAACATAGTGAATATATGTGATAGGAATGAAATATTAATGTGGTGTTCCTTTCAGATACAATGAACACTGCTGTTAAACCTCCCGCTTTTGATTCTTTTGAAAAATACATATCTCGGAAGGAAAAGTGGATACTGTGGGAGTTGAGAGATGTTTGGGAAAAAACGCAGGGAGACTAGGTCTGAACTTATGAATTTTTAATGTTCTTTGCTTATACTTGGTTCGAAAAGATGTCTCCCAGTAAAGAAAGAGAGGTTTATATATGTACATTTCCTCGGGGGATCTCTTCTGTAACTCCACAACGATGGAAAGCAACTCAAAAATTCATACAAACACAAGACAATCTCCCTTGCTTCCGCCTCAACAAGATGGCCGTATCTGAGACCACGGCGCGCTCTTGCGGCACCACGCTGAACTACATTCACTATTGTTTAAATTGTACTTCATGAAGAGGCTTGCTTTGTTTCCATGGCATTCTCATTGTAGTGCACGTTTTATACGACTTTCTATTTTTTCATCCCCTTGTTCCTTTGTATGAAATATTTCATCTTTCTTTTGTTTTCACATTGTCCTGGAGACGTCAAATAGACGTAATAATACGAACTAGAAGTGCCGGTTCTTTTGAAATAAGCGGGTACATTTAGAATTGCTAGCAGAGGTGTTAGGTCCTACTAGTGTTTCTCCCTGGATTGTATATCGAGCTGAAAACGTAGGTCCTCAGTAAAGTAGATGTTGTACCTCAGAGCCAACTGCCAAAAACTAAATTTTACAGGAGGAGCGAAAAACAAAATTATGAACAATAAAGGGGAATGGAGTTACTACTTTTTGGCTCTCAATATCTTGGTTTCTAATGAAATTATGGATTTAATATTAATTGGTTCTATAGAGGTCAATAAGTTAGTACAGAATATGAAAAAAACAAAAAAATATGAAATTTGGAGTTACGTTCCTTTGGCTCTGAGGTACAGTAATATAAGTGACAAAAAGCTCTCGTGCATTTGCTTATTTTCTTTTTAAGGTTGATCATGGTCTAAGATTAAAATACACAGAGCATGTCAGCATTTGTAACTGACAATAATGTGACCTCTATTTTTTGGACCAGCCATGCACATACAGAGCGCAAATTTTAAGGAAGCAAAAATCTGATCCTATCCTCCCTTCGTCTTTCCACGCGAGATAACCAGGAACGTCTGTAGTCCCAGGAAGTATCACAGAAACAAATTGTATTACCTCTCTAAGGATCGGATAATGTTAAGGTACGAAGTCATGACTTCTCTCACTCCCCATTCCACTTGCTGTCGATTCAGAATTGCTTATATCGTAATATAAATTACCGAGAACTTAAAATGTACTTCCATTGGAGTTAAATTCATTAATGGTTCTTTAGAAAATCGCATCAATAATAGTTTTAAAAATCGCAGATTATAAGTAATTATATTCTTCTTTCCCTGTTTAATTTTGTACCTTCGTTCACAATAGTTTACATAGATAAACCTACTATATAAGTGTACAAAATATTTTAATCACGCACTTATAGACATATGTATATATAATATATTCGTGGGCCCGTCACAGAATTTCGGGCTTCTACATTAAATACCAATTTATAAGAAATAAAAAACAGAGGCGTCTGCTAATTCACGTTCATTTGCCCTAGCTCAGCATTAACCAACTCGCTTGCCGCGGTGCATGTGCTTATTAATCAGCACCGTGCAGATTCAGCGCGTGCTGTGCGCTGGGAGCGTAGAGCTTGTTCTGAGTAACAGTGGTGGCCAGTATATCAGCGCCGTTTGTTAATAGAAAGAAGTTCGTTAAAACTTAGTCGACTTCCTTAGTCAAGATTCCCTCGTTTACGGCATCCACGATTTCAATGTTTGGTTCCACCTATGAATGTAGAGCCTTATTATCAGCTATTACACGTAAAGAAGACCCTCATAAGAGCCAATCTCAATTTAAAGTGTACATTAAGGATTCAGAGTTCCGTTTCATTATTTCCAAATTTAGCTTATATCTGTGAAACCAAAAGATGTCAGAAAGCAGGAACTGAAATGTTTAAATTCTTACTGTGAAAATGTATCCATTACACAATTTATATTTCTTTAATTTGAAGTTATCTTGTGCTATTATCATTGAATAGATTAAGTTTTATTTTCTTATTTTATATTTCTTTAACATTCCCAGCTTAAAACTGTCATCATTTTCACCAACAAAGTATTGTTCCGATCTTAGAACAATTTTGTATGCTGTCAGTATAGAACTATAGGCTACAATCGATTTGTATTGGGATGTTTTGTCTATAATAATATTTAATATTATAATATTATGCTATGTATACCACAGTTATAACTTTCTCGTTCTCTACTATTCTATAATTAATATTTTAATGGTAAACGTAACTAGAGGTCGCCGGTACAAACAAGATGTCACTGCGTCAAGTACCTCCTCGAACCTTGAACGCCGTGCGCAGAGATCCAGCACGGCGTGCTTGCGAGTGTGTTGTCAATGCCCTAGGTAATTTTTTAGCACTCTCTGTACCTTTAAGTAATTTTCCCCGTTCTGGAGTATCATTCGCATTGACCTTGACATCCTTCTAAACTTTTTTTTTATCACGATTGATGTATTTTAGCGATAGGCCTACTCTTACTCAGTTTGGTGGAGCAACCAATCAAAGCTACCTTCAATTAATTTCACAATTGAGTACGGTCTACACGGAAACACCAGCTGAAATGTTATGTTAGGTTTTATTTAAATAAATTTCGTATACAAAAGATCAACTAAAATACATAGTAGATATAACCTGATTCTGTCCTATATCCCCAGAGTCGGGGCGAAGAGCCTCCAATTGGAGGTTTCTGATACCTATGTGAATTTTGTTACGCTTATTTTCCGAGAGAGGGCAGATGGACAGGTGGTAAGCCCATCGCCTCACAACCCCCCAGGAAAGTAAGGTATTACTTGGACGTGAAAGGTCGGGAAATTTTGTCCAGAAGCTCCAATTTAGGCTTGGAGTTCTTTAACGTGCCGTAAATCTACGACACGGGCCCCCTCAGCTTAAAGTCTCTCCCGGAGGACCCCGTGCCCGGCTTTTTACGTCCGAAAAAATCCATCAACCGCGGTCGGGTTTGATCCCGCGACCTGCGGATCTAGAGGCGGGCACATGGCCGACAGATATAACCAGGCAATAATTAAATCATACAACTGACTTCATATGTCCTGAAGATGATGCAAAGGTATAGAAATGTCTAGGCACAAAGTAAAGGTTGTATGATGGTAACAATTGTCCATTTTATTTTAAAGATAGTTAAAGTAATGCGAGTTCCATTATTTGTCTTGCAACAGTTTAAAGTAAGTAATAGCCACTTCTGCAGAATATGGTAACCTGCACGATATATGATAAAACGCCTGTCGACCAATTACAAACAATGCTTGCTGTGACAACGTAAATATTGAGTTTAGATTTTTATTCATGTTAACCCGCATTTTTAGTAAACCTTTCTCCTTTCACGTACATGAAATTCTTCTCGTTATTTTTTATTTATTGAATGCACTTGGGTAATCACGAAGAGTACGCACGCGTGAGATAGTGATGACTATACCATACAACAATGAGTAGCAAGACATGGCAAACATTCTCTCCCCTTCCCCTTCCGTGTCTGCAACCAGGCTGCTACGTTAACCCAATTTACACTTGACGGCGGAGGAGCAAATGAACTTTGCGCTACTCCGCCTCACCCCTTGTTTGGTTTTTACATCCACCCTCTTCGTTTCTCATTCATTCTGCGATATTTGGATTTGCATCTTATTTATTCTACCTTTGCCTTTTCACTCTCGGCCTCCGTAGTACCTGAGTACCTGAGTACATGCCAGTTTACATTTTAGATGACAGTCAGATATCAGTAGACTTCCACACCTCTCCCTCCCTCTCTCTCTCTCTCTCTCTCTCTCGCTCTTTCTCTCTGTCTCTCTCATTCAGTCACTCACTCGCCCCTCAATTCTTTCACTTCTATGTACTGCCTTGCCATGAAACATTTCTGCATATTTTAATCACAACTGTTTACAATATATATATATATAATATTATAATGTTTTTATCTACAGATAAACTCAGATAAAAGTGTTTTTATTTTTCGTAGACAGATATCAGAATGATTTTTACAATTTGATATATCATCAGTCACCAATAAGCCTACATGACTTTCAACTACAAGTAAACATTTAATGATTTGTTAATTTTTTAATCTATATGACTTAGCAAAATAAGTTCATGAAGATAAAGATAGCTACTGCTCATTAATTGAAATTTTAGACTGCTTGAATTAAAAGTAGAACTTCTAACACAAAGCATGCGAACCTCCTGGAACCCTATATGCGAAAGAAAGTTGAGCATTAGTGCTACAAAATCGTTATGGCACTCCATTGTTTGTTGAAACTATGGTTTCAGTCACATGACAAATGCTCGGTTAGCTAGGAATAATTGCATATGCTTATTAAACAGACTCAGTTTGTTGAAAATTTAAAATTCATTACGCTTTTTTAAGAGTTAAATTTGTCACGGAGATAGCAAAAAATAGTCATACTTGGTGGCTGAAAAGCGTTGTACATTCCATCCCTTATGTTGGCAGCCGTGTACTAGAAAATCAATAACCTCTGTTTGCGCATGTGCATAAAACATTCTAGGACAGCTAGAAATTTCCCAAAATGGATACACGGTATGTGTGAAAATTATTTCACAAATATTAACTAACTGACTGACTGACTGACTGACTGACTGACTGACTGGCTGACTGGCTCTGTCCTGTATCCCCAGTGTCGGGGAGAAGGGCCTCCAATTGAAAGTTTCTGATACCTAAGTGAATTTGTTACGCTTATTTCCGAGGGAGGGCAGAGGGACAAGTGGTAGGCCCATCGCCCTCAACCCCCAGGAAACTAAGGTATTACTTGGACGTGAAAGGCCGGGAAATTTTCACAAATATTAACGGCTGTCTAAAAATAGTGTATGATATACATGTAAAAATCACTTTATTTTGCTCGTAGGACTGCTACCTCGCCTTAAGGGATTGTTTCGCAAAATAAAATCGCGTTTTTATCACTTGTTTCGTTATATATCCAACTTGTTGCCTTTCTTGGTTTTCATTTTTTTATGAGGAAATTAAACGAAAAGGCCATTATTCCTATACCATTGATTTACCCGCATAATACATTACTATGAAATTTATTAATGTTAAATTTATTTGACTTCAATTTTCAGTGGGTGAGAGTTTGGTATATATTAACTGTACCACGTCGGTAAAAAGCGAAGTGATCCATATACATTCCGTGGAGGCTCTTAGGGTTTCAGGAGGTTCATACCCCCAGTATTAGAGATTCGGCAATTGAAGGTGATGATAAGGTTGCCTACCTTACAAATGTACTGCCTTTACATCCAGGAGTGGTCCTGGTCAGAACCTGAGTCGAACCCCCCCCCCCCCCCCAGGGCCATAATGCCACCAGAAGGATTAAGTCAATATTGCAAAATCCCAACGATCTTTCGGGGATCGAACCCGCTTCATGCTGAGTTTCCTTGAAGTCAATGTCACTAACTATATTACATAACAGTAGCAAACCTACGTTTCTGATGTATTAGGACTAAATGCATCGAAGAAAACTCATCTCTCAAGAGTAGAAGGAAGGTGTTGGGAGAGACATGTTTTGATTGGTAAACATTTCTAACAAAGTAAAGTTATCCAGACGGCGTTCCCTGCCTGTGCTTTTTTATTTATCGTGTTATTGCTTCCGCGTATAACCCTAGTCCCCGGAAGCGGAGCGCTCTCTCAACACCAAACATTGAATTTTATAGTAAACATAAAGCATTTATTGATTGAGAAAATAACATTCGGCGTTCAAAATTCTTTACACAATCAGCAGAAAACAATGTGTCAAATTGTTCACTGCACCCTCCGTGCTTTTATATGACAGTTTCTGGAGTAAATTATTTTCTATCCAGCGAATGGATTAAACTCCGGCCGTTATAGTGAGTTGTTATTTTCATGTTTGTTATCCAATCAGGTTTAAAAGTTCGTTTAAACTCAGATAGTCGTGGTCACTTGTCAATTTGATATTGCCAGTAAAAAAAACGTTCAAGTCCTATTCATAATTGTATTATTATTAGTAGGGCAAGGCATTAGGGTATTTAGTGACCATAAAATAGTGAAAAAATTCCAAATAAAAGTGCATTTATGACCTAAAAATGGATAAAAAAATTACACAAAATGTTTTAAAAATGGCCAATAAATCTACCACTATGACTTATAATTAGTTTTTTAAAGTGCTAAATGTGCTAAAAATAATTTAATGGATGACTGTTCTTTATATATGAATTTACAGTATAAAACATACTTATAAAATTGCCCCTAGCAAATATGTGCCATTTGAAAATAAATAAAATAATAATTCTTTGTTGCTACAAAACAAACTGTTACGGTGTTGACAATAAACCTGAAATAAAATTAACTATGAACAATTGGCGGAGATTCTCAAATAAAACCACCTGTTTTCTGTTTTCTGAAAGTAACGATTTGTACATGGAAAAGCTCCTTTCTACCTCCACTGAAACATGACCTAAAATGCCGAAAATGACCTAAAAATTACCCAAAAATTACCTATCTCTTGAAAATGACAAAAATGCAAAATAAAGCAAAAAGTGAAAAACAAATTACCCTTATTTAATTAATTATTTAATGAAACACATTTTAATATATTCGAGCTATCTTTTAGCCTTCATATAAAAAATTCAAAATCATCAATTGCCTATGATTATTATTATTATTATCATCATTATTATCTTTATCACCAGCGTCCTCATCTTACAAAGAGTGTAACCGACTTTCGCTATTAAATCCCCAGTTCTGGTGTTGTGGTCTGAATACAATAAAATATCGGCTAAAATAGAGGTGAATCGTAGATTTACTTATAAGTTACTTAGAAAACAGTTAAACATGGGAATAAATTGCATGTGTTTCTTAGTTATGATTATACTTTGTATGTGTATTCAAATGGCGTTGATTTGTCTTTAATAATAATAACAATAATAATAATAACACATTTTAATAGGACTTGACCTTTTTTATGATTGAATTTGAACGAGCTCTTAAACCCGATTGGGTAATAAACATGAACGAAACTATAACCACCGCAGTTTCATCCAATCGATGGATAGAAAATAATTTATTCCAGAAACGGTAATATAAAAACACAGAGGGTGAAGTGAACAATTTGACACATTGTTTTCTGCTTACTGTGAAAAGCATTTTGAACCCTAGGCCATTACCAAAAAAGCATTCGCTACAAATGTTTTAGGTTAACAATTCTTTTACTGTTAGGCTATTAGTTACCGAGAGCTGAAAACTCTGGATCGATTCCTGCATAGAACAATTTTTCCTCTACAATAAGCATATAGTAAATATCTTAATGATTCATTTAGACCATATAGTTTTTTTTCACTGACACTCACTACAGAGATTCAGCTGTCGTATGGCAATGTTAATTATCTTGTTGGAGCGCTTTCAACCGCGTGGAGCAGCCATCTTCAGCAACTGCTCTAAATGAATTATTAAGTTATTATATCACTACAAAATGGACAAAACACAAGTAAATATTTGTTTAGTGAGTATTCATAGTTATAGCAATTTCGAAAGCACACTTGTTCCAATTCCTAGTAGTCATTATAGACTATGAGAAGACTTATTCCGTCCTGACAAATTACCGTATTTTACGGACCATAAGACGCACCTTAATTTTATAATGGAAATTTAAAGGAAAATAAATTAAATGCGATTCTAAACGAAATATGTTATACTTCATTACATAAGAAAATTATAATCTTATACAATGGAACTGGTGTAAATCACTTCTAACTTAAAACCTGCATTGCACAAAAATCTCTTCTGTACAGGTGGCATCACGTAAATTTTAACAACTGAACTGGTTTCGCATGAAAGAGTGAAAATACTTTTACACCCTCTAATCCTCAATTCATCATATGGTTAGTGTAATGAGACAAGGCTGTTTAGAGGTCATTCATTGCCTTCATTTAAACCACCCGGCGAAGACAACTCCTTTCGTATAAAAGAACTCAACATTCCTTTCTTTTAGCATTGTATACCTGGCTTCCAGCTACCCCCATTTTACGATTGTGACAAGTGCACTGATATAGCCTACAGTCTGAGTTAAAATTTGTAACTGCCTTATCGTTTACAACACCTCGTGTATAACTATGGTATTCAGGCAATATTTACCACAATTTTAATTTGTTTTAGTGTACTTCGGACCATTAGACGCACTCAACTTCCAAGGCTCTGTTTTCAAGGTAGAAAACTGCGTCTTATGGGCCGTAAAATACGGTAACTATCTCTTCGGTTACCATAAGAAGTTTCAAGATACGAAAATAGAAGATTCAGCTGTCGCATACCACATTTCATTTGTTTTCATATTTCTCCGGTTTTTTCGGCAGTACAGGAATTATAAAACTCATGCATCCAAGCAAGACAAGTGAAAGATGCCATAGTATCATGACGTAAGAAGTTCAAACACGTATTGCGTTTATTACACCCTCCCACTACTTTCCTGCCCAGTCTCAAATGGCTATAAAAAGAATAGCGGAGCTATAAGGGAAGTAAAATTGTCGAAAGAGGGCAAAGACAGAAGATGTTTGGTGTGGGAGGGTGGTTGCATTCTTTAACATTCCACGGCTGAAGAGAGACGCAAGAAAAAACAGCACTTAGATGTATCCAGCTCTTCCCTCTTATGTATTTCTCTTTGTCGTGATAAAACAAATCTCGCGAATTGCATGTTGGGGATTCAGACAAGGGTCTTGATCAGCCTCTGTGTAATACTTCAAGACATTAATGTATTTCAGCACCATTTCCCGATGCGTAACTAGATTTCCCGAGTACAGTTCACCGCAAGACAGAACCTGGTGTCAGCAGCCTATTCCAGTCAAACTGTGTTATTTTGCCTGTTAATGACTGCCCAGTTGAGGGTTTTACTTGATACTAAGATATGGATAAATACAACCTTATATCCTTATCCTAATTCTTGTCTGGGTTCGTGCCACATGCCACGTTTCATGCACAACAGCATTCATAAAAAATTAATATAGCTAAATATATCTGCATTGAAAACAATATGGAAGTATATGAGGAGCTTGTTTCCAAAAGGTACCAAATCCAAAAAAATCGAAAAATGAGTTACAGGTGGCAGCACATTCTTGACTAGCCACACAATCGTAGTCAGTGGTTAAAATCGCCAAAAAGTACCAAATCCCATTGCTAGAGGGCCTGAAAGATTGAGTTTTGTAACAAAAAGTACCACATCCCTCCACAGTTTAGTGACAAAAAGTACCTAATCCTTTCTCACGTTCCATTGGTGAAATATCATGGCTGAACAATTACGTCATAGAGTGTTCTTGCTTCTCATTGGCTACGTGACGTCACATGCTTGTGGTTTGTTGTAGAAAAACTTGTCCACAAACATAGAGCTAAAGCTTTCTTTCAAAACATGAACCAGTGTCCACCAGATGCAATAACTATAAATTTTGATCTTATGCAAAATCACCCTCTCCCAAAAACTCAGATAGGACAGGCCTACCATGCAAAACAGGTTCGGTATTATATATTGGCTATAATCATTCACAAGCAGGAAAAAAGATTTCTCCTGAGACTACCCACTTCTATAGATGGCTTATAATCTGACACCTTTTTGCCAACACAAGATGATAACACGGGGACTGAGGTATGATCGAATGGTTGGAAGCCTGAAAGAAGTTGAGTGTAAGAGCCATGTGAAAGAGGCTAAAAAGAAAGATATGGTGGCACTGTGAGCAGCAATAGGCTACAAAGACTTGAATCAGTTGCCATTTTACAAAAGGCATTCTTGACTATAATACAGCTGATGAAGTGGAAGAAAATGACAGAGTAAATGTTTCTGTTTTTTTATGAAGAGTAGGAGCTTTATTGTTCATATGAAGCTAAGACAAGCTCCAGAAACTTGATTCTGTTAGTTGTAAATTGTTGTTTTTAAAATCAAGTAGGGTCAAGCAATTTTTGTTTGTTTTGCTCTTGTTTTTTATACGGTAATAGGTGTATCACAGTAAGTTATAATATAGTATAATTAGCTGCAATTAAGGATATTTAGGTAGGGCTAATCCAATAAATTTTAGTTTCAGTTTAATCTGTTTTAATGGGTTGTAACTATTTCTAAAATTGATATTTTCATGCCAATAAGTACCAAATCTCGAGTTGCTTGCAAAAAGTACCAAATCCAAGTTTGTTTTGTTGATAAATAGCACAATAATGAATGAATATCTTAGATTCTTTGTAAATATGATTCTTAGGTCTACCTGCACATGTAAGGACTTAATTATCGAAATCAGTATAATTTATCAACTGTATAACGTTTTTTTCATTTCCTGTAAAATTTGTTGAGGTGGATTTGGTACCTTTTGGAAACAAGCTCCACATATGCATTCATGAACCACAGATTATTGTCTCTGTTGGACATTACATGAGAATATTATCGGAGAAAATCCCTCTGACACTGGGATTTGAACCCAGGACCTTTGGCTATCCGTGCCACTGCTCTACCAACTGAGCTAAGCCAGAGTTCACTTCACAGCCCCAGATGATATACCCATCTTAAATGTTAATTGTACATTAACAGTGGAAGCCCGGTCACAAAAATCACTACTTAATGTCCCTTCACAGTACTGCATATAACATAACCTGTCTGTCAGCGAGATAAACTATTAAGGGCAATCAGTCATAAGAGAGAGGTTCCATCTGGCGCTGTGAAGTGAACTATGACTTAGCTCAGTTGGTAGAGCAGTGGCACGGATAGCCAAAGGTCCTGTGTTCAAATCCCAGTGTCAGAGGAAGTTTTCTCCTATAATATTCTCATTAAAAAGAATGTCTTTCACACTTTAAGTTCTTGCTTACAAAGCTGTGCTTTTCATTCTTCTACGAGGGTTGGGGCATAATTCATGGTAATTTTTATTTTATTTTTTGAAAAAGTGGGGTCATTCTGAAATTTGATATATACAAATTAAAGGGCAGGGTATGATACATATGTATGAAAGCAGATTATGGGTATCCTACTAGTTGTAGAATAAAGTAGGAAGCAGACACCCATAAACATGCATACACGACGTCATGGTGCCACTCTACTGTATTGCAGTAGTTGGAAGTATGAAAGCACGCATAGCCCAACCTATAAAACCCACGAAGTTCAGTATGGAAAATCCTTATTCTCAGAGCTTCCACCAGCTCGTGTAGTACTCTCTGGCATTTTCGCTTTGAAAGAAAGCAATTCTGACGTAAGAACGCTTTTCACATCTTGTCACACCCAATCTCCACCGCGGAGACTTAGGCTACAACTTAATTCCAACGATCTTATAAATTGCCATCAAATTACACGTCTGTGTATATATGTGTATGTATGTATATATATATATATATGGGGGTACGCCATAGCGTAGTGCTTGAGGCGCTGCGCTACAAACCGAAAGGTCGCGGGTTCGATTCCCGATGAGGTCGTTGAGATTTTTCAATTGGCCTAATCCTTCTGGTGGCACTATGGCCCTGGGGTTGACTCAGCCTCTAACAGAAATGAATACCAGGAGCAATCCTGGGGGTAAAGACGGCCGGTGCGTAAGGCTGATAACCTTACCAACATCATGTGCCGAATGTCCAAAATCTGGGAGCCTCAACCTCGTGGAACCCTCTGGTCCTCCATGGCCTGTATAGGGATCACTTGACTATATATATAAGAGCCAACACCTTCCTGTAGATATGTACTTTGTAGCCTATGAGTAATGTTGAAATTAAAATAATATTAATAATATAATAATAATTTTACGCTGTCACGTTTTTCCGGTTCGTGAAAACTTCAGTTTACATTCCAAGTGATTTGAGACTTGAATCCTAGGAAAGACATTGAATGTAAGTGGACGGGAGAATGGCATGTCCAACACTGTTCTAATGCTGCTTGCGAACAGCACTAAGTTCCTCCCAGTCCTCCTGTCTCCACCCGAATATTACAATTCCTGCCCCGTAGTGAAATTATGTCTCCAATCCCATTGTCACCCTCGCTGCACAAGTAATACTAACAAAAATATGGCGCACCACGACCACATTTAAAATCCAGAAGGGAAAGCCATTCCACTTCAGTGGTGGCTCGTTTCTTTCATTACTTTTCTTTCTATTCTTTTCGTTTCACTTCCTTTACATTGCCCTTAGGCCTATTATGATTCTCTTGCTTTAATAATTCGTTTTTATATGTGTTAGATCTATGTTATCTTTCAATCTGCTAATACTTTTGTTAGCAGTATTAATAATGATAATAATAATAGTAATAATAATAATATAGTGGTTAATGATTCTATCATTGTTTGTCTTCATCACCCTATTGTTTTCTTTCTTCAACTCTTTTATTCTTCTGAATGAAAATTGATAATTAATCTTTAAATTTACCCTTCAACTTTCAGATTATTTTATCTGAAAGTTTATTTCTTTAACTGTTTCATTCTTTCATTCTCTTAGTTCAAGAGTACTAGATCTTTCTATGCTTATTTTATGCTTCTCTTCATTTTCTATCGTTGGTTCTTTGATTATTTTTCTCTTTTTCCTATCTCTTTCTCTCTTTAACATCTTTTTTTTTCATTTCTAACGTCTTTTTTCTCAACTCATTACTCTTCTTTTTGTTAATAGCAATTATTCTACAAATTAGCTGTTATTCTTACTAATGTTCTAGAAGGAAAATTGATATTTAAACTTTATTGATGGCATGTAATGGATGGATATGGTTTATAAATTATTTGTATCAGCCTCTAAACGTAAATTGCTCTCCATTTCCACAGTATTCTAGTTCCATTGTATCATCAGAAGTCGTTCACGAATCATAAGCCGGTACTCGATGCTAGCCTATTGTTTCCATCTACACTATCAAAATGTATAAGTGGATCTTTTAAGTATATTTAGCCTCCATAAGAGTTGAATTATATGATCCAATTCTGGAGCCTGTCACTAATTTTTTCTTACTAGCTTCATATTCAACTGGCAATATTTCTCCAACTAGTGCAGCGTATTTTCTTAAACGAGTTGAATTCGATAAACTGGAAAACATGTATTAAGAATTCGCTGAATTTTTTAATTTGTTTGAACTATTTGGAGTATATATTTTAGAATGGGCGTTATTGTTGGTGTAAATTATGTGTGAATTAAAACAAAACAAAAGTCCAAAGCTTGAAACTACATGTAGAACTAAGCCTAAAGTGACAGCTCATGTTAAACATTCACTTTAAATTATAGAGCCGCAGATCTCAAATCAAAATTGTCAAAACTAAGTCTCTAATTTTCAAAATTTTCTAAAAGGCCTGGCTTTAAAAGAGTTTTAAAAATTCGTTTATAAAGTTGCTCAAATAAGCTTGCTTCTTGTAAATATACCGTTGAACTCCATCAATAAAACTGAAATAAAATAAAATATCTCTTCTGCCCATCTTTCTTGTTTATGGAAGCTTAGGTCTCTCGATGTTGAAACATTGTCTTCGGGGCATCTTGAAGTTTGAAGTTGACGTTGTATACTTTTATATTAAAATGAGACGAAATCGGCTGACGCGGCGATCAGCTGTTAAGCAAGTTCTCGCATTTCTTCTCTTCTGCGATAGATGGCAGCTGATGGCGTACGTTCAAGTAGTACGTTTTCTTGAAATGAACGGATTTTTGCAAGACGAAATGAACTCAATTTAGTAAAGGCCTATTATTAAAATTAAAACGGGCACTTTTTAAATATAGGTTGTTTATTACGCAGTTTCATTTGCTGCTATCAAGGTTTCAAGATAGTTCCGTATTCGATAACAAACGATACTACTGCGTTATAATAAAAATCTGCATCGAAATGAATATCATTAAGATAGCGTTACGTAGCGTAGCGATCATTATGATACGTAATAAGCGTATTGTACTATGGTCGAACGAAAGATATTATTTGTTCGACTATATATACTGTAAAGGCCTAGTCTAATACTTTAATACGTTTATTACGTGGAACTTAACGGTATCATAATGATAGTCTACTAATTTCGGCACTGTTTTTCATTTCGAAACTGGTGTGATATCGATTATTATCGAGCACGGAGCGACTTGATACCTTGACAGTAGTGACTGAAAACTGCGTAATAAATAGATCAGAACTACGACAACCAGCAACCATCTGATGTGAAGGTCATGGTCATGGCCGTTTGAGTGAATCTAAAATCTCAAAATTTAAAAATTTGCACTAATTATGGTAAAAAAATAGTCTTATGCAACTTGCCTATATACTCCTATCTTAATAAATGTCATTATTGTTGCATAATGTACTAATGACATGTGAATAAATGAAATATTTTTTATAATGCATGTACCACCAATTATATACCTACTAATTTCGTATCTGTTCATCATTCTGATGCAATAAACTATGAAAAAGTGCGAATTCAACTAATTTGAAACGATAAATACAATGAATTTGATTTTGTTACTTTGCTTGTTTTGTACAAACTGAAAATCATATTTTACATCGGACTATTTTCTATTTATGAGTAAGCTTGTACCATACAAGCCGGAGATTTGCAGATTAGATCCCTGATTACCTAAAGCACCATACGCACTGCCAAGATCTTCTAGTATTATAGCACCTGCAAAATGATCAAAACCATATTTTTTCTCAAGAATAGGTAAAGCCTGTTCAAGTAATTATTTTTGTTTTCTAGGAGATCAATGGGATTTTTCAATTTATATAATCTTTCTACGGCTATTTGCCTCATAAGTCGACTCATCCTAACGGAATTAGTACCATGAGCATTCCTGAGGGCAAAGATGACCAGTAAAGAAGGATGACAATCTAGCCACATGTACACTCGAATGCACGGAATCTTCCGATGTGATATTTATTTTGTTACATTGCAAGTGGGCCAAACAACCAAGCAGCAGTATAGCCTATTCAAGGGTTTATGTTAGTAAGGGAATTCTAAATCGCTTCCGCCAGACCCACTCCCCATCCCAGATTCGTTGAGATGTTCACTTCAATTGAATAGGTATAATATAGAAGACATTATTTTCAAGGCAATTCCAACATCCCTCCACTTAATGTTTGTCTTAGTCCTCCCTCCTTCGCTTCAGGACCTGAAACCGACCTGTGTTCATTGGTTAATGTTTGAGTGCCAGGCCTTTGACATCAAACCAATATGAGTTGGGCTCATCCAGGGGCTGGTCTAGACATTCATTGTGAACACGCTTTCCAGAACATTTTGCAGTTCACATATGCCTGAGCGTTCTTCATAGACCAATGCATGTGTTCGGACTTGAACTCAAACCAATAAGAGATTGGCTCTGGAACACAAATGAAGAGGATATTCATTGCCAACATTAAATAAAGAAAAACACTATAAGAAACATCGGAAAGTTTCCGTGCACTCGGGTCCCCACTGCCCAAAAATCCGACGATCTCAGTATCCTCGACATTTTTTAGTTTAATTTGTAATTAAAGTTTGGAAATCGTCTTATACATTGGGAATATTCATGATGCAGTTTCATTGTCAAAGCTACAGGGACGAGAAAACAAGACGTGTGCCGCCTCTGCAAAAATAAGTTAGAAGAAATATAAAAGGGGCCAAGAAAGTATTTGCCTTTCTGAACACGGAGATTGTAGAATATAGCCCGGCGGCTTATGGTTTGGCTTATGGGAACCATTTCAAGCCCGGAACGATGTGTCAGAGGGTGTGGGGTTGCCGGCGACATTTTGACCGCCTTCCCAGGATGCGGCTCGGTTTATGAGGGCATGTGGCGGGATTGCTTACCCACCCAGGGGCATATTTCAAACAGCAAGCCTGTTTCATACTCTCTCCTTTCTTTCCGACAGGTCGCAGTTGTTCTACATGACCCCGCCCCCCCCCCCCTTTTGCACACAAATATACACACACGCAAATTGCTTTCTCGCTTTTAACGAAAAAGGAGGAGTTAAGTAAGACTACAACAGGCAAGGATAAAGAAGTCATGGTTTGTTTTGCCTGGAGGGTTAAGATCTCTAAAGTGTGATTTTATAATCTAGGTTGGTTGGACGCAAAGCAGTACGCGAGGTGCGTAAATCGGAACGAACCAGTTATTGTTCCTTTAAATTGCATTTATGTAACGTAAGATGTTCTAAACGCTATTTTTTAAAATTCAGCTTATACTCGTTTGAACGTCGAGGTCATATCACGAGTGGAGTTAACGAGCCCATATAACTATTGATATGTATATGTTTTCTAATTATGTGTTCATGGCGGCTGTTAATCTCAACTGATATTCAGTTTTAATACAATATACAGGATGAAATAGCGGCGATGACGTCTTTGTGACTGGGGAAACCATAAAAACCCCTGGTATAAGTGGTTGGCCACAGGTTTGAACACGGAACCTCGCAACTGTCTCGGCCACGTCGATCGGTATTAGGTAGATTTCGAAGAAAAATCTACCTATTGCAATGGATACCATGTCATGATTTTCGAAAAATTCTTTCATATCTTTACGTTTCATGCTCCCCTAAGTACGAAACCACCGCCCGTTCAAAAAAAATTTTTGTGATATTTATAAAAAAATATATATATATATATCTTTACACGATAGCGGCCGTAATTTTCAAGATATTTGAACCAAATTTTATTATGTTATTTCTAGGCCCAATAGTTCGGACAAGTTCGTTAATGGGCAAAATTGGCCCAAGGGGGTGGTCGGGGGAGGGGGTTGAAATTTTAAAACATTTATATCTCGGCCCCTATGAAGTATAGAGGGAAACTTTGTTTGAATAAATTAGAGTACTCCCTATGGAGTTCACAGTGACACCAAAAATTCGGGGGTTTTTGGGGGTACGAGGGGGGGTGGGGGTGAGGGGATGGAAATTAGAATTTTTTAAAACTACGTCTTGTGGGGTATCGTTGAAAAGCTCTTGATGAGTACTCTACAAATCAATAACTAGTTTCTTGATAGCTCTCATATGACGCGAGATTTTAATGTTTGAAAATAATAACACTTAAAAGAATTATTATAATATCATAATTTTGTCTTGTTTAGCGGCTTTGCTAATTTTATTCATTGCTGATCTTGCGCACGGCCTCCCAGAATATTATATCATATTCTTGTTGTCAAAACAAATGATTGTAGGCTCTTCCTCTTTACCGAATTCAGTTCTTATTACTGCGGGTTTGCCATGCCAAAGCTAAAAAAGAAGAGTGCTGCGCAGCGATAATAAATTAAACCAAAAGCACTTTGAAATCTACCTCAGCCTGTAGGCCTGCCTAAAACGGATTTTTAAATTTTTCCTTTTGTTACTATTTATCTGCACACTTTCCGGCATTATTACTAACCTCAAAAATGTGGACGAACACTTAACATGGGATGAACTTTGACATTGATTTTTGTATCCCTTTTCGAAAAAAAAAAAAAATACGCTTCATCACGATCTGGCTTCGAAGGTCACGTTCTTATGTTTAAATTTTTCAAACAAACATATCCAAAATAAAATAGACTTCGTAATTTCCCTCCTATGGAATACTATAATTGCGAGCGAAACCAACTTAACGTTTTGATAACTTTTTTCTCGTTTCCTTGCTAAAGAAAAATGGAATAAATGGAATAAATACTCACTTTTTCAGTGATACCGTACTCATAGTGGGTTCTTTTATTTATAATATTTTTTTAACAAATTGAGCGAGAGAATGGAGAGAGAAAAAAGGTGGCATTTTTTAAACGAATGGACTCATGCTTTATGTTGATGAGTTGTACAGGAATTTTTCGTGCATTTTTCAGTTACGTTTTGGAAAGTATATTACGCGACAGATTTCCTACATATGACCTTCACAAGCTTCGCTCCTTGCATGAATGAGAAGCCTAAATTTACTATTTAAATTTAAAAGCACATGGAATAGTAATTTATCCTGATAAAAAAAGTACATTAAGCAACGAACCTGTAATGGAATTTATTAAAATACAAGTATGTTTATGAAACTGGCCTTGCTCGTTTCATAATTTTTTCGCGTATCTTAATTACCGTTATAGGAAAGTTGCATACGACTGGGTTTGTTTGACCATAATTAAATGCTTAAGTTTTGACATTTTAGATTAATTAAAAAAAGAAATTGACTGACCGCGCGCAATCTGCTGTTAGCAAGTTCTCGTAGTTGTCTTCTGCGAGAGATGGCAGCTGATGGCGTACAGTCAAGTCGAAGCTTGTTTCTGGTCTTTTCTTGAAACGAACGGATATTTTGCAATACGAAGTTAGTTCAATTTAGTAAAATATTAAAATTAATACTAACAGAGTTGATTTTATTTTAAATACATGCTGCTAATTACGCAGTTTGTTTGTTTGTTTTTTTTTTTTTTTTTTTTTTTTTTTTTTGCTGCTTTTATGGTTTCAAGGTTGTTCCGGTCCACGATAATAATCGATACCACATAGACCTATGTGTTATAATGAAATTCTATTTCGAAATGGATATCATTATGATAGCCTTACGTCACATGAAATAAGCGTTTTACTGGATGGTTCAACAAAAACACAGAAACAGCCTTGCTTCTTACTATGTCAATAATTCGAGGAGTGTAAGACACGGGTAAACTTAGGACCTTATCTTGTCGATACAGCAAGCGCAGGTTTCTTTATGAGCTGTCTAGATCTAGTTGTTCCGGGCGCCTTGGCCGTTTAGTTATTAGTGGTCTTTTGAAGTAAGACTTGGACGAGGCATATTCTGTAAGTTATTGTAATTTTTTAAAATTTAATTATTGAGTGAGAAAGCATCAATGAACCTAGCAACTCCTTATAAAGATGTATTTTTGTAAAATGCCAATCATGTCGAATTTTGCAAAATATAAATGCGGGAAGTCAAGAGTCAACCCTCTTCATAAATTTCTTACAACCCTCAGTCTATCCCTAGTACAAACAATCAGAACTTGGTAAATATAGCAGCTTGGATATGAAGTAACATTTGATAGAAGAAGCAATATTACACTACCCTCTATCTAACTGACTTTTTCCCTTTTTTCACACAGAACGTTGAATCTTTCCCCCTGTACAACAAGCTCAGGATGTGGGGGGAGGAGGATTGTAAGCAAGAAGTAAGGAAGACGAGGGGGAGAAAAATGATATATAAAAATGCAAGACGAAGAGGAAAGATGAAGGTTCATTAAATGTCAAAACCGTTATTAAACCGGCACAGCCCACAAGAGACTTGGGTGCGTCTTCTTCAGTTTTCCGTCCCGCCACTGTAAAGTGTGCAGGCCGCCCCCGATTGTTGTAATGAACCTCTTGTAGACATGCAAGATTGTTCTTTCATTATAACAAGTTTTCGAGTTCTCCAGTAAAATGGTAGTGAAGTGGTTAAAGGCGAAGCCGCTCGTCGAAAACTTACAGGATAATTTATCATCAATAAAATTCTAAAGAAATCCCTATTGCAACATTAGCTACCCTTACACACAAGCTTTATCGCTCGAGTTTAGGCAGGTGTGCACTCAAATGCTCGTGAAAACATGTGCATGTAAAGGCAATAGACAACAAAAGAAACCGCGCGGTACGTCATTCGTGCAACGCTGCACTCTTTCGCCTGAAAGTGTGTGTGTATGTAAAGGCAGAAGAAAAACAAACAAAACTCTCCAAGAGCAGATCAACTCCTCTGTTCTGAACTTTAAACAATGCCGCACGCTCTTAGCTGGCGTGTGGAAAATTTCGACACTCCACGCGCCGTTCTTTTGAGAGAGAATTCGCGCGTGTTTGGCATTTACACGAACAATCTTCCGCGCGTACTCTTTTGTTGACACTCTATCATGCGAGGAAGAACGTGTTGCATTTTGGGTTGCATTTTTTCACCGCGCGTGATTGCCTGCTAGCTCTTTCCTCCGATATTGCCCGTACGCTTCCAGGAGTGTGGTAAAGAACTTGTGTGTGGGGCTTGCAATTGATATATTTATTCTGTAGTTATAGTAAGAATTGCTTCATATTTATTTTTGTCTTCATGACGAGCATATTATTTCAATATTTTATTATTCATATCTTCTTGTTTTCTAGTTAATTGACTTTTTTCAACTTTCGTTTTTCTTTTTTATATAACTCTGCTAGCTTAAAAGACCCGGCATCAACTATAGGCCTCGCCAGCATTATTGGCATACGTCCTTGAGTGTGTAGCTAGCCAGCTAGCCCCCGGGTTCGCCAGGAATATTGGTGTATGCCCTTGAGGGCGTAGCTAGCCCCCTCATAATGTTATCTTTCATCACATACGCACATGGTGCTGATTAAGCAAAACATTGGAATACGTTACAGTGCATCTCGAGCAGTGTGTTTATACATCTCCAATATCAAGTTGCATCATTCTTCGAGCTTCAGCTTGTGTGTCACACCGGTTCTAATGGAATCATGCCCCTCCTCTGATACTGCCATCACGCCCCCTCAGACCAAACCATGACCACGATAAAGTAAGTGACTCGCACCATAGCTGTCCATTAAAATTTCCATACGCCAAAAACCGTGGCGCTACCTGTACATGGGGAAGGAGAAGGACCCGAAGGCAAAGTGTGTAGAATATAGGAATAAAACTGTAGCCATGGAAGCTCTTATGGTTCCGAATGGTTGAGGATTCCAGATTTTGAGGAGCTAACACAATATTTAGTTTCGCTCAAAATACTAATTACGAACTTCATTTTTTCATTTATTCCAAGTCTGCAACTCCCTATTGTAGCGAAGGATTTTTTAATATTGGTTTATTATTTGTCTTTCGTATTTTTAACTTCAAGAGAGATATAAATTTCTTTACAAAAAGATCACAATTCAATACACGCAGATGTTTCTGTTTCTGATATATTCAACTATTTCAATTAGTGATTTGTTTTAAAACAAATTGTTCCAACCAAAAGGGCTTGAATTCCGCTACATACGAAATTGCCAAAAAGGATTTTTGTTTGCTATTCTATGCACAAGCGAACTGAAGTTATTTTCCTTTTAAAATTTACGATTCAAAATAACCTAAAATGTTGTACGATGCTCGACCGTTACAAAAACTGAACAGGCTCACACGAATAACAAAACGAGAGCTTGCTTGCCTGTTAAGTTCTACATAACATTCTTATATATACAGGTAGGGGGAAAAAAGCGGACCTACTATAATATCGGCAACTTAGATATTTTAGTAGGTTCTAGGCATGCACAGTGGCTCATATCGGTAACTAAGATATTAGAGTAGGTCCGTTTTTTTCCCCTACCTGTACATAATTATTAACGTGATGAATAATAGTTTTACTTCACAAGTTTTACTACTTTCGCCTTCGATCGTAATGCCGTCTAGCGGGTAAAGCGATCAACGTGAACAAATGAATATCACAGCCGAAGTAAATTACTGTCGCGATAGACTTTTCTATATAGGTTCTAAATAACAAGCGATGCTTTGTCTATGTACAGAGACTCCATGTAATGAAAAATGACTGTTATTAATTACTGAAGTCTTAAATCAACATGTTGAACAGGAAGAAGGTTAGGCAAGGGGGCGCCCCGCCATCTGGGCCGGGTTATTAAGTTCAGGAGGAGGATGAAAGATGACTTCTTGAGCGATGCACTTACTAATGCCTTGCCGTGTTGATTTTTCTTCCTTTATTATCTCTTTCTTCTCTTACTGTTAGTTATGAGAAGGGAGGAAATCAACTTGTGGCTCGCGAAAAATGGTTTCCTTGCATCTCACCATGTGCTTGTACTGTCTTCCATCAGATAACCCTTCATGGCTCAATTAGTAGAATGATTATCTAATCTCAATGGCCTTGAGTTCAAACCTTTTGTATGTGATTAATTTCTAGGATTGGAACAATATTCTAACAAGAGTTCTCCGCGATGTTTATCCGTGGGTCCAAGTTTGATAATTAAAGCTTAAAAATAAATTCAACACCTCTGAACTAAAGAAAAGGGGAGACCGATCATTGATTTATGAATTATTGGCCTACTGTTCTTGTCTGGTATATGGCCGTGAAATGGTGTTAACTGAAATGGAGCAACCGATGACAAATGTCGGGGTGGCCAAGGGGAAATGAAGATTCTAGTGCAGTATTCAAATGGATAATAAGCTAAACCCATGGAAAACTCCTAATCAGGTTTTTTAACCTGCTTCTTCCACAATTTGATAATATATCGTAAAATATTTTTTTCGTTGTAGGTGAGCGAGTATTCATGTTATATTCTGATATTACGGAGGACGCATGTTAAAACTCCGGTTGGTCAGTCTGGTTCGAGTTATTCCTTGGGATTCACTAATTCATCAAACCCAATGCAGAGCCAAAATCTTCATTCTTCGTGGTCATCCCAGCACCCTTTGATCCATTCATTTATATCAACATCCTTTCATAATTCTACCCAATCCAATGATCAAGCATAGCGTGCAAAGATGTTGCAGATCCTCAGAAGCATGACGTTATATGTAATTTTTGGAAATAAAAATTAATGAAAATTTGTGACGTTAAACTCTATTGAAATTAGCTTTACCAAGTGTAAAATGTTCTTTATACCTAGGTACATTTGCACAGTAACTATAGCTGTGACTGACTCCTAAAAGTAAGTCATTAGCCTATAGTTTCAGTAAAATTCAGAATCGGTTGGCCAACTGTTCATACATCGCACATGCGTAGGACAACAAATTCTCAACAACTGACATTTGTTTACTTGAACAAACCTAATGTATGTTTTTTAACTTTAACATAAGGAATGTTCTAAAATTGGGCAGAGAGAAGGTCTACTTTACTTAGTTGTTTTCTTTAGTTTCTCAGTTCTCTAAAAGTTATTGAAGGTTTTAAACTCTTCCCATTAAGGGTTCAAAAATTACTGGAAATTTCTGTATTCAGCTCAGTAGTTTTAAAAGCAAAAAATAATTTTCCACAACCCTATTGTGGTCGTATAGGCTATACTGAAATCCGATATCCATATACTTTAAATTGTTTGCGATCCCAACAAATAAACATGCAGCAAGGGAATTGCTAGTCATATTTACGAGGAATAGGGGGAGCGGTTATCCTGAATTACTAGCTTTTTACTCCCCAATTCTTGTTCCTCTATTTTTTAAAAAAGGAATCTGAGTAAAGTATAAAGCGAATGACTTTACGGAAAACAGAAGAGGTAGAAGAGGGTTGTAAAATAAGGGCATTTAGTCTGATGAGGCGAATTTAAAATAAGGAGAAGTAGGTAAGAGAAAGAAAGACGGGGGGAAAAAGTCAGTGAAGAGAAGTTGAGACGAGCCCAAGCGGCATTTGCATCGTAACAAGGGAGCATGAGTATGATAGCAGGATTACAAGCAAACAGGAAGGCCGTGTCAGCATGGCTTTTCGCAGTGACCTAACTTACAGGTCGGGAGAATATCATTGCATTCATGACAACTCACAATAAATAATATAATTATTCTATTATTATTATTATTATTATTATTATTATTATTATTATTATTATTATTATTATTATTATTATTATTATTATTATTATTATTATTATTATTATTATTATTATTATTATTATTATTATTATTATTATTATTATTATTATTATTATTATTATTATTAGTCCCCGTCTATAAGCTGGAGCAATGGTCTTCAACCCGCGGCCTGTGGCTTAATTGTTGGTGTTCCCCAAACAGGTACTGATTTTTAACTAGTGTGTGCCCTTCTTACTTAAGTTTTGGCGGCTGCGAGCAAAGTCTAGTTTTAACTAAAAGTAAAAAATAGGGATGGGTCCCCGATACTTTCGATACCTCGATACTCTCGATACTTGCATGGTATCGGCAACGAACGATACTTCAGAAAACTCGCTCGATACTTTTTCGAAACTTTTGTAATTATGCAATTAAGTGAGAATGCTAGTATTTTTTAACAAAAACTTGTAAGTGGACTGTTTAAAAAAACTAATTTTAGTTTTAATGTAAAGGTAAAGTGATCCCTATACAGGCCATGGAGGCCCAGAGGGTTCCAGGAGGTTGAGGCACCCAGATTTTGGACATTCGGCACATGAAGGTGGTAAGGTTGTCAGCCTTACGCACCGGCCGCCTTTACCCCCAGGATTGCTCCTGGTACTCATTTCTGTTAGAGGCTGAGTCGACCCCAGGGCCATAGTGCCACCAGAAGGATTAGGCCAATTGAAAAATCTCAACGACCTCATCGGGAATCGAACCCGCGACCTTCCGGTTTGTAGCGCAGCGCCTCAACCACTACGCTACGGAGTTTTAATGTAGAGTTTAAAAATAATTATAGGCTACTGATGATATTAAATTTTGTCTCATTAAATATGCAGACTTAATTAATTTAGTTGGTATTACACAGTTCTCTCAATTTTTAATGTTTAATGTACCTATTTATTGAAACTGGAAATAAACGAGGAAACGAGGAAAAAATCATGTATCAGTATCGAGATCGAGTATCGAGAAAATCTGGTATCGACCCATCCCTAGTAAAAAATGGCATTCTTTGTCATCTGTTATAAAACCATTCTTCAGGATGTTAGGGTTGGCGTTAGAAGACAAATTTCCAGCAATCCGCTTACATTCTCTGTTCATAGCACATACTTATGGCAGCACATACTTATGCGAGCAGCTTTTCTCGAAGTCAAAACTGAGGAACAGACTTTCCAACGCACACTGCCTTCGAATTTCTTCTCGAACATTAAAGCCAAAATTGATTTTTAGTGACAAAGAAACAGTGTCAGTCTCACATTAAATTCAATAACTCACAACTGTGTTCTGTGTTATTAATTAACATTCTAAAAAGGCAAGGCAAGGCAAAATATAAAACACACATGTTTAATGCGTAGTTCAGGACCTTACATATAATCCATGTAATGTTTACAGAAAAGAAAATGGCTTAACCCTTTCAAGAACAGAATTTGTATGTTTATATAAACAATCGTCAGGTAAAACAATCAGTGGGTTCTAAGTTCTGTAATGAATGAAAAACATTTCAGTCTTCCATAAATAATAAATGTAGGTCTAATACGTATATAAAATCAGGTAAACTGATGAAACGAAGTGTCAGAATGCTTTCGTTAAAATCAGTGATAATTGCAATTATGATAAGCCCATGCAGAAAAGAAGTTATTTTTGTAATAGATCTGTGTGTGTGTCTGTTCGCCCGTATGTCTGATGAACAGCATAGCCTGAGAAGGAGAAATTGTATAAAAATGTTACAAATCTTTTGGGGATGTCACACGGTTATTAGCGACGACTTCCTCTTACTCTTATTGCCACGTCGCCGTGGGTGAGTCGGTAGCGCGCCTACCTTCCACTCCGGCGGCCCGGGTTCGATTCCCGGCCGGGTCGGGGATTTTTCAGTAGTGAAAAATCCCTTTCCCGGGTTCAGGACTGGGTAGGTTAAGTCTTAGGTTAAGATAATGCACATTGTGCGCGATTCCTTAATTATTATTGCCACTTTATATGACGAAAATGTAATTTTTCGAAAAGTCTCTTAACGGTTTTGTTTAAATTTTGCACATAAGATCCTTATACTAATAATTAAAACTTTTATTACTAAATTATCTGAGGAATAGTTTTACGATAGTCAACATATTATGTACGAAGTACATTTATTGATTATTATTGACTTCAGATTAAACATTTTTTTAATCTGTTCAAGAATACAAAAACATTCCGTCTAATCTTCTAAAAACGCAGATAAAAGTGGGGGGTCAAAGGTGCTGAAGCATGAAATAGAAGGGAAAAGGTGCAAAAGGTCCAACAAATTGTGTTTATTTCGCTTCATTTAATGTCCCCAAATACACATATTGACTTATCTGTATGAAAATATCTATATTTTTGGAAATGTGCTGCACCTTATAACACTGGTCAACAATGAATTTTCTCCAATGGAACTAAATGCACAGGGAGGTAGAGACTAATGTGCTAATTTTAAATCGTTTGCACTCTTTTCCTAACATATATGATTTTCTATTTATTCTTTATCTGTTTATTATCCGCTCTGTTATCCTCAAACGGCCATTTTTAAATAGCACTGAATCGTCATACCCCCTTTTAGCCGTTAATCAATGATAAATGGCCTAAATGCGGACAACATCTTATCATATACTTATATAGGCCTATCTACTGACGGAAGCATCCAAAATAAAATGTTATCTTTAAACTAAAAACAAGATTTTTCCAAAGCATTGCGTCTTCCTGGCCAGATGACGCCTGAAACTTGCGACTAGAAAACCCGCATAGCATACTCATGACTGCGGAATCGTACGTGACATGGGGAATCGAGAACGCTTGCAACTTACTTAAATGTAAATTTATTTTAATAAAGCTAATGTATTGGCCTATGTGTAATTTGAAATCTTTACATGGCACAAAAAACGAAAGGTATATCCATAATCTACAAGAAAACTGGCTAGAAAAATGTAATTTTATCTCTGGCGATTAAAATTAGTTTTATTTTGTAGACCAGTGTAATAATTTCTCTAGTGATTAGATGTTACCTGTTTATGTAGTTGGACTATTTGAACAAATGCACCAAGATTTATTGTATTTCATACAGTTATATAATTATTTGTTATTTTTATTAATATTATTTGGCTTAAAAAAGTCCTATTTTTAATTATTTCTATAAAAATTTGAAAAAAAGACTTTCTTGAACAGCTATATAAAGCATCCAACTGTAAGTTTTAGATATGAGTATTAGCAATTATTTTAATTAAGCTTTATTAAATGTTCAATTAATTAAATCTGCTAGAATTCAATCGAATCACCGTAGCTCTGCAAAAATGTCATGCGGCAAGTCAATAACTTCTACATGTTACAAAAAATAGGCCCATAAAAGTTTCAAAACACTTAAAAATGTGTGAAGATTAATCATGCCAAATTGGATACCAATAGGCCTGTATGATTCCGAAATAGGTAGTAACAAAATTCTATAGGCTAATTTTACAGTAATCAAAGAATGAGACACTCCTCGCAGATACATAGGCCTAGTGCAGATATTTTTATACTGGTAAAACATCACTACAAGCTATAGCCTATTTACGAAGGACATAATATTTGCTACATTTTTTTGTTATACCACCAATTATAAAGGGAGCTATGTTGTCAATTAAGGAATCTTATGCTGTCCTCAATCAAAATCTACTCATAGGCGCATACTTTAGAAGGCCAAGCAAAGTATTTTCTGCCCCCCAGTATTTTCTTTCATATGTATTACTACTTAAAATCCAATTCTAGCCCTCCCAATATTATTCTCAAGTCAGCATCTCTGAATCTATTTATTATTATGCTCTCATACTAATGCGATATATAGAGAGAATGCCTACGGTACTAAATGACACAGTATTTTAATGCGTCAAGCTCAAGGACTGTAGCGCAGCAGTACTCAGTGGCAGAAACAGGAAGTAATCCACTTCGTCATTTTGTAAGTCTTGTAATAGAATAGTAAGAAAGGGTTTACATCCCCTATTGGGCTAGAAGAAATGCGGAAAGAAGGGAAAAACAGAAGACGAGTTTAACATTTTCACTGGGCAGAAAGAAAGAAGAAAAAGAGGCAAGTACTTTCTGAGCTGTTAAGATTCCCGTACCATTGACAAGCAGATTAAGTCAGAGCCTTCCAGTTCTAAAAGAGGTTTAAAAAGATACTTCCCTGGGCTTATCTTCTTAAGATAGAAAATGAAGGCGTAGCTAGACTCTCACACCCTTAAGAGAACGTGATAATACCGCTAGATGGGGAGTTAAAGGGTTGCAGCAACCCCCTCCATTTCTCTTCTCATATAGCTTGGGTGTTTCTTGTCAGACCCATAGAGGCGATCCTAGCACTCATTAACACAGTCTCGTAGACCTTATTGCTGTTGTTAAATACTTGCCAGTGTTAATGTCTTGTTGTTTATCTGTACAAGAAGAAGGGTGCATAGACGCTTCATCTTTATCGCAACCCCCTCTTCTTTTTGCGCTCTTCCCTTTTTTAACACTCGACGCAAAATAGGGTTGAAATTTTATTCTGTTACAGATGACATTCAGAGGTTGTTAATTGTTATATCGCAGCTAATGATAGCGATAATGAAAGGGTTGAAGTTAGGGGAAGAGTGTTTATAGTAATAAAGTATGTCAGTGTCTTGTAAAATGGCAAGACATGGAGCTTCATCAGATTAGTGCGTTCAAGTATATTAAACGGTTATGTTCGATTCACAGTAGACAATGTAGTCTCTAAATAAAGTTTTATATTTCAATAGTATGCTGAGAAATTAATTTGATTAATGTATTGTCCTTCACATGAATTTATTTTCACTGTCGTGATGAGATTGAAGAATTATTACCTTCAGAATGTAGCTTCTTAACATAATTGCTAGTTTCATCTTAAGTAGTCATAACGTAGAATATGGAGCATCTATATAGCTAACGTGAAGACTTTATAAAACAATAGAATCTCTCAATTAAAGGAGTTAATATAATTGTAATTACCATTTTTATTTAAAGAGAACATATAAAACATTGGAAGTAAATTTTCCATCAACAAGTAGATAGTATGTTAGCTATGTACTGCGTTGGCCTTTGTGATCTCACAGATATTAGCCTGTCTGTCAGATATATTTTCTCCGTCTTATTAAGTGCCAGTATGGTACTTTATGAGATTGTGTGGTGGACGAAAAAATGTCTGTCCGTCTGTCTGTCCGTCTGTCTGTCCGTCTGTCCGTCCGTCTGTCTGTCCGTGTGTCTGTACGCACCATAACTCAAATACGCTTTTTCGGATTTTCATGAAACTTGGAAAACACATTTATAATGTCCATGGGAAGAACCCTATTGATATTGAACCAAATCGGTTCACCGGTACCGGAGTAATGCCCAATTTAGTGCCTATTTTAATAGATTATGGCGCCTTTCTAATAGAAAGGCGCCATCACTCAAATACGCTGTATCGGATTTCCATGAAACTTGGTATACCCATTTATGACGTCCATGAGAAGTGCCCTATTGAATTTGAACCTAATCTGTTGACCGGTACCGGAATAAAACCCAATTTAGTGTCTACTTTAAAGGCGCAATACCTCAAATACGCTTTATCGGATATTTATGAAACTTCGTATACGCATTTATAATGTCCATGGGAAGACGTTTATTGATATTGGACCAAATCGGTTGGCCAGTACCGGAATCATGCCCAATTTAGTGTTTTTATGTTAATATATAAGAAGTAGCGATAACTCAAATATGCTTTATTGGATTTTCCTGAAATTTTGTATACCCATTTATAATGTACGTGGAAAGACGTCTACTGATATTGGACCAAATCGGTAGACCGGTACCGGAGTAAAACCCAATTTAGTGAATATTTTAAAGACGCGGTAACTCAAATACGCTTTACCGGATTTTTATGAAACTTGGTATACACATTTATAATGTCCATGAGAAGACGTCTATTCATAATGGATAAAATCGATTGACCTGTTTCGGAGTAATGCTCAATTTAGTGCCTATTTTATGGTAATATATGTATTCGAAAGAATTTATAAAAAAATGAAAATCAGTTATCTTGACAACATAGCCTATTGTTTTACTGTGATTTTATAAGGCCTTGGAAATTAAAATACAGGTAGCTATGGCAAAAAAACATATTAATTGACATGCGCTTATCCAACTAGACCGTTAAAATGACCCAGGTGGCCGAGATGGTAGACCTTTCTTCTTCCGTAAGCCCTGCTTAATGAATAAATCTGGAGCTTAACTTGGAAATCAATTTTAAAAAAAAACATATTCTGCATATGATAATTGCAGTCATAACTGATTAAACAAAAACATACTGGCACTTTGTTACATCAGTTTACCTGATTTTATTTTCTTTTTAATTCGGCTTTATTTATCCTCCTTTGAACATCACGGTCACATCAAGAGTGTCGGGTTTTGTGCGTAGACCTATAACAATAGGCCATGTAACTATTGAAGTGCAACTGTGTTCTATTGATCATGTGTTTATGGCGTCTGTTAATTTTAACTGATATTCCGTGTTAATGAATACGATACATGATGAAATAGTGGGGATTAGTCATGGTAAGTAAATATCCAATTCGGCACCCGCCTTTACTACTGGGGAAATCATAAATATCTAAGTCAAATTGGCCAGCCACTGAGTTTGAACTCCCGAATGCGATTCCAAGACGCTACCATCTCGGCCACCTCTCTCGGTACTTTAAAGTTGTTCTACCACTAAAATAGAAACTATAAGTACGCCTAATCCTAGATAAGTACTGTTGTATTGGATTCGACCCTGAAATTCGAAGCAGAGTTTACCCCAGAAATACATATTTTGAGCTCCCTTGAATTCGAAATTATTTATGTATCAAGGTCGTTATTTAGAGGTTTGTGCCCTGCAGAGACATTATACAAGCCAGAGGGTCTGTGACCCTTTTTCGTTGTAAAAGAAAGATAGTTAAAATATAAGAGCTAACAACATAAATCTGAATGATAATTTGAATGACGTCAGAAACAATAATTAAATAGGCAAGTAACGATGTGGTGTGATGTGGGAATTTGTTATTAACTAATGCATACAAAATGGATGAAAACTGTGTTGTAACGGTTACTCTGCATTTTGCCGTTGGATGCCTTCTGTTTTTGTCCAACTACTGTATATATAAGATGTAGATATACATTCATGACACCGCAGAAAATTGTTTCTTTTGAACTTTCCAAGAATAAAATATTCTCATCTATCTGTAAGTCAAAAATGTCAACCGGACTGCAGCTAGTAAGAGTAATATGAGTTTCAAGGGAAGTTTTAGAGAATAACCTTTTTTGAAGAATCAAGATTGCGAAATCGTCTTGCAAATATGTGATCATAGATTCACTGTTGGTAAAATCACTCGGTTATAACTGCAATTATTCTGATTACTGTAGAAGCGAAATATCAATGTTTAATTTTCTATTTTAATCTTTTAAATGGTTCTACAATATATGAATATGCTACATTAAGATTTTAGTTTCTTGTTATTGGGTTGGCCTAACTATGGTAATCCTTTTAAGCCCGAATGAACACAGGTGGCAAAGATATTGTAAACCATAATTTTTGTTTATTTTGCATGTGTCTGTGTGCCTAACTATGTTGACCTGTTATCAATATAGCTGAAAAGTCTACATATTTGCGTTACGATACTCCAAGAACGCGACTCTTATTTTTACTGCCATTTTACGTTTTTTAAACGTATTTTCTCGTTTCTCTCTAGTATAAATCAAACTTTTTAGAAATATGTTTACTCATTCATATATTTCGTACACGAACTGATGGTACTGAGCCCTGAAAACGGTAATTTCAAATATTTTTTTGGTATAAATAATTTTAAAAGAAGTTATAAGCTAGCCATCTTGATCAAGAGACCAAGTCCCGTTTCTTAACTATATTTTGTAGGGATGGGTCCTCGATACTTTCGATACCTCGATACTCTCGATACTTGCATGGTATCAGCATCGAACGATACTCCAGAAACCTAGCTCGATACTTTTCGATACTTTTGTAATTCTGCAATTAAGTGAGAATGCTAGTATATTTAACAAAACTTGTAAGTGCACTGTTTAAAAAACTAATTTTAATTTTAATGTAGTTTAAAAATAATTATAGGCTACTATTGATATTAAATTTTGTCTCATTAAATATGCACACTTAATTAATTTAGTTGGTATTACACAGTTTTCTCAAATTTTAATGTTTAATGTACCTATTTATTGAAACTGGAAATGTTCAAGGTATCGAGTATCGAAGTATCGAGTATCGAGGATAAAATCATGTATCGGTATCGAGTATCGAGTATCGAGAAAATCTGGTATCGACCCATCCCTAATATTTTGTTTTACGAATTGGAGAGAAGGAATGTAATGCATACTGTTGCTAGTTGTGTGTAGTGAGGGAATAGTAATATCGCGCTTAAAGTAGAGAAAGGATGTGAATCTGTCACATAACTGTTTCTTCCTTAGGAGCTCCGCAATACTGTAAAATAAAGTCTACAGCTTTGGATTAGCCTATTCGCAGCACGCTTCGAGAACTCTGCTCTATACACTGTTCTGCTTCTACTTGGCTTCCATTGACTCCAATATTGCCAAGAAGCAATTTAATATCTGTGGTATGTCGGTATGAAAGGTACTTTCTCACCCTTCTTCTGTTAACACTATCTCCAGCTAACGAACTCCATTAACTTGAATGTTTCAAATCTTTAAGTCCCATCCGTCAAACAGAACATTTGAAAAACAGAGTCTGCTTTTGCCTGGCTGTTCTAAACTACATGGGAGATAAATACGACGACAGGCACGGAGAATGAAGGTAGAACAAGTTGTAAAGAAATAAAAACTACGTAGAGAGAGACGGAGGAGGGGTAAATGGCAAGTTTGCTGTAAACGAATAAAGAAATGGAATATGGTAATAAGGTAAAAAAGAATCTAATTGTTTAAAAAAAAAAAGAAAGAAAATAAGATGAAAAGAATGAAAATGCGAACCAAATAACCATAAAACAGACACACAAAGATGTCGAGGCATACAAGTAAACAAACAGAAGAACAAACAAACAAAATATGAAAATGTTAATCGGCAAATAAGTTAATTTGTTTATTGATTTTATTTATTATATGAAACACAAGATAGATAGTCTAATGATCACCCGAATGAGCAAATGCTCGTGTTCGGGTCCAGTTCAGTTATTTATATTTATGCAATTCACAATTAAATACAAGTACATGAAAATTTAGGTATTTATCTTTCAAAGGGAGACTTATGACTGCAAGTTGTTTCCCATAGGCCACTAATAAGTTTTTTTTCACTTCCCATTGCCTAGGAAAAGAAAGGAGAGGTTATGCCTAAAGCACAGATCAGTCTAGACAAACACCTTTTCTTATATGGATGTTGTTCTTTACCAAACTAGGGGTTCAACGGTTTTACATATTTTCCGAAGGAAGGCATATTGCCTGTTCTTACGCCCGAAAAGCCTCCCTCACTGGATTGAAGCTGAGCATCTAAAGTCTATTGAGTAATGAATGGCCTGCTCGCTAAAGATTATTTTTAGTGTAAAATTTACAACAATTTTTTTTTTTCGTGAGAACGAAATAAATACATTTAATTAAACCGTTTTTAACTTCACCCCATTAATGAAATAAGTTATCTCCCGAAACATAGTAAATTTTTGTTGCAGACCTTCACAACCTTCATAAATATCTGATTTGATTATTACGTATATTTGTATTTGAAATTTTCATCTATTTTCTAAGACTTCTATTTTCAAATTAGTCATTTTAAATTACATCTTAACCATTTTGGTCCACCTTTTAAAATATGATCTCAGAGTTAAGTAAACAAATTATAATTGACTATATTGTCTTCACTTAAGGTGACGTCATTTTTTATGGAGGTATTTTTCTTTTCTTTAAAAATTAAAACTATAGGTTATAAGTAGTTACTAAATGACTGTATAATAATTTAAAACCGCTGACATGTACAATGATTGCGCAAAATGTAATGAACATCTGCCTAGCCACAGTCAAATTTTGGAGATTTAAAAACGACATAGGCTACTGTATAAGCTCAATTAAGAAGGTCTCTTCATTCCAAAAAATGCTATCCTCAAAGAAGACCAACCATGAAGATCTAGGACAGTAATTTTAAAATTTGATGGAAATTTGATAGGCCTATAGCATATTAATATAAAGACACATTATTCTTATGAGATAGTCTGGCTAACGAGATAAATTTAAATTGAAACTGATTATTGTAATTGAATAGAGAAATTACCTTAATAATCAAATCAAATTCCCAAACTTAGCCCTATTTAAATTAAAGTAAACAATGCTCTAAACAGAGAGCTGTTCCATAGGAATTTTCCTTATTGCTTTTAAACTTTGAGCCCAATGATTATTTTAGTTGATGATTCCAAATATTAATTCATAAATTTAGCTTTGAAAGGATATTAATGTCATTTATATGTGATAAGCAAGCTTTCCATTAATCTTCTGCATGGCATGGATGCAATCAGTTAGAATGATCTTAAATATGTTTCTTAATTTTTAGTAACTTTATTTGGAAGGAAGTTCACTTTCTTTAAATTGATAATATATTCACACCCTGTGTTGAAAATTTCCATATTCCTTCATAATCCACATACATACAGTTCCTGTCGACGAATAGGTAGGTAATTTTATAGTAGGCCTACCTAATCCTAATGAATGACGCTCTAATTGAACAATTGAATATATTCCCAGTACTAAGTCTATATCCTTCAAACCACTTATTTTTTTCACAGAAATGTAAATTAATTGGGAAAAAACATAGTATATTGGTCGTATAAAACTAGGTCATCCTGAGATGTAGGCCTACCTATAAACCCGCAAACAACACTTTAAAATCTTAAAAACATAATGCACTAAGGCGTAAAATTATATTACAAATTTAGCAAAGACATCGATCATTCCGATCGATTTAGAAAAGAAGTTACTAATACTTCACTGTAACACAATACCTACTTTGTAGCTGAAGTAAGGTGTATCTAATAATATTAAGTAGATTTATACATACTTATTGTAATATAGATCTGTACATGAGTTCCTTTTGACGAAGCCAAAAAATTTGTAAAATTATACGGTGAATAAGTTTTTATCATGTTGTACGCGTAGCTATTGGAAATTCTATGCTAATTCTGACTTACTTCTGACACATTTCCAATTATGTGTTATTTTTTAGTGAATTTCACATTGACTTTAAGAAGCATCGGTTGGACTAAGTGCATGCAGATCTTGGACACTGGTGCTGAGATGTCCTTACCATTGTGTTATTTATCCCGGTGAATTGGATTCCGCGTTACAATCAACCCTTAGATCGAAGGAAGGAAAAGGGGGAAGGGAATCAATTTGCCTACACGCACCCCCTTCTTTTCTTTTTTTGTCTGGGCGGGTGGGTCTGTCCCCTATGGGAGCCGGGCCAACTGATGCTGAGTGGCCGGCGAGACGCAGATGTGCCCTCGAGATAAAGGCTGGCCATCCACCCTCTCAACAGGATCAATGCAGCAATGAATATCGGGTTTCACTCACCCCCCTCTTGATATAGTCTACTTGGAGAAAATTGAACTCTTCTCTAACAATTCACCAAACAAATCACATATTTGCACCCAAAAAAATCAGTACAATTGAAATATTTAGGTACAAAAATAGCAGTTGAATGATATAGAATCTTGGGACAAAAGATCGATCTATTTTTCTATCATACGATATCCCACTATTTATGAAATTACAGCCGTTTACCCCCCAAAATATAGCTACACTCACAGAACTTTCCGTGCCCTAAGCATGGACAATAATCAACTTTCTCACATCAGATAATATAGAATAAGACGCAAGAAGTTTGTTAGGCCACGCAAGATATAGCCTGACTTTGTGCAAACGATGGATGGTATATTTATAGCTTCGACATTTTTATGAAAAATTTTCAAATAAAAGCTTTAGCTGCTAGTATAAGGACCTCATTCGCAAGTTTTAAACAAAATCGTTATTGGCCTAGTCAATTTCGAGAAAATTTCGAATCACGTCAAATGTAGTAAAAGTAGGAGAAATTCCTTACACCACACCCAAGAGGCCACAGCTAAGGATGACCGAAATTCCGATTTTAATAATCCTCAACACGGCTGATAACCAGTGAAGCCTTCATTTCAGAAGTTGCATTCATTCAGCCGGTAGTATAGCGTCCTTTAATAAAAACATAGCATTGAAGCATAGCCTCCAGACCATCATACAGATCAAATTAATGTTAACCAGTAAGGCTCATAGAACGCTGCCAACAACTTTAATCGTGAATAAATAAATGTCCAGCTCTGTTTTCAGCCTTAATGATTAAACATTTTTATGCGTAAATTTATTTTAATTGTTATCGCAAAGGAATTGTGCGAACGTAGCCAAACTTCAGGCCTATGATCGAACAAACTGAAAGAAAATATGTCTAATTGACAATAGACATTATAATTTATTCGTAATTAAGTATTTACAAAATTACATGGACTTCGTAAATTAAAATATACAAGATAATGTACAGTAAGTATAATATAAAATAAGTTATATCTATATTGTAGAACAAGACCTAATAAAAAATAACAAAACTAAGCCTATCAGCACCCCAATATTAATAAACGAAATGGCCCTCACATACGTAAACGAATATACATACCTAAGACAACAGATTTCCTTTCAAGATAAAATGAAGAAATTATAAAAAAGAATCTAATTTTGCCGTTAGAATGTTAGATCAAACACTAAACAGGAGAATCAAATTTCAAATGCTGGAAGCCTGCATGCACCCCATATTACTCTACGGGTGCCAGACATAGTCACTAATGACAATAGGCCTACAAAAGATCAAAATTCACACATTCCAACGTAAAATCCAACGTAAGATCCTGGGTGTAGCCTATCTCCAAAGGACTCGACTGCTTCAATAATCCAGCTGTCACAGACAATTTAAGCTACTTAAATAAATGGAAATGAGGCGTCCCTGTTGCAAAATCACAAGTTATACATACAATACGACCGCGTAGGACCCCAATATAGGCAAACGACTACAAGACAGACCGAGGCGCAGATAGGCAGACCTCTTCACGGAACAAGCAGGTCAATATTTGTCACGAGTTGCAAGAGGACGGGAAAAATGGAAATTTCTCGAGAGTAAACTGTGTAGTGACTAAATAGGATACCAAAGAACAAAATCCCTCAAGAGACATCTGTGAAGTCAATAAGTAATGTAATAGAGGAGCAGTCAGATACATTAAAGGAGCAATCATACCCAGCTTCTAAATAATCATATTAAATGGCTAACATGGCATAGGAAAAATTAGCTTTCCCTATTTTACTAGGAGGCCTTTACCAAGGAACTCGCAAGGCTACTTTTATCTTTCTATAGTATTCTGAAACAAGTATTTTCAAAATTCATATACCGCATATAACTTTATATGGTGGCATTCGTTCTCTAGTATCTTAATAACGATATAGCCTATGTGTATACATCAACTTGTCCGACAGCAGCAATAAAAATACACTTACAAAACAAATCATTTTAATCTTTTTTTTTTCTTTTTTTTTTAACAGAAACCCAAGAGAGGAAAAATGTCTGCATGTGGTTCGCAACCTACGCTGTGGTAGTCTCTGATATGTCATTAAAAAGTTCACAATTTCTCTTAAAGATATTTTTACCGAATTAACTCAAGACCTCAATGTATATAGGCTGGTGTCATAATAGTTGTTCTTAAGATTTCTAAGCCACCCTGTATAAACCAGGAGTCCACAGCTGAATTCAGTTATGGTTTCATAAGTCATGTATTCTCATGTAGGATACACAACAGAATTAAACCTCTACACTAAACGATTAACAATGCTTCTTTTTTTTCAGAGACTCTGGTCCGTAAGTTAATTTCACAGTACGTGAAAAAAGTGTAAGTGGCTAGGAATGCTAGATTAAAAACAAGGAAACTTTCCTCCACTAAAAAAAATAATCTACCATAATTTTTAAATCATATTTTTGCAAGGCTGTAAAGGGGTTGGATACAAAGCTCTACTTTTTAATCGAGAAGTCCGTACAATACATATAGCTCAGATGCTACTTCTCTCCTCCCCTCCTACGTCAGAGACCTCTATGCTCCCAGTAATCAACTACCATTGTCTAGAATTAACTCAGACTGCTGAGCCGGATTACCATTTCAAAGTTGGCAAGCCTGCTACTTTTTTACATCCCTCTTCATTGCCTTTTGTTGTGTTTCTCTCTTGTCAGTGTTTCCCTCGTTTCTACGCGTATTTATTCTATTTCTTTATTTTCCAGGCTTATAGAGCGAGTTTAGAAAGGAAAAAAGCAGTTGGTATTATTTCAAAATGAACAATTGTATAATCTAGTGAACCTTTAACTTGTTCATATTTGAAGACGGAATAAAGTAAAATGAAGTTCAACTGTCTGTTCTGCTATTGAAAAATGTGTGTCAATGTGGACTCATCATTCTTTGATAACTTCTCATTCTTGGCATGTACTTGTATTATTTGTAGGCACACAGTTTCTGTGCAGAGTGTTTTATTTAGCCACTTGGATATTATCTCTGTTCCCTGTGCATACCTTCTTTTGAAAATTCACTGTCCAAGGAGAATACATTCTAGTGCCATATGGTTACTGAGACTAATTTATTAGCTCATATAGGCCTATCCTTCTTTCCTTTTGGACCAATAACATATAAGACTGAAATCAGCCAACCACAGACCTGATCCAATCAATATTTATCGAATTTGCTTTATCATCTCCTACAAAGTGGTAAAGATAAGTCCCCTTTTCTTGATATTCTAATCAGATCGGAGATTCTGTAGGCAGTGACTTATGCACTCCTCACTAGTTTCGGTACGTTAAGATTTATTCTGGAAATACAGTGAATATTTTAAATGAGTCTGAAAAACTCAGAATTATAGCTCTAATATAACACATATAAAAAGTAGTTTTGACATATTTGCGTTTTAAAATGTAACAATTTTCTGGCTCCATCAGTGCATTCCAGATTCATAGTCATTAACATCTTCATTCTCTGCCCCTTCCTTCCTCTCGCATTGCCTTTTCTTGGTCCTAACTTCCTTTGTACTTACCTGGACAGCTGTTTATGCATGGTGGATACGATTCTTGTCGATCAATTGAAATGTTTTCTCTGACTGATGAAAATTCCATTTAAGCGTATGCTTTTATTAAGAACTTCGATTTTTATTTGAAACATTTTCTCAAAACAAATTTTCATGGAGGAAAGTTATAAGCTAGCCATTTCCACCAACTCAGCCAGTATGGAGATCCTTAACCTCTTGGATTTTTAGGCAATCTGCTAGCTAGCAGCTAGCTTTATCCCAAAAGATGCTCTTAGTACAGTACTCTATTTCTGTTAGAGACCACAAGGATTACACCAACTGCTAAATCATAATGACCTGGTCTTGGATCGAAACCTTGAACTTCCGGTTTGTAACGGTAGTGCCTTAACTGACTGCACTACGGCCTTTCCCTTATTATTACTCAACATGAGGAAAATTTTGTTGAAATTTTCTTGAAAAAGGCTCTTAGCAATATTGTTTAAATTCTGTACTTTAACATCTTGCAATTTTTACTGAGGTCTACATAAGACAAAGTTATGGAAATCAACTGTATTTTTTTCTTCAATTTTAAGACGATACAAAATAGTAGCCTATAATTTACTTACATAATAATGGTGAAAACAGTAAATAAATAATATTAGAAAAATGGAAAAATAAAAATATGTTTATTTCCTCTGCCCGTCCTATAGGTACTGTAGTAGCAGACCGAATATTGCGTTCGACCCCGAAATTCGAAGTTGAGTTTTTAACATAAATATATGTTTTGAGGTCCCCTGAAACAAATAAATACTATTTTCAGAAACATATCTGTGTGTCCGTGTGTGTATTCCATGTGTGCCTATGAACAGCTTAGCTCTAGAACGGAAAATCGTATGAAAAAAATGTATTTGGATTAGGTACCTTCTGGGTGGGGGATGTGGCATGAAGATTGGCGACTTTTTTCTTACGTTTAATGCCAAAATTCGTTTTTTGATAATTTCCTATAAAATGTCTCTAACGAGTTTGTTTAAATTTTGTACAAGGGATACTTATAGTTAGAAACTTTTATTTTAAACTTTTTTCGCAAAAATGTTTCATAGTTATAAGCCATTCACTGTTTGTAGAAATTCTGTCTTGGCTGGTGAACAATAAAGCTTTGCATGAGATTGAAACAACTGAATACGCTCTCTTTGCAATACGGCCTCTTATTCTGTAGGCTTTCAGAATGTGTATTGCCCATGCTTAGAGTGAAAAAAGTTTCGTGTGTGCTGTAGTCGATTTTATGTGGGGATGAAATGCGATGTAGTAACGACATTCTCTTCATTTTTACAACCAGTTTAGATTAAGAGAATGTCATAACTTAAATAACATATTATACTAAGAGGCAAAACTTTTATTTGTGCAGAGGAAGTTAGTGTTTCACATTAGAATTTTTAAAACTAAACCATCTACAAAACATTATCCATAAGAAAAGAGGAAAGCAATATTAACTACCGAATAATTTAATTATTATAAAACAGATTTGACTTATACTAACAAAATATTTTTGAAAGCCACAGTACTAATAAAAGATTAACGCTTACATTTTTCTATAGAAAGATAAACCATTCTACCTTTATTTTTCGTAACCAAGAGAAACTAGAAACTATGCATTCTACATTAACCTATAGAAGAAGTTATCATCATAAATTCAACAGAATCTAGTTATACGTGTAGGAAATTAGTATAAGTCTAGTTTTCAATGAAGTTTTAGTTTTGGGCAAGCTGGCATATTATCATTATTGCAGCTGCTCTCCAGCAAGGACGTCATAATATGGCGGAGAGTGACTGTACTCGTCTTCGGTATTTTGCATAATCTGGTCTAAGTCCAACGCTTTCAACCTTCAGTGGATCACAATGACTCTCACACAAAAACAAAAACTTATCATGCTGAGCAAAGCCAGCTCTCTCCCTCGCATGATCCTCTGCGTAGCTAGCTCACGGATTTCTGTTCTCGTTTTAATGTTCATTTCTTTCGCATACTCATAGGATCAATTATCCTTCATGCTCAGTACATCTAAATTTTAGGTTATTTCGTAAGTAGGGCCCTCATGAATTTGATTAAAAATCATATTTTAAATTATGCATTCTGTTACATGCTAGTGTTAAAAAGTGTACAAGACATGAAAGAAATAACAGGAAATTGATGGTTTCAATTTACATATTGTCGCATATTTTGTTAGTTTTGCGTTAATGGATAATATTTGTTTGGTATTAAAATATTTGTGGAAATTGTATGAATTTGTCACAGTTTTAACGGCATATTTCTGGTAGATTTTAAATATTGTGCTTCAAATAATAGTATTTGAAGCATTTACAGCATGTTTGGCTAAATGAATGTTTTGATAACCGACTCTAATAAAATAATTTGACAATACATAGCCTTAGCCTAATGTTTTCGAAACGATTGTATAATATTGAAGCGACATTTCACTTCTCTACTTTTCTATTTACTAAAAATGTTGCATTCACCTTTTTTCCTCAAGTTCTGTAATGCAATTTATACAACTTCTGCTAATTTTTATAATTTATAATGTAATTTAGGTAACAAGTAAAGTAATAAAATTACTTAAATGGTACCGATACTCCATTCGTTATGGAGCATATTTTACCAATTTTAGAGCATATTTGCATGTATATTTCTGATTTCGATAGAGCATTAACTTCCGGGCCTTATTCATAAGGTATAAAAGAGAATGCTCCACAATAATTAGGCCTATCAATTTCTAAACCATAAAAATTTCCACGTTAAATCTGTCTTCTGATTGGAAGTAGCTGATACTTCAACGTCCTCTCTATGAGGTAGTTTCCAGTATTTCATTAAGCTTTAAATATAAAGTACAGCATTCTTTACGGGTTTTATTAACAAATTTTACCACATTTATATGATAACTAGCTTAAAAGACCCGGCGTCGCCCGGGTTTTGTATTTTGTAATTGGAAATTAACTTATGAAGGATTTTCAATTTTAAATTCTAGGTCCTTATATAGGCATTTATAATTTGAAATAGGAAGAACGACTTATTACACTCAAACTATTCCCTCAGAAAACGCTTGATATAGTTTTTTATGGCTCTTAGAGGATCTAGAATTTTGCATCCCATCGCTTGTACAGTGCACAGCAAGCCTGGTAGAGGTTTAAATAAGAAGAAACAGAAATTCCTGTAACATAAAATTGTAATATCGAGGCGGGAAATTTCCCACTCTTATGTTACCATAAAGCCGTTTTGGGGATGAAATTAAACAGAAAGCATTATCACTTTCATGCTTTTCTCTCCAAAAACCTGCGATATAATATAATAATATACACATTACCATACCTCGTTTTGTTTTCTCTATGTCCAGGGTAGAGAAAGTTATGTGATTCCATTATTTTAGTGGATTTCATTCTGTAATATTTATTTATAACATGAATTATTTTGATAACTTCTCTTATTTGTCAAAATTGCATTTCATTTGTTTTTTCCAAGCCCATCATATACCATTTGGCAACAATATATTCTGTGATTTGGAATTGATAATTCTATGTAAAAAGGGATTAAGTATTTTCAAAAACATTTAATTTTTGGCATTTAGAATCAGAATTTTTCAAAATCCTTTCTTAGTGAGCACCTACATTATGAAACGAAGGTACTGTCAAAATTCCAAGTCTCTACCTGTTATAGTTTAGGCTGTACGTTGATTCCTGTCATTCAGTCAATCAGTCAGTCAGTCAGTCATTCATTCAGTCAGTCAGTCAGGACAAAGCCTTTTATATATAGAGAGATTATCCCTCCAAAGATCTCAGCCAATAAGCAAGCTTAGGTTATTATTACTCAACTGATAATAATAAGAAAGGTTCACCCGAAAGGGCATTGTTTTTAATTCAGTCTTTGTTGAGTTCCTTCAATGATTTTCCAAGTGTCTAAATGCAAAATCATTGAAGGAACTCAGCAAAGACTGAATTAAAAACAATACCCTTTCGGGTGAACCTTTCTTATTATTATTATTATTACTCAACTGAGTTTCGTTGGTAATTAATTTCTTTCCTCCTGCCTTCACTTATTTCATTCCAATAACTGAAACTATTATCTCTGCTTTCAATTATTGTATCGTGTTTTTTTTCTTTTATTCTTATCTATGAAAACTGATTCAATATTTTTTTATTATTATTTTCTTTCAGAACTGAATTTGTATGTTTATATAAGCTAAGCAACAATCGAGTGAAATCGTCAATGTGCTCTAAGTTTGAAATCAATCAAACAAACAAACAAAATCAGTGCTATAGCTGGTTTACGTTAATGATAATCCTAACACGTAGATAAAAATCCTCACATTTTACATAAGAATTACTGTATTAATCTTAAATCTCGCTTCAAACAATGTACAGATGTGACGCATTTATACGTCAGTAGTAATGAAAAGAATAATCGGATGACTTGTCGCAGGCAAATTGAGAATTCAGTCGTTTTACAAAATGTCCAGGCGTTTTACAAAATGTGGCAAATTATTGATAATGAAACATCCATTCTGCAATGTACCATTTAGACATATTAAAAAAGCAGGAATGGAGTCAGTCAGATTGTGATAATAACACTGTGGCTGTTCCGAAGATTGATCGTGGCCCACTGGACCCACAAAACGCTTTCAGAAAAGTAGTGGATTGCAGAAATGGAGTGTACCAAATGAGTGCAACCGTCGGTATCATCAGCTATTACAAACGTGTAGGCCTACCTATCCATTTACTGATTATCCGTTCTTCGTATGGGTGAAAAAGAATTTTGCATGATTCTTAGCGTCACCGGAGAAGCACCACAAGGAAGTGTTCATACTTTCTTTCTAATTTTCTAAATTAATTTGGTTTTTTATTACTTTTTTGCGTTACACCACTTAGTAAAATTGTGCAAAAGTGAGACTAACACATGATCAAATAATTTTTATATAAAATAGCTGTTTTTAGCAATTGTGTCACAATATAATTAGTTTTTTTTTATCATAGACTTGAGATATTGCTGTCTCATATTTAAAAAAAAAACTGTCAAACTGGCCAAATCATCATTTATAATTTTATTTTAGCCTATTTGTTTTTATAATATGATGTAAAAAAATATGTTTGTACTATATGCTGTCAACAGAATATGTCAAAATATTTCTGTAATATTAATTATAGAATACTTTCAATGGTCATAGCATTCGTATCTCCAGTGATCTGTAAGTGTATAAGGTGGAATATTTATCATGTCAAAAAAAAAAAAAAAAAAAAAAAAAAAAAAAAAAAAAAAAAAAAAAAAAAAAAAAAACCTAGTAGTTTGAGATAGTACGAGCCGTGCTATTGGCTGGCGATTTCCACAACCCCACCCATAGGCCTGAGTTTATACTATGCCTTTAACGTTTGCTTGTGTTTAGTTCAATGTTCTTTTCGGGTATAAAAACTACGCTTCAGCTCTATCAGTTGCATATAAGAGCAACAGACAGACTCACAGGAACCACCAGATTGTTTTAATACTAGAAGGTTCTCCGTCCTTCATGCGGGTAAAAAAGTATTTTGCACGCTGCCCGAGAAATATCGAGAGGAAGTGGCTCTACTTATTTTCTCATTTTTATATTAAAAGAAACTTTTTATTGTTTTTGCAGAACAGTTTGTGAACAATATAATCTAAAGAATGGATTTGTAAGCGATGTCGACAGCGTGTTTCTCTGGAATGTGTGTATACAGTGAAAGAAGCGGTGGACCACATTACAATAAATGAAATAAAAATATTTTGTGGTTTGATTTTACGTTTAAGGTTTACGAGATAATTGGGTTGAAGTGTTCCGCAGAAATGCAACAGCGCACTGCTGGATAGCTTGTTCCGGGTAGCAATGACCTCTTTCACGCATATGTAAATGAAGTAAAACACAACCGCTAAGACAGCCTTTTGTCGTTGATTTATATGCTTCAATCACGTAAAAATCTTTGTATTTAATTTTAATTAATTTAATTTAATTTAATAATATATAATACATATACAACCCCAAAGAGCAAAGCTCATGTGAGGGGTGACATACATACATTGGTTCAAAGGAAAAAAATAATAATAATAATAAATAGCCTACTACAATTATCTTAAGGCTATTAAAAAAATCACTAGTAACAAACATACTACATACTTGAAATATACCAATCAATTTTGAAATGTACAGATTTTTTTTCGTACGACTTCACAGAAATATATTAGATCTATCCTACTGAGTAAAGTAAACATCTAAAAAATGTGATAATGCTTTTGATTTAAAATTTCTAAGAGAACTGAACACACTTTCAGGTAACATATTATACAATTTTATAGCATGAGGTAATATTCCTTTTAGGCCATACATAGTGGATTCGCAATGAGTTACAAAGAGATGAGTGACTTGTGTTATGGAGATGAACATCTTCGGGTGTAATTAAGGTGGTGTTGGATTTTATAAGTTTATATTTAATAGAATGTAAATGACTGACTATTGCTGCATTTTTAGAGACAGAAAGTGACTTGATTCCAGAAACTTTGAATATGTCATTAGTATGGGTTCTGGGAATATTGAACATAATTTTAATCGATCTATTTTGTATTACTTCCAGCTCATGAAATAGGCTTTTCCTGCAATTCCCCCATATGATGTTCATATATGTAAGATGACTATGGATTAAAGAAAAATATACCATTTTAAGAAGTTGACTGGGCATTCCAGAAAGACGTAATCTGTTTGTTAAACCGACTATTGGGAGAATTTTCTTCTTAATTTTGTAAATTTGAGATTCCCAAGAGAGATACTGTCCATATTTAATCCTAAAAAAATTAATTAATTAAAGTCTCTCTATTGTCTTATTATGTATGTTGAGACGATTGCTACTTTGCAATTGAAGTACTCCACCCATATCATTATAATAAACAAAATAAGTTTATTATATAAACTTATTAATTAGAATAATAAGATAAATCAATTAGGGCTTTGCATTACTAATAACAGTATAGGAATAAGTAAAATTCAACTAAAATTATTTGAACAAGTTACGGCAGAAATGGAACAAGAACATAATATTTGCAATATTATGTTCCGGCTGGACTTGTGTGAATATTGAAACGAGACAGATTTCCCGGAACGTAAGAATGGGCTTAAGAACTAAACTAAAGGATCTCAGTGGGGTGTAGGAGACAGTCATTCATCACGAAACTCACTGCTATTGAACTAAAAACGCAGAGAAAGGAGAGCTTACTGACTCTATTGAAATCTAAAGGCTTAGTAAGTGGGAAAGTTCTTACTCTATAGCGCTTCGGGGAATCTAGCATCATTTCTTATTACTGACAGCGTGGCCAAGCACTGCTATCCACGTGTATTAGCGTCTATGCTGGGTAAGGAGCATAGCCAATGAAATAAGGGTTTGTATCCGAAGATTCGGAAACACAATGTAATCTGATGTAAACATAGCTATTAGAAGGTAAAAGAAATACTAGGCGTATTGGACTTTGAACGATGAGAAGTGGGGAACCGCAGTAAATGGTATCGACACTCTCTCGTCTACGCTCAGGGTGAGCGGGACGATTCTACACAGCATCCAGCTTCCGACTTAGTAGGAGTCGGGAAGCTATTAATATTCTTCGGTCAGTAAATGATTTAAGTATCATTTACTGCAGTATTATTTAAATCTACGAATACATTCAGGTTTGGGGTACGGCTTAATTATAGCTGAGTACCAACTTAAATTCAGTGTGTATCAAACTGTAAGTACCAGTGAATCAACGACTTTACAAGGTATTCTAGCGAATACGCGATATTAGGGAGAAAGACACCTTAATAGCGACATCCACTCATCTGACGTCAAAGTTCACATACGACGAGTATTCTACAAAAGCCTATTAACTGTTTGATAATTATAGTAAAATAAACAACACTCTTACCAGTTAACCAGTGAGTTTTCATTGCATCAGAATATAAAGTAGACTGTTTGTAAGAGCTATAAATACCCAGATTTGCCCCCTTGATACTGAAGATAATCTCTGCTCCGACTGTAGCGAAACCGTGGCTGTAATTGGTTTCGTAACCCGCGAACCGTTACATACGTGGCTTACCCAATCTGTGGGGCTTGAAAAGGCTCGAAGCTAAATTGTGTTGACTCAGAATATTTTAAATTAAAACAATAACTGTTACACACATCATTAAGTAGAGACTACAGACACTGCAACGATTAACGGGATAGATAAATTCAAGATCCGAGTAAGAAGAATCAGGAGTGGGCAGACCGAAGATAGAATACCGGAGCAGCAGTAAAAAGCCTTGTAAAAATATAGTTTATAAGAGGGTATTATTGCTAGCTATAAGAGGGTATTATATGTATTTGTGTTCTGTGAAGGGTATGATTTATATGTATGCAAAGGTGAGTGAGCATGCTTTTTATATATTGAGTGATCCCAGTGCAATAAATAAAGCTAGGGTTGTGTAGAAATGATGACGTTAAGGAACGGAAAAGCCGTAATTTCAAATATGGAAACTGAGGAAATGAATAACAGTCAAGATGTGCTAACTAATAGTGAGATAGATCAAATCCAAGGGAACGAAAATATAGTAGGTAACCAGGAAATTAATAATAGTAATGAATCTGAAATGCTATTAGCTAACGAAAGCCGAGTAATTAATCAGGAGACTAGTGAGGAGAGGGAACCAGAGATTTCATTAGTTCAGGAAGATAGGCCTTGTGAAAATACAATGTCGAACCAAGTAAAGGGGGGAGAAGGAATGTCGGCGTTAATAGAGGCGATGATGATCAAAATGGAGGAAAATAGTAGGACATTAGCTAAACAGTTAGAGGAAAATAGCAGTAAATTAGCTGAAAAGATTGATAGCAAGATGGAGGAAAATAGTAGCAAAAATTTAGAGGAAAGTAGAAAGTTAGGGGAAAAATTGGATAGGAGTACCAGTGAGATGAGGGTAATGATTGATCAATTATCTGATAAATCAAAGAAAACTGAGGATAGGGTAAATAAACTCTCAGACGAATGTAAAGTAACCACTGTAAAATTAACTAAAAGGATCGACCACGTGCAAAACAAAGTCGAAGAAAATAAGAAACAGTTGGAACAGAAAATAGAGCAGGATATAAGAACCCAGAATAAAAACTTGGAGGATAAATTAGTTCAAGCTTTGTCAGTGGATATGGGGGTAATAAGTACTAATATCCAAGGGCAGGTTAATGGCATTAAAACTGAACTAAACAAAATAGTTGCAGTACAGAATAATGTGACTAAAGAGGTTAATGATCATGCTGATAAACTAAGTAGGATGAGTAATGACATTTCTTGTACCGGAATTCAGGCTAATGGTAGAGGGGTTTGTTCACAATTAATTCATTGTTCGAATGGGGAAAATACTCGCCCACACGGAAGTCAAGATGGTGAACCGAGGACTCCGAGCATAAGCCTAGAATCAGAAAATTCGCGAGGTGACCTAGGCCTACATGACAATGTTGTTATCCCAGTAACTGGTTATAATAATACTCATGTAAATAAAATCGCGGACTTAGATTGGCCTTTGCCTTATTATAATGATGAGAAAAATGCTAATCCTCATGAATTTATAAGAGAGCTAGAGACATACTTTAAAGTTAAAGGCATTCGAGAAGAATTTAAGATATTAGTTGTTCAGAGATCGCTTGGAGGTAGTTGCAAAGACTGGATGCCGGTCGTTATGAGGGAAGGAACTGGGTACCAAGAATTCAAAAAGTTATTTATGGATAAATATTGGAGCGATTCGCGGCAGAGTGAAGCTAGGACTGAACTATATTCAGGGCACTATAATGAGCAAGGGAAAATGTCGTGTACTGAACATTTCGTAAGACTCGTAAAATTAGCCAAGTCGCTAAATATAGTTTCCGAAAAAGAGGTGATCCAAATTTCAATGAAACACTTCGGTCCAGATATTCATAAATTATTAACTGTGGCAAGACCACAATCTTACTCGCAGATGCTTAGCTTGTTAACTGAATTTGAGGAAGGCGAGAGAGTCATACAGAAATTCCATAGTTATCAGTGGTACAATAATACTCAAAATCGTGGAGGGAATCAAGCACAGTACGCAGGCGCTAGCCGAAATAATGAGAATTATAATGATAGTAATGGTAGGCCTACACAAGGTTATCAGGACGCTAGGGGGAATAATTATAATTACGGAAATGGAAGAAATCAGAATAATTATAATTACGGAAATGGAAGAAATCAGAATAATTATAATTACGGAAACGGAAGGAATGAGAGGGTAAATAATAATAGTTACAGAGAAAACCAGAATAATAATAATGGGTTACGTAACGCCAATAATAATCACACTGATGACAGAAATAGGTCACGACCTCAAAGCGTGGGAATAAATCACATAGCCTTCCAGGAACAAGAGAGAGGAAATGTAGATCAAGTTTACCGATATGGACAGTTACAAGACGGTCGGTACATTCCTCATCAAAATAACGGGTCGGATAATTGTAGCCACGTGCCAGATTCACAACAAAGATTAGATCCTAGTGTGAATGCATTTCATCACTCTCAAGCCGACACAGCAGGTGTAGGAAATGACAGGTGTCAGCCAGAGGCTTTAAACTTAGCATAGATGCGGTAAGAGGTCATACCTCATCTAACTTATGCCCAGTGACCTCAGGGGACTCCCCACAAACAAATAGAAATGACATAAATACCGTAGAAGTGTCTGATGACTTGAATAAAAAGTTAAATCAACAAATTTTATGTCCACCGCAGGTTAAAGCAAATATAGGAAATTTAAAGGTACCAGTTCTCGTAGATGAAAGTAAAAGTACTGAAATTCCGTTTCTCACGACTCATGCAACAAATCATCATACATGCTCCGAACGGGAATTAGCTATCCAAGACGAATGCTTTATTAGTGAAAGTTTATCAGCTGTGCAACTAGATAATGAGGGGGAGGAATTTTCAATTATGCAGAATGTAGGCCTATCGAGCACAAGCAATAATATTGAGAATCAGAATGGCGGAACGCCAGATCAGTATCGGAAACGCACGGAAATTGATGAATTTAATAATACATTTGTAGAGGAAGTATACGAAGTAGGATCAAGTTATGAGATAAATATGTGTGAGACTGATGTCCGTGATCAGGGAAATTATAGTGAGGAGAATGGAAAAGACGGTACTGAAAAATTGCGAGAATCTGAGATCTTAGGGATTTTAAGGAGTAAATTGGGCCGCACCACGCCTATTAAGGAACCACAAAAGAAACCCAAACATCACTACCACAAACATAAAAAGAAAAAAAAAGAGGGAAAAGAATCTGTCGAATGCAGTAAATAAAAGAATGTCTCGTCTCGAGTTATTGTAATAGAGGACCATTTATAGTGACTAACATTTTTAATGGAATTCGTTATGAAGTGACTGATCCTAAAACTAATAAAGTAGTGGGACGGTACAATCTTTCATCTGTGAGGCCATACAAAGAATAACCAGTTAAATAGATAAAACAGCATTGAAAATTAGGCTTGGGTCATTTCACTAGAATTAAGGCACTGAAACTGAGGGTATTATTATTGTAAGTATACATGTCCGCGGAGCAAATATGAAGCGAAATGTAGGCTTTCAGTATAACCTCTAAAAAGTGAAATTCTTGGGACGTGCATAAAATATATCCTATGCCGATTATATTGTTGTTATTTAATTGTAATATGGACCTCGACACTTAAATCCGTCGATCTTTTATTGTTGTTATCTCTTTTTAATCTGGACGTTGTACCAAATATATCCGGTCGCGCTTTTATCTAGGTTAGAATAGATTTAGTAAGTGTTTTCAAGTGTTTGTATTCATAGGGTAAATTAGGTTTTGTATTAATGTTTCATTATTACCTGATGAGGTGAGGTATCTGTGGTCATGATCTAAGATAGCCTACCGTGTGCGAAGGGTGTGGTGTGTGAGAGAGTAAGAAAATATTGTAGTATGTGAAGTATGAATGAAGCAGTTGTGCCAGGTATAGGAAATGTCATTCACTCATCAAAACAAATAATAGTACTGTGAGAAGGTTGGAAGCTATTCCATGTAATAGAATACGAGTTAGCACGAAGGTCATTGTACTGGGATTCATAACAAACTCTGCTCACTTATGTCACACTAAGCACTTCATGTCAGGAGTAAAACAGAATTACTCCGTAAATTTAAAATTTTGAATACAAAACATAAATTTTCGTAGAATTCTTTTGGGCATGTGAGACGATTGCTACTTTGCAATTGAAGTACTCCACCCATATCATTATAATAAACAAAATAAGTTTATTATATAAACTTATTAATTAGAATAATAAGATAAATCAATTAGGGCTTTGCATTACTAATAACAGTATAGGAATAAGTAAAATTCAACTAAAATTATTTGAACAAGTTACGGCAGAAATGGAACAAGAACATAATATTTGCAATATTATGTTCCGGCTGGACTTGTGTGAATATTGAAACGAGACAGATTTCCCGGAACGTAAGAATGGGCTTAAGAACTAAACTAAAGGATCTCAGTGGGGTGTAGGAGACAGTCATTCATCACGAAACTCACTGCTATTGAACTAAAAACGCAGAGAAAGGAGAGCTTACTGACTCTATTGAAATCTAAAGGCTTAGTAAGTGGGAAAGTTCTTACTCTATAACGCTTCGGGGAATCTAGCATCATTTCTTATTACTGACAGCGTGGCCAAGCACTGCTATCCACGTGTATTAGCGTCTATGCTGGGTAAGGAGCATAGCCAATGAAATAAGGGTTTGTATCCGAAGATTCGGAAACACAATGTAATCTGATGTAAACATAGCTATTAGAGGGTAAAAGAAATACTAGGCGTATTGGACTTTGAACGATGAGAAGTGGGGAACCGCAGTAAATGGTATCGACACTCTCTCGTCTACGCTCAGGGTGAGCGGGACGATTCTACACAGCATCCAGCTTCCGACTTAGTAGGAGTCGGGAAGCTATTAATATTCTTCGGTCAGTAAATGATTTAAGTATCATTTACTGCAGTATTATTTAAATCTACGAATACATTCAGGTTTGGGGTACGGCTTAATTATAGCTGAGTACCAACTTAAATTCAGTGTGTATCAAACTGTAAGTACCAGTGAATCAACGACTTTACAAGGTATTCTAGCGAATACGCGATATTAGGGAGAAAGACACCTTAATAGCGACATCCACTCATCTGACGTCAAAGTTCACATACGACGAGTATTCTACAAAAGCCTATTAACTGTTTGATAATTATAGTAAAATAAACAACACTCTTACCGGTTAACCAGTGAGTTTTCATTGCATCAGAATATAAAGTAGACTGTTTGTAAGAGCTATAAATACCCAGATTTGCCCCCTTGATACTGAAGATAATCTCTGCTCCGACTGTAGCGAAACCGTGGCTGTAATTGGTTTCGTAACCCGCGAACCGTTACATACGTGGCTTACCCAATCTGTGGGGCTTGAAAAGGCTCGAAGCTAAATTGTGTTGACTCAGAATATTTTAAATTAAAACAATAACTGTTACACACATCATTAAGTAGAGACTACAGACACTGCAACGATTAACGGGATAGATAAATTCAAGATCCGAGTAAGAAGAATCAGGAGTGGGCAGACCGAAGATAGAATACCGGAGCAGCAGTAAAAAGCCTTGTAAAAATATAGTTTATAAGAGGGTATTATTGCTAGCTATAAGAGGGTATTATATGTATTTGTGTTCTGTGAAGAGTATGATTTATATGTATGCAAAGGTGAGTGAGCATGCTTTTTATATATTGAGTGATCCCAGTGCAATAAATAAAGCTAGGGTTGTGTAGAAATGATGACGTTAAGGAACGGAAAAGCCGTAATTTCAAATATGGAAACTGAGGAAATGAATAACAGTCAAGATGTGCTAACTAATAGTGAGATAGATCAAATCCAAGGGAACGAAAATATAGTAGGTAACCAGGAAATTAATAATAGTAATGAATCTGAAATGCTATTAGCTAACGAAAGCCGAGTAATTAATCAGGAGACTAGTGAGGAGAGGGAACCAGAGATTTCATTAGTTCAGGAAGATAGGCCTTGTGAAAATACAATGTCGAACCAAGTAAAGGGGGGAGAAGGAATGTCGGCGTTAATAGAGGCGATGATGATCAAAATGGAGGAAAATAGTAGGACATTAGCTAAACAGTTAGAGGAAAATAGCAGTAAATTAGCTGAAAAGATTGATAGCAAGATGGAGGAAAATAGTAGCAAAAATTTAGAGGAAAGTAGAAAGTTAGGGGAAAAATTGGATAGGAGTACCAGTGAGATGAGGGTAATGATTGATCAATTATCTGATAAATCAAAGAAAACTGAGGATAGGGTAAATAAACTCTCAGACGAATGTAAAGTAACCACTGTAAAATTAACTAAAAGGATCGACCACGTGCAAAACAAAGTCGAAGAAAATAAGAAACAGTTGGAACAGAAAATAGAGCAGGATATAAGAACCCAGAATAAAAACTTGGAGGATAAATTAGTTCAAGCTTTGTCAGTGGATATGGGGGTAATAAGTACTAATATCCAAGGGCAGGTTAATGACATTAAAACTGAACTAAACAAAATAGTTGCAGTACAGAATAATGTGACTAAAGAGGTTAATGATCATGCTGATAAACTAAGTAGGATGAGTAATGACATTTCTTGTACCGGAATTCAGGCTAATGGTAGAGGGGTTTGTTCACAATTAATTCATTGTTCGAATGGGGAAAATACTCGCCCACACGGAAGTCAAGATGGTGAACCGAGGACTCCGAGCATAAGCCTAGAATCAGAAAATTCGCGAGGTGACCTAGGCCTACATGACAATGTTGTTATCCCAGTAACTGGTTATAATAATACTCATGTAAATAAAATCGCGGACTTAGATTGGCCTTTGCCTTATTATAATGATGAGAAAAATGCTAATCCTCATGAATTTATAAGAGAGCTAGAGACATACTTTAAAGTTAAAGGCATTCGAGAAGAATTTAAGATATTAGTTGTTCAGAGATCGCTTGGAGGTAGTTGCAAAGACTGGATGCCGGTCGTTATGAGGGAAGGAACTGGGTACCAAGAATTCAAAAAGTTATTTATGGATAAATATTGGAGCGATTCGCGGCAGAGTGAAGCTAGGACTGAACTATATTCAGGGCACTATAATGAGCAAGGGAAAATGTCGTGTACTGAACATTTCGTAAGACTCGTAAAATTAGCCAAGTCGCTAAATATAGTTTCCGAAAAAGAGGTGATCCAAATTTCAATGAAACACTTCGGTCCAGATATTCATAAATTATTAACTGTGGCAAGACCACAATCTTACTCGCAGATGCTTAGCTTGTTAACTGAATTTGAGGAAGGCGAGAGAGTCATACAGAAATTCCATAGTTATCAGTGGTACAATAATACTCAAAATCGTGGAGGGAATCAAGCACAGTACGCAGGCGCTAGCCGAAATAATGAGAATTATAATGATAGTAATGGTAGGCCTACACAAGGTTATCAGGACGCTAGGGGGAATAATTATAATTACGGAAATGGAAGAAATCAGAATAATTATAATTACGGAAATGGAAGAAATCAGAATAATTATAATTACGGAAACGGAAGGAATGAGAGGGTAAATAATAATAGTTACAGAGAAAACCAGAATAATAATAATGGGTTACGTAACGCCAATAATAATCACACTGATGACAGAAATAGGTCACGACCTCAAAGCGTGGGAATAAATCACATAGCCTTCCAGGAACAAGAGAGAGGAAATGTAGATCAAGTTTACCGATATGGACAGTTACAAGACGGTCGGTACATTCCTCATCAAAATAACGGGTCGGATAATTGTAGCCACGTGCCAGATTCACAACAAAGATTAGATCCTAGTGTGAATGCATTTCATCACTCTCAAGCCGACACAGCAGGTGTAGGAAATGACAGGTGTCAGCCAGAGGCTTTAAACTTAGCATAGATGCGGTAAGAGGTCATACCTCATCTAACTTATGCCCAGTGACCTCAGGGGACTCCCCACAAACAAATAGAAATGACATAAATACCGTAGAAGTGTCTGATGACTTGAATAAAAAGTTAAATCAACAAATTTTATGTCCACCGCAGGTTAAAGCAAATATAGGAAATTTAAAGGTACCAGTTCTCGTAGATGAAAGTAAAAGTACTGAAATTCCGTTTCTCACGACTCATGCAACAAATCATCATACATGCTCCGAACGGGAATTAGCTATCCAAGACGAATGCTTTATTAGTGAAAGTTTATCAGCTGTGCAACTAGATAATGAGGGGGAGGAATTTTCAATTATGCAGAATGTAGGCCTATCGAGCACAAGCAATAATATTGAGAATCAGAATGGCGGAACGCCAGATCAGTATCGGAAACGCACGGAAATTGATGAATTTAATAATACATTTGTAGAGGAAGTATACGAAGTAGGATCAAGTTATGAGATAAATATGTGTGAGACTGATGTCCGTGATCAGGGAAATTATAGTGAGGAGAATGGAAAAGACGGTACTGAAAAATTGCGAGAATCTGAGATCTTAGGGATTTTAAGGAGTAAATTGGGCCGCACCACGCCTATTAAGGAACCACAAAAGAAACCCAAACATCACTACCACAAACATAAAAAGAAAAAAAAAGAGGGAAAAGAATCTGTCGAATGCAGTAAATAAAAGAATGTCTCGTCTCGAGTTATTGTAATAGAGGACCATTTATAGTGACTAACATTTTTAATGGAATTCGTTATGAAGTGACTGATCCTAAAACTAATAAAGTAGTGGGACGGTACAATCTTTCATCTGTGAGGCCATACAAAGAATAACCAGTTAAATAGATAAAACAGCATTGAAAATTAGGCTTGGGTCATTTCACTAGAATTAAGGCACTGAAACTGAGGGTATTATTATTGTAAGTATACATGTCCGCGGAGCAAATATGAAGCGAAATGTAGGCTTTCAGTATAACCTCTAAAAAGTGAAATTCTTGGGACGTGCATAAAATATATCCTATGCCGATTATATTGTTGTTATTTAATTGTAATATGGACCTCGACACTTAAATCCGTCGATCTTTTATTGTTGTTATCTCTTTTTAATCTGGACGTTGTACCAAATATATCCGGTCGCGCTTTTATCTAGGTTAGAATAGATTTAGTAAGTGTTTTCAAGTGTTTGTATTCATAGGGTAAATTAGGTTTTGTATTAATGTTTCATTATTACCTGATGAGGTGAGGTATCTGTGGTCATGATCTAAGATAGCCTACCGTGTGCGAAGGGTGTGGTGTGTGAGAGAGTAAGAAAATATTGTAGTATGTGAAGTATGAATGAAGCAGTTGTGCCAGGTATAGGAAATGTCATTCACTCATCAAAACAAATAATAGTACTGTGAGAAGGTTGGAAGCTATTCCATGTAATAGAATACGAGTTAGCACGAAGGTCATTGTACTGGGATTCATAACAAACTCTGCTCACTTATGTCACACTAAGCACTTCATGTCAGGAGTAAAACAGAATTACTCCGTAAATTTAAAATTTTGAATACAAAACATAAATTTTCGTAGAATTCTTTTGGGCATGTGAGACGATTGCTACTTTGCAATTGAAGTACTCCACCCATATCATTATAATAAACAAAATAAGTTTATTATATAAACTTATTAATTAGAATAATAAGATAAATCAATTAGGGCTTTGCATTACTAATAACAGTATAGGAATAAGTAAAATTCAACTAAAATTATTTGAACAAGTTACGGCAGAAATGGAACAAGAACATAATATTTGCAATATTATGTTCCGGCTGGACTTGTGTGAATATTGAAACGAGACAGATTTCCCGGAACGTAAGAATGGGCTTAAGAACTAAACTAAAGGATCTCAGTGGGGTGTAGGAGACAGTCATTCATCACGAAACTCACTGCTATTGAACTAAAAACGCAGAGAAAGGAGAGCTTACTGACTCTATTGAAATCTAAAGGCTTAGTAAGTGGGAAAGTTCTTACTCTATAACGCTTCGGGGAATCTAGCATCATTTCTTATTACTGACAGCGTGGCCAAGCACTGCTATCCACGTGTATTAGCGTCTATGCTGGGTAAGGAGCATAGCCAATGAAATAAGGGTTTGTATCCGAAGATTCGGAAACACAATGTAATCTGATGTAAACATAGCTATTAGAGGGTAAAAGAAATACTAGGCGTATTGGACTTTGAACGATGAGAAGTGGGGAACCGCAGTAAATGGTATCGACACTCTCTCGTCTACGCTCAGGGTGAGCGGGACGATTCTACACAGCATCCAGCTTCCGACTTAGTAGGAGTCGGGAAGCTATTAATATTCTTCGGTCAGTAAATGATTTAAGTATCATTTACTGCAGTATTATTTAAATCTACGAATACATTCAGGTTTGGGGTACGGCTTAATTATAGCTGAGTACCAACTTAAATTCAGTGTGTATCAAACTGTAAGTACCAGTGAATCAACGACTTTACAAGGTATTCTAGCGAATACGCGATATTAGGGAGAAAGACACCTTAATAGCGACATCCACTCATCTGACGTCAAAGTTCACATACGACGAGTATTCTACAAAAGCCTATTAACTGTTTGATAATTATAGTAAAATAAACAACACTCTTACCGGTTAACCAGTGAGTTTTCATTGCATCAGAATATAAAGTAGACTGTTTGTAAGAGCTATAAATACCCAGATTTGCCCCCTTGATACTGAAGATAATCTCTGCTCCGACTGTAGCGAAACCGTGGCTGTAATTGGTTTCGTAACCCGCGAACCGTTACATACGTGGCTTACCCAATCTGTGGGGCTTGAAAAGGCTCGAAGCTAAATTGTGTTGACTCAGAATATTTTAAATTAAAACAATAACTGTTACACACATCATTAAGTAGAGACTACAGACACTGCAACGATTAACGGGATAGATAAATTCAAGATCCGAGTAAGAAGAATCAGGAGTGGGCAGACCGAAGATAGAATACCGGAGCAGCAGTAAAAAGCCTTGTAAAAATATAGTTTATAAGAGGGTATTATTGCTAGCTATAAGAGGGTATTATATGTATTTGTGTTCTGTGAAGGGTATGATTTATATGTATGCAAAGGTGAGTGAGCATGCTTTTTATATATTGAGTGATCCCAGTGCAATAAATAAAGCTAGGGTTGTGTAGAAATGATGACGTTAAGGAACGGAAAAGCCGTAATTTCAAATATGGAAACTGAGGAAATGAATAACAGTCAAGATGTGCTAACTAATAGTGAGATAGATCAAATCCAAGGGAACGAAAATATAGTAGGTAACCAGGAAATTAATAATAGTAATGAATCTGAAATGCTATTAGCTAACGAAAGCCGAGTAATTAATCAGGAGACTAGTGAGGAGAGGGAACCAGAGATTTCATTAGTTCAGGAAGATAGGCCTTGTGAAAATACAATGTCGAACCAAGTAAAGGGGGGAGAAGGAATGTCGGCGTTAATAGAGGCGATGATGATCAAAATGGAGGAAAATAGTAGGACATTAGCTAAACAGTTAGAGGAAAATAGCAGTAAATTAGCTGAAAAGATTGATAGCAAGATGGAGGAAAATAGTAGCAAAAATTTAGAGGAAAGTAGAAAGTTAGGGGAAAAATTGGATAGGAGTACCAGTGAGATGAGGGTAATGATTGATCAATTATCTGATAAATCAAAGAAAACTGAGGATAGGGTAAATAAACTCTCAGACGAATGTAAAGTAACCACTGTAAAATTAACTAAAAGGATCGACCACGTGCAAAACAAAGTCGAAGAAAATAAGAAACAGTTGGAACAGAAAATAGAGCAGGATATAAGAACCCAGAATAAAAACTTGGAGGATAAATTAGTTCAAGCTTTGTCAGTGGATATGGGGGTAATAAGTACTAATATCCAAGGGCAGGTTAATGACATTAAAACTGAACTAAACAAAATAGTTGCAGTACAGAATAATGTGACTAAAGAGGTTAATGATCATGCTGATAAACTAAGTAGGATGAGTAATGACATTTCTTGTACCGGAATTCAGGCTAATGGTAGAGGGGTTTGTTCACAATTAATTCATTGTTCGAATGGGGAAAATACTCGCCCACACGGAAGTCAAGATGGTGAACCGAGGACTCCGAGCATAAGCCTAGAATCAGAAAATTCGCGAGGTGACCTAGGCCTACATGACAATGTTGTTATCCCAGTAACTGGTTATAATAATACTCATGTAAATAAAATCGCGGACTTAGATTGGCCTTTGCCTTATTATAATGATGAGAAAAATGCTAATCCTCATGAATTTATAAGAGAGCTAGAGACATACTTTAAAGTTAAAGGCATTCGAGAAGAATTTAAGATATTAGTTGTTCAGAGATCGCTTGGAGGTAGTTGCAAAGACTGGATGCCGGTCGTTATGAGGGAAGGAACTGGGTACCAAGAATTCAAAAAGTTATTTATGGATAAATATTGGAGCGATTCGCGGCAGAGTGAAGCTAGGACTGAACTATATTCAGGGCACTATAATGAGCAAGGGAAAATGTCGTGTACTGAACATTTCGTAAGACTCGTAAAATTAGCCAAGTCGCTAAATATAGTTTCCGAAAAAGAGGTGATCCAAATTTCAATGAAACACTTCGGTCCAGATATTCATAAATTATTAACTGTGGCAAGACCACAATCTTACTCGCAGATGCTTAGCTTGTTAACTGAATTTGAGGAAGGCGAGAGAGTCATACAGAAATTCCATAGTTATCAGTGGTACAATAATACTCAAAATCGTGGAGGGAATCAAGCACAGTACGCAGGCGCTAGCCGAAATAATGAGAATTATAATGATAGTAATGGTAGGCCTACACAAGGTTATCAGGACGCTAGGGGGAATAATTATAATTACGGAAATGGAAGAAATCAGAATAATTATAATTACGGAAATGGAAGAAATCAGAATAATTATAATTACGGAAACGGAAGGAATGAGAGGGTAAATAATAATAGTTACAGAGAAAACCAGAATAATAATAATGGGTTACGTAACGCCAATAATAATCACACTGATGACAGAAATAGGTCACGACCTCAAAGCGTGGGAATAAATCACATAGCCTTCCAGGAACAAGAGAGAGGAAATGTAGATCAAGTTTACCGATATGGACAGTTACAAGACGGTCGGTACATTCCTCATCAAAATAACGGGTCGGATAATTGTAGCCACGTGCCAGATTCACAACAAAGATTAGATCCTAGTGTGAATGCATTTCATCACTCTCAAGCCGACACAGCAGGTGTAGGAAATGACAGGTGTCAGCCAGAGGCTTTAAACTTAGCATAGATGCGGTAAGAGGTCATACCTCATCTAACTTATGCCCAGTGACCTCAGGGGACTCCCCACAAACAAATAGAAATGACATAAATACCGTAGAAGTGTCTGATGACTTGAATAAAAAGTTAAATCAACAAATTTTATGTCCACCGCAGGTTAAAGCAAATATAGGAAATTTAAAGGTACCAGTTCTCGTAGATGAAAGTAAAAGTACTGAAATTCCGTTTCTCACGACTCATGCAACAAATCATCATACATGCTCCGAACGGGAATTAGCTATCCAAGACGAATGCTTTATTAGTGAAAGTTTATCAGCTGTGCAACTAGATAATGAGGGGGAGGAATTTTCAATTATGCAGAATGTAGGCCTATCGAGCACAAGCAATAATATTGAGAATCAGAATGGCGGAACGCCAGATCAGTATCGGAAACGCACGGAAATTGATGAATTTAATAATACATTTGTAGAGGAAGTATACGAAGTAGGATCAAGTTATGAGATAAATATGTGTGAGACTGATGTCCGTGATCAGGGAAATTATAGTGAGGAGAATGGAAAAGACGGTACTGAAAAATTGCGAGAATCTGAGATCTTAGGGATTTTAAGGAGTAAATTGGGCCGCACCACGCCTATTAAGGAACCACAAAAGAAACCCAAACATCACTACCACAAACATAAAAAGAAAAAAAAAGAGGGAAAAGAATCTGTCGAATGCAGTAAATAAAAGAATGTCTCGTCTCGAGTTATTGTAATAGAGGACCATTTATAGTGACTAACATTTTTAATGGAATTCGTTATGAAGTGACTGATCCTAAAACTAATAAAGTAGTGGGACGGTACAATCTTTCATCTGTGAGGCCATACAAAGAATAACCAGTTAAATAGATAAAACAGCATTGAAAATTAGGCTTGGGTCATTTCACTAGAATTAAGGCACTGAAACTGAGGGTATTATTATTGTAAGTATACATGTCCGCGGAGCAAATATGAAGCGAAATGTAGGCTTTCAGTATAACCTCTAAAAAGTGAAATTCTTGGGACGTGCATAAAATATATCCTATGCCGATTATATTGTTGTTATTTAATTGTAATATGGACCTCGACACTTAAATCCGTCGATCTTTTATTGTTGTTATCTCTTTTTAATCTGGACGTTGTACCAAATATATCCGGTCGCGCTTTTATCTAGGTTAGAATAGATTTAGTAAGTGTTTTCAAGTGTTTGTATTCATAGGGTAAATTAGGTTTTGTATTAATGTTTCATTATTACCTGATGAGGTGAGGTATCTGTGGTCATGATCTAAGATAGCCTACCGTGTGCGAAGGGTGTGGTGTGTGAGAGAGTAAGAAAATATTGTAGTATGTGAAGTATGAATGAAGCAGTTGTGCCAGGTATAGGAAATGTCATTCACTCATCAAAACAAATAATAGTACTGTGAGAAGGTTGGAAGCTATTCCATGTAATAGAATACGAGTTAGCACGAAGGTCATTGTACTGGGATTCATAACAAACTCTGCTCACTTATGTCACACTAAGCACTTCATGTCAGGAGTAAAACAGAATTACTCCGTAAATTTAAAATTTTGAATACAAAACATAAATTTTCGTAGAATTCTTTTGGGCATGTGAGACGATTGCTACTTTGCAATTGAAGTACTCCACCCATATCATTATAATAAACAAAATAAGTTTATTATATAAACTTATTAATTAGAATAATAAGATAAATCAATTAGGGCTTTGCATTACTAATAACAGTATAGGAATAAGTAAAATTCAACTAAAATTATTTGAACAAGTTACGGCAGAAATGGAACAAGAACATAATATTTGCAATATTATGTTCCGGCTGGACTTGTGTGAATATTGAAACGAGACAGATTTCCCGGAACGTAAGAATGGGCTTAAGAACTAAACTAAAGGATCTCAGTGGGGTGTAGGAGACAGTCATTCATCACGAAACTCACTGCTATTGAACTAAAAACGCAGAGAAAGGAGAGCTTACTGACTCTATTGAAATCTAAAGGCTTAGTAAGTGGGAAAGTTCTTACTCTATAACGCTTCGGGGAATCTAGCATCATTTCTTATTACTGACAGCGTGGCCAAGCACTGCTATCCACGTGTATTAGCGTCTATGCTGGGTAAGGAGCATAGCCAATGAAATAAGGGTTTGTATCCGAAGATTCGGAAACACAATGTAATCTGATGTAAACATAGCTATTAGAGGGTAAAAGAAATACTAGGCGTATTGGACTTTGAACGATGAGAAGTGGGGAACCGCAGTAAATGGTATCGACACTCTCTCGTCTACGCTCAGGGTGAGCGGGACGATTCTACACAGCATCCAGCTTCCGACTTAGTAGGAGTCGGGAAGCTATTAATATTCTTCGGTCAGTAAATGATTTAAGTATCATTTACTGCAGTATTATTTAAATCTACGAATACATTCAGGTTTGGGGTACGGCTTAATTATAGCTGAGTACCAACTTAAATTCAGTGTGTATCAAACTGTAAGTACCAGTGAATCAACGACTTTACAAGGTATTCTAGCGAATACGCGATATTAGGGAGAAAGACACCTTAATAGCGACATCCACTCATCTGACGTCAAAGTTCACATACGACGAGTATTCTACAAAAGCCTATTAACTGTTTGATAATTATAGTAAAATAAACAACACTCTTACCGGTTAACCAGTGAGTTTTCATTGCATCAGAATATAAAGTAGACTGTTTGTAAGAGCTATAAATACCCAGATTTGCCCCCTTGATACTGAAGATAATCTCTGCTCCGACTGTAGCGAAACCGTGGCTGTAATTGGTTTCGTAACCCGCGAACCGTTACAATGTTTAAGTTTATATTGGTTTGAAGTCTGTGCGATCACTTGTGAAAGAACATGAATTTAGTTTTATCTTCATTTATGGTTAATTTATTACAATTAAACCAATTGATTAGGTCATTCATGTCATGTTGCATTTCATATGCTAGGTCTTCTTTCTAATTGTGTGTTCTATAAGTTCTTTTTAAGCATTATTATTTCAAATTTTGAGTTGCTTATATCGATACTATTTATTCTTAAACAATATCTATGTATATTATAGTAAAGCTTAGAAAATTATTCCAATTATATTCATTTCTTCTTATAATCTTAGTATGTGAATTCGAGAATCATTCCTATTTCATAATCTACAATATAAGATGCTGTACTAATTTTCTTAACTTGTTCTGTTACAGGTAAGTGGTTCTCATTGTTACGAAAATTACCTGTGGAACTCTATTCTGAGTAAGTACATGGTCCTAATACACTACCGCACATTTCTTTATGAACAGAACGTAAAATAAGTACAACATAACCAAGGACAGAAGAAATATAATTATAACAAATATAAGCCTAAGTAAAATAAAATATAACTTCATGTAAAGAGGTAGAATCATACTGGCTGCACTTCTTAGTTAGATAAATGCCGTTACTGTTAAATACCCTCATATTTCAGAAACAGGTTTTTTTGCCTCTGCATACCATGACCCCATAGTGTCCACTGCGAAGGTAGCAAATATATAGTTGGTCATAAGCTCTTTATATTTCTGTAGTTTGATATTAATGGCTGCTTCTGCTGCTGGGAAGCAGTCTTAGATGTTTGAGGAAATGAGGCATTGCAAGGGTATCCAACACATGCGGTATCCCATAAAAGGGACCAAACTTAAGCCATCTGGACTTTACCATACAGCCGGTTAATGTCAATAGGTTCTAGGATAGATGAAGCAATGGACATAAAGGCTCTTTTAACTATATAATTAATTGAGAAATGTCTTGACTAGCGTTCCACATTATTGGAGTATCAACAATGGCACTACAAATGCATTCATGGCCTTGAAACCTACAGACAGAATGGTATCAAGTCAAGAACCAGCTTGTGTTGTTGTAAAGCAAGAAATCATGCTCAGTCATGACCAGATTGTAGAGGTAGTAGAACATAATTTTAAAAAATGTGACGTGTATTTAATCTATCCCAATTGTTTTGTTTGACTGGGTTATCGGGTGATTGTAAATTGTTAGTCATAAACTTCCACTCAGTCGCCTCAGACAGATTGCATAATTCGACCATGTCGCCATGATTTGGAAAAAGGAACTTTAAAAAAGGTGAAAACACCATATGAAGACGCGATAAAAGCAAAGAGGTAAATATCACTTAAACTATGAATGCTTATTCCCCCAAATTTAATAGGTTAAACACATCAGAGCCCAGTTACAATCTTCAAGTGGGATACTGCATAAGGATTCTAAACAGCTTTGAGCCAAATCATATGCTATAGCAAGGAAAGAAGAAGGAAGGGAATTGCCAGAGAGGAGTAATACCGAAACAATTGAATCTCAGGATTAGGAGGCAGTCCTTCAACAAAAAATAAGCCATTTATTTATTAATAATAATGCATCACAGAGTCTCTTCAGTGCCATTAATTTAAATTCAGCAACTTTCTCCATATCTTCATGGGTGAACTAAGAAGTGAAAAATTCTGTTTATCTTTTCATATCATTTTATTAATTAATTTATAGTGAACTGAACTGTAAATATAGCCCTTAAGATACTTCATTATAAAGCAGAGCTTTTCCTAATCGAAGATTAAATAATAATGGCACGTGACCAAGTATTGCAAATGAATTAACATCTTGTAATGCAGCAGAGGTTTTGCCAAATGTTATTTGATATTGTACAGTAAATACAAGAGAGAAAATGGAGAAACTGCTTCAGATCGTCATATCTGGAGGTCTTAACAATGATATATTGGCAGATGAGATACTGAATCTTAAGAGAAATATGGGCTTAGCTAATCCAAGAGTGGGTTTAAACTAGTTAACTGATAAGAAATGCAGACACCGTTAGTTCTGATTTGAGAAAATGGATCTTCAAAGGCTAGCAGATCCAAGATATAGCATTACGGGAACTGATGCATGCGCACAGCATCAATCATGTGGTTTATGGTGGTAACTCCAAGTAAACTGAGCAAATATTCTCTAATATCCACAATGAAAACTCACATTGGATTTTGAAAAATATTTTTAATACATAATGCTTTCACAAAAGAAATTATACAGCTTACTACTGACAGACATTGTAAGAAATATGTCATCCCTACAAAATTTAAGGGCTTAGGCCCCAAATAATCACACAGGCACTCACACAAACAAGATTATTAAATATTAGCACAAAAATACAAGTAGCAGAAAGAAAGTAATTTCACTGCAATAATACCTAAAAGTGAAAGTACAGGATGAAAAAGTACAAAAATGAAGCAGCAGTAACGTTTTGCTGCAACTGGCAAAACTAGTCGAGATTTAACAGATCAAGGATTCTTGAGAACAATTTGCAGCTACATACAGCAGAACCTGGATTTAAGTTCTTCTGGGGATGCAAAATTTTTTACTCTAAATAGGTCTCATCTGATATTCCTGTAACCCCTACAATGGGGGCAAAGGGCATCCAATTGGAGGTTTCAGTACCTAGACTAATTTGGTTATGCTTATTTTCTATGAGAAAACAGAGGGACAGGTGGTAAGCCCATCGCCTCACTAACCCTCCAAGGAAATTGCTTGGACATGAAAGGGCAGGGAAATTTTGTCTACAGGCCCTAATTTAGGCTTGGAGTTCTTTTACATGGCATAAATCTATCATATGGGTCCCCCAGCTTTAAGTCCTTTCCAGAGGACTCTGTGCCCAGGGTTTTTACATCCTGAAAAATGAATCGACTGCTGCACAGTTTGATCCCAAGACCTTTGGATTTAGAGGTGGGCACGCTATCTCTACACCACCACAAAAATTTGTATGTCCAGTAGCATTGAGAAGCAGGACAATTTTTTATTTTCTACAATGCCTGGACAGACGTCATACAAAGACATAAAAAGCAGGACACGTCTGGAAAAATCCAGACCGTCTAGTAACCCTAGGGTTTTTTAAACATGTGTTCAGTGAAAACAAACAATTTTGTTATTTAATAGAAATGAATTTGAATAAAATGATCATAGCTGCAGTGCACAGTGTTGTGAGATTAAGATATTGTTTATTGTATTTTAATTTAATTTTTTTGGGTCTTGTTTATGACTTTAATTTATATTAGTTTTATTTGGGAAGTAGTCATAACAAAAAAAATTGTGATCAATCATCTCTGGATAAATCAGTTGAAAAGCACTGATTCTACCTATAATAATATCTGTGGTTTTCAAAATTTGGTGAAAATGCAAGAATACTGAGGTTTTGTTAAATCGGGCTTTTACTGTATACTCAGCCTAAATGAAACTGGCTGTTTCTTCACATGGTTTCTTCTTATGTGTATTTTATAAATAGCTATTCATCAATATGACCATGCAAAATATAAGTCTTGACACTAAAACAGCCACTCCCGTACAATCATGGAAGTACATAGGCTAACTGTCATGTACATGGTCACCCAATCTGAATAGGGATTTGGAGTAATTACATTTTCAGGAGGAAACGTATGATTAGAATATACTCACCCTTGACTAGATAAGTATAATGAGTGGAAATAGGCCCAAATTACTCTTATCTGTCAAGAGACCACTAATCATTAGGCTAATAAATAATAAAATAAACTATAAAATAGACAGGATCACTGAAATCAATGTAATTTTTACTTGTGTTTGAAAGATATAATTTTAGTAAAAGCAGTGAAGTAATATCACAACGTAAACAGACAATAAATATCAGATGTATCCTCCTTAGCCTACATACTGCCAGTCTGAAAGAATTATTCTTCCAATATCAGGTGTAGTTAAAACAGTCACTTAGGATGTTTTTCCAAGTACTTCTTTTCAAAAACTATATCTTTGCTATGATGAAATTAATAAGAAATGCTCTATTAATGCTCTACCCAATGAGGTTTCAATGCACTGATGCTTTCAACTCTTAGTTCTGTAACTGTCTGAAAGTGACAGACCCTTTTTAATACATACTCAACTGACTTAAGGCAATAAATTTTGTTCCTGGATCATAAGAAACACAAACAAAAATTGCTAGAACAGAGAACAGAGCAATGCTGTTACAAATATACTTTCTTCCTCCTTCTTGTGGTAAAAAACACATATACAAATACGGGGAGTCACTAAGCAATCATAACAGGAATGAATCCAAAGAAACCTTCCTCAAATTATCAAATTGTGTGAACTGTCTCTACAAATATATTTGATTAAAAGTTAAACACTAACTTAATATAAAATATATTATCTACTAAAAGTAAAAAGTAAAGTTATCTCTATACAGGCCATAGAGGCCCAGAGGGTTCCAGGAGGTCGAGGCTCCCAGATTTTGGACATTCGACACGTGAAGGTGGTAAGGTTGTCAGCCTTACGCACCAGCCGCCTTTACCCCCAGGATTGCTCCTGGTACTCATTTCTGTTAGAGGCTGAGTCGACCCCAGGGCCATAGTGCCACCAGAAGGATTAGGCCGATTGAAAAAGTCCGACCTCATCGGGAATCGAACCCACGACCTTCAGGTTTGTAGCGCAGCGCCTCAACCACTACACTACGGTGTACCCCAATATAATACCTACTATTGTACTTAAATCTTCTGTTAGTAAAAAACTGATTACCCATTTAGAGGAAGGATTCTTTGCAATCTTCCTGTTGTAAATGCATTGTAGCAGCTCAATTGTACTTACAGGAGTGCATCTACAATAGGCATGATTACATTTACAGTTCCTTTAAACATACAAAGAAAGTAAACACTGACAACAACAACAAATTAACATTTTTATATTTTATTTTATTTTTTGGTCTTTTACACATTTTAAATTAAATTATCTCCATAAATGAAAATTAAAGAAAACAAAGTAACAACAACCAATTACAATCATATATTAGTAAAATTACCTCTCTACAGTCATTATAGTTAACTCATTCATTCCGTGCATCTTCAAGACAAGACACCTGTGTTTTCACACCATATGCCCTCGCCTAGTATTAAGAAAAATTAATGACCGGAGAGGTATATCAACTAAGAGTGAAAGGAGGTTGCCTTTTCTGTGACTTCAAGCAGACCACATAGTGGTCATTATATGAAGTCAATATTATGACAACCACTAATCCAGGAACTTTCCCATTTTAAGCTTTTACTTTCACTCATTATTATGTCCGAAGAAGGAAAGAAATTTCTACAACTAATAAAAAGGAAAATATATAGTACATTATGTTACACGCAATATGTACAGACAAAAAATCTTATTCTAAGGAATAAATCATAGCATTCAAATATTTACTATCCAGCAGAAGTGAACACCTCAAAACAATCATCATTACTAGAACATCATGTTATGTTAATCTGACAGAATAACATTAATCAAGAAACTGAAATAGGACAATAATAACCAGGAAAATGAAAATGAAAAGCAATGTTATTCTTTTTGGTTACTTAAGCAGAACAATAAGATTTCATGGCCATTTTCATGATGGGACAAACTAAAAAAATTCTTTATATATTCGTTATTACATTTACAGAAATGTCATTCATCCAATTTTTAACTACAATAGGGAACTCTTTTTATCCTTTTCTCATATGAAGTTACTTCGTAGTAATATTACTATTAGCAGAATTTTATCGATGGGCAATAAATCAGATATTCTGCTCAAACAACAATATCATTGAACTTCCATTAATGTTTCCTTAATTTATAATAACAGAATTTTAATCCAACACAATGATTCTGCTGCATATCACTCTGGCAAATCTTATAACAAGGAAAAATTACTTGACAATAACCATAAAACTGATTTAATTCATTTCTTAACTAGAGCAATTGATAGTGATTTTAACACTGAAAATATGATTTTGATAAGATCTTCAATGGCTGCAGAACACTTTAAAATGAATGAAAAAACAATGAAATGAAAAAACAATGAAATGACAAAAAGAAAATAATTTTAAAATTATAATTTTGTAATATAAATTATTTCTTGTCCAAAAATACAAGAAGCACACACACATTTACAATTATATACATAATAGTCCTTTTAGGCAGGTCGGAATTAAAACACATTTGCAATAAAATGTTTTTGTATATCTGAAATGAACGTAAAGCTATTCACACTAAGAAATTAATATTGTATAAGGACACAAAATTTTGGTAGATTAATTTCATGAATCTCATCCAGAACTTGGAAACAATGAAGTGTTTCAACAATAGGAGTGAATTTAAACATCTGGAAATTACAAAACAAGGTCATCATAATGAAATATATGTAATCTACAAACTAAACACACAAAATTATGAAATATTGTAAAAACCATAAAGATTTGGGTGATTTGCTTAGTGCCGACAGTGTATATAAAAATGCTGGCAATTGTGATTAGCAGGTATATTATACCTAATACTGTCAACGACAATATTCAGATAAGGAAGAAGCAATCTGATAGAGAAACTTTTCTGGAAGCACTTTGTAATCAGTTTTTCCAAATATATTTATAAAAACAAAAATTTATTTAACTACACCATTATTCTGAGGCTTTCATGGCTGGAATCTTGAGACATCTTTCAGGATGTAAGCCATGTTCAAATGCATATTTATAACAAAAACATTTTGCTCCCAGTGGGGGAACAACGCCATAACAATACCTTTATAATAAGTTCTGTTGGTGTTACCAAAGTAACCACTGAGATAGTTTCCCGCACCTGGCAGCGAAACGTCTGGTTATAAATATGCCACCGAACACACTTACATTACAAAAGATATCTCTAATCCATTTGATTACATTTTTTAATACATATCTCTTAAATGAAGTTCAAGATATGAAAGGAGAAATTACTTATACATAAATTATAAAACATATCCCACCTACAAGATGCGATTTAGCAAGAGGTATGATGCAAAGAACTTAAGCAACCCATTAACCTTTTGCGAGCAGAATAAGGATACATTCACAGATGACATGTTTGAAGTCTAATCCCATAGTTTCATATTTAGCACATTTATTTTTTAAGGAGCCTCTAGATGTTACTAGTGACAAGCCTGATTGCTTTAGTACATTCCAGGTAGACAGATTGCTTTATAATAGAATGAACATAATATTGTGTGCATGTGTTTGTGGATATATCCGTTTCTGGCACAGGAAGGGTCAATATTAGTCATCCAGTGATTGCTCCTGAATTTTAAAGCATTAATAGTTCTTTTAATCAATAATATTGTTTATACATATAAAAAAAGATAATTCAACACATTTGTTTATATAGTAAAGTGTTGAAATCCTCACCATTCTAATGCAAGACAAAGCTATGACATTTACCACTATGTTTGCAACGACAACATTCCTATAACTCACATCTTGTCACATAAAAATTGTGGAAATGAAAATTTGTACAGATGATAATGGAACTATCTAACAAATACGACTTACACATAACACAGCAAAACCCTGTTACTCTGGAGGGATTTATGTACAATTTTTTAAAACCTTTTATGACAAGATTTATATTATTTACTTCAATGTACAAACCACATTATGAGTTCTTTGCCACTCCGACTTTTGAAGTTTAAGTAGCTGTTAAAAATGGTAGCAATGGCGCTGAAACTAGTACAGGTAAACTATAACGAAAGTGAAGTTTAAGTGTTAATTTCAACTTCCTATATAATTATTATAATTCTTATTTATTTCCTAAAAATCACAAACCCTCACAATTTTGGACTAATGGGGATGAGACCTGGTCCAAATTAGTGAAATCTAAATTATAGAATGTTTTCTAAAATAGTTACCTGAAACCATAACAAGGGAAATAATATTATGTATGTAGTGTACACATGTACAATGTGATGATTAAATTAATAATTTGTCTTAATGTGGATACAAAATAATACAAACACAGTATAGTAAAATAAAGTCCAGTACAATATTCTTGTATTTTATTATGAATTTAAAAGCAGTCAGAATTATCAGAAATTCCTGAAATAGTGAGGGTTTACTGTATATGTATTTTGAATCATAAGACAATGTTTTACAAGAATCTTAAACAAACAAGTCTTCTTAAAAAAATTATAATAAACAAAATAACACACTTTACCTAGAACATAGCCCTATGTTTTAAGTTGCTACAGACAAAGAAAAAAAGTAACAAAATTGGCATTCATAATATTTTTCTATATATTTTCATATAATAGTTGTGAATACTTGAGAACTTCGCTTTGCACATTTTGCAACAGACGAGAAAATCTTATAAGGTGATTAAACAGAAAGAAAGCAGACATTACTAACACTTAACAAATTTTCTTAGATTGGTGAGGATTTATACAACAATGTATCCTGCAATTAAGGGAAGTAGTAAAGGGATCCCACAAAGCAATTCTAGTGGTGCGAAGTGATCCAAGTAGGAGGAGCCACTGTTCCAGAGAGGACACGCTTCACTGTTATGTTTTCATCAGTTACTCCCGCTGCATTGTAAAAAACAAGAAGATCCTCAATGGCCTGGTCTTCCAACTGAAAATTTAATAAAAGGTTTAACCTTTAATGCAATTCTTAAAATCATAGTATAATAAACTAAAGAATATTATAGGAGAAAAATTCCTCCGACACTGAGACTTGAACCCAGGACCTTTGGCTATTCGCGCCAATGCTCTACCAACTGAGCTAAGCCGAAGTTCAATTCACAGTGCCAGATGGAACCTCTCTCCTATGACTAATTGCCCTAATGGTCTACCTCACAGACAGACAAGTCATGTCATATGCAGTACTGTGAGGCACACTAAGTAGTGATTTTTGTGACCGGTAGAGTATTGGCGCGAATAGCCAGTGGCGTAGGAAGGGGGGTGCGGGCCGCCCCGGGTGCCATCACCTGGGGGGTGACAAAGTAAAAATATGTCTTTGCAAGTAAAAAATCCTTAAGGGAATTTAAAGAAAATAATATTATTTAAAACAATTAAATAAGCTTAACAACTTTCTGCAAGTCAACATGCGTATTGAAACTTCTTTTATTTTTAAATGCAGTCAACAAAGGTAATAAAACGCGGCTAAACTGGCCGCTGTGTTGATACGAACAATAATATTATGGTTAGGGGGAGGGGTGTTTATTTCTGCCGATGCTTGTTTCTGCAGTTTTATTAATTTAAATTAGACTTCAACAAACGGTGATATTTTATATCACCCAAGCCGCAACCAATTCTACCCGCTGCGGCAGTCATGACTTTGATGAAAAAAACTTCGAATGTGAGTTGACTCCGAAGTCTCCGGCAATCTAGATTTTTAACTGGTTTGTGCGCATATTTAAGAATAGATAATTAATAATACAGTTCCCTAAAATAGTTACATTACTTGTTTATGAAATTTATTAGGATCAACCTATAAAAGAATCTGATGTATAATTCACATAACTTCCTCTGCCGAAATAAAAGTTAGCCTCCCCTTAAAAATAAGAGAAAGTCGTCACCAATCTTCGTGTCACATCCCCAAAAAGTACCTAACACAAATACAAAATTTTGTTTTCGTACGATTTTCCGTTGCAAGAGGCTGTAATGCAAAGAGCGCGTATTCAGAGTGTGTGGATTATAACTACCCTTCAGAGAATTATCGCGAAAAAGTGTTTGAAATAAAAGTTTTAGCTCTTAGTATAAGCAACCCATGGGCAAAATTTAAAGAAAAACATTAGATCCGTTTTCGAGAAAACTTTCTTTATGTAAAAATAAGGATAACTCGTCTCCAATCCTCGGTTCACATTTGAAAGGTACCTGACATAAATACAAAATTTTCTCCTTTTATCAAAATTCATCATTCCAAAATTCGAGATTTCGCTTGGAAAACAAAATAGCCTATAAAAGTATAAAAAATCACTCCAAAAATAAAACTTTGCACAATTTCGGGAGTGTATTTTGGCTAGAAATGTGTGAAACAAAAGATGTTAGCTTCATTAATGGTAACACCCACAATTCGTGAATCTGTCGCTCACGAAAACAATGTATAGCCTAATATTATTATTACTATTATAATATTGTTATTATTAATAATAGCATGTATTGTCGTTTAACAATACAATATACAATGTACAGCATAATGTGCTTGATATGTATGTCTCCTCAATCCTAAAAAAATTGGCTGAATTAGGTTAACTATGTCTTATATGCACCATTCGTAGCACTAGTTACAACATGGCGACAACATGGTAACTCGAATCGCTTTATGGATGGTTGATTCATAGTATGCCATGATTTCGGAGCTTAATTTTGTTTTTACATAACAAAGTAATTATTACTAATTTTGTATAATCCGTTGAGTTTACAAAATACATAAAATAAATTTGTTGCAGCTGCATCTATCGATAAACTCTTTAACCCTCGTAGGATTACCTTTGACTATCCAGAAAATAACACCTGGAACTGTTCCATCTTTTCATAATTTCAATTGGGGGGGGGGGGGTGACAAGAAATTTTCCGCACCGGGTACCACCTAAGCTTGCTACGCCACTGCGAATAGCCAAAGGCTCTGGGTTCAAGTCTCAGTGTCGGAGGAATTTTTCTCCTATAATATTCTCATGTAGTGTCCAACAGAGACAATAATCTGTGTTTCATGAATGCTTATATATCTATAATAAACTAAAGTTAATTTAGGAGGGAAGGTAAAATAAACAAAAAGATACTAGAACAATGAAAGGAAATGTGTCATCTGGAATCTTTTTGTTTATTCCTCTTGCAGTCTATTCCTTATATTGTTGTTATTCCAATTGTTATTCCAATAACTCAATGCACTCTGTACTCAAGAGGTATCGACACTGAATAATACTACGATATATGTGCTCGATACCTTTTGATATTAGGTGGCTTGAGGGGTAAAAGGTTAGTATGATTTTGTAAACCAGTGAAGATTTAGAAATAGTGATTTATTTTTTTGTAATAATGAAATTTGAACATTTCAGAAAAAAATATGCTCCATACATAGTATTTCATATTCCATAAAATATGAAGATTCAGAAATGCATGCTTAAATTTACATACCATCCCCTCTAAGGAAAATAAGCAGTAAGGGACAGTAAAAATAGCTGTACTTATATATAAATATGGTATTCTTAACATAGTAAAGTGAGAATAATGATTTATCTTTCTACAAATCAAATATAGACTTTAAATTTACCTGTGTAAGCTGAAGGGGTTTAGCCCTCATTCGAGCCCAATTTTCCCTCTGTTTCTTTTCATCAGCAACAATATCTGAGAAATTGACAGCAGAACTGTTTGTAGAGCTATGGTGTGGCACCTTTCTGGTATTCTCCACTCCTCTAAGCCAAGGGTTTGGACCCTGACCAGGGGAAGAACTCAGATGAGATGGAGGACTCTGACAATCCTTATCTCGATGTGATGGTGGACTTACAGGCTGTTTAATTTGCTGCATTTCCATCTTCATTATCTCCAAAAATGAGAAAGTTTGGTCTATTGTTCTCTCTGATCCTGTAACTTTTCCCCATGCTGGTTGCACCGGTTCAATAGTAGACTGTATTGGTGATCCAGCCTGCTGTTCTGCTGCAAGTTTTTTGCGCTGCTTTTGTGATAACTTGGTTACTTTCTTAACATCTCTGAAAAAGTGCAGAAAATAATACAAGACTATTTACTCACACAAAAGTACAGATAAAAATAAGTTGACCAATTGCTACACTGATCTTGTTATTGAACACATAGGCCTATTGTTATTATGGACATAACAGATGCACTTTGTTCCTTAATTTTCTGCAACAAGAATGTGCAATGCATCTTTATGCGGAGAAAAAAATTTCTACAAGATAAAATGTAACTGAAAAGCTGTAACACATGGTTTCAAATAATACTGATACGACACCGAATTTATCATTCAATATATCAATATATACTTAACATTTCTTTATACATGTTGCAATTTATAATATCATTAACTTAAATAGAATAAAGAATAAGTCTTACAAAAGGCGTTACAATATAATACAGCTTGATATTACAACCCTATCCTATGTTATTTTTTATTGTTTGTTGGACTAAAGGTATGTTATAAATGAAATGCAAACTAGGACCTCATCAGTCTAATAACATCCACACGTTCTTTGGACTTTCCTGCACCACTACACCCTGGTCAGGTATCAGTGTGAGGCTACAATCATGACAGTTCTGTTATTGCTGCATCTCCTTAAATATTCATGGTCTTAAGGTTATACGGTATTTTTGTTTCGGCCAGATTTTATTATGGCAGAAAGATCTGGAACTAGCAAAAAATGATTACAAACATTTCCAGGCTGCATAAATGACATTTTCTGAAATGAAAAAATTGCAAGAAAAGGGTTGATATCAGGAAAGAAATGAGGATCTTCTCTATAAATGAAAAAATAACAGAATATCGAACAAAATGGAAAGAACATTTAAATATGCACAAATATAGAAAAAAAACACTCTATTATAACACCAAGAGGGATGCAGGCCACCTGAAAACAAGATACCCTCAGCAAACTTTTGAGACTGGAACAGGCACAATTGATGCCTAATACCTGAATGTAGATGATGAAGATGTACACAGTGGTGTACAATTGAAACAGACTGGCAGTGATAGAGGGACGCGTGTATACATCCACAGGCATCATTAATGGCTTTTCAAGTGTTAGGCTATAAGGAATTATCTAAGATGTGCATGTTTAAACTGAACTGTCTCAGAATGTAGTTTTTATGGCTCAAGTGTGTGAGTTAGACTGACCCTTTGTAATTTACCTGAAATCCTTTGCACTGCGGGGACTAAGTCTACCATCCAACCACTCTATCATAGGCAGATGGCAGAACTGGGGGGCATGTGGTCAGGATGCCAACACCCATGGCCGTTAATGATGGTTTCTGTCACCAGAGCCTCTACTTCTTATTCAAGTAGCTCCGTGTACTTTGAATTATGAGAGCACCCCATTCCAGACCTCCCTACCTCAGAAAAATCCAAGATATCAGGGACTGAACCTGGACCTGCAGATCCATAACCAGTGACACTAACCATGAGAAACCATGCAGATGATCTTGTAGTAGACCTATTCCTCTTAACTTCAAGGAAATACTGAAGGTATGCTTTTGAAGCAATCATTTTACTTTAACATAATCATGATATCCCAACATTAATTTAAATTTGGTTACACAAAGAATAAAATTGCATTAACTCTATGTATGTTGCCAAGGAATAGTCTTAGTCGATCTGTGTTCTCTTTCTTATTTCTGACAGTATGGCAGAAGCACACGGAGATTCGACAGAAATTAGCATAATAATTTTCCTTTGTATAGCATAAGCCATATGTCTAAATTATATGAAATTATATGAATACTAAATTATAGTATGTCTAATTATAACTTACATTAGTTTCTGGTCTCGAGTCTTGGAGTGATCTTGATGTAAAGGTGCTGAAGATTTCTGAAGCTCTGGGAATTCATTCGAACCTAACGGCACAGCAATAGGTGGTGTCTCAACCAGGCTTCTTCCCTGTTGCTGACGGGACAGAGGCACTAATCTGGTGAAAGATTCTTGCATGGGACTCATAGCAATTTCTTTAGCAGTTGATGCAGCCTTAAGACGAGACTGTACAATCCGCTGGTGCTTGTCATGGTTATTGAGAATTTTCACCCAAGGTGATTCACCCTTAGGAGGTGAGCTGGGACACGCTGAGAGAATAAGACTGAAATTTTCAAATGTATTTGCTGGTCTTTCTGTAAGTTCATCTATGTCTAAGTTGCTCTGTTCTTCAGGAGCTTCATCACCCCAGGAATTATTTGAGCCAACAGATTCATTTCGAACACGAGAGTTTTTATTAGTGGCTCCATTTTCACCTGTACTCGATTTGCGAGTTCGGATTTTCTTCTTTGCAGATTTCAGACCCTTCCTTATTAAGGCAAAATCTAAAATAAATAAGAATGGATAAAAAATACAAAGTAAATTACTACATGGAAAAGAAATATTAAAAACATTATTATGAACTTTGTCTCACTACAAAAGTACTGAATGTTGTCTTATACCAATACAGTATTGTGATTTATTTACTGCATCAAAATACAATACATTTAGAATTACTGCAAAATATAATGTGCATATTCTAAGCTTTTTGTTTAAAGAATATATTATATTTCATGTAGATCTTTATGCATCAACCCAAATAAATTCATTTCTTGCATTGTATATAGTAGTTGGTTAAAAATGTGGTTACAAGAGCCTAAGAAGGTGCCACATACAGACAAGCTCATGTTTTAAAATGCTGTATAAATTTCATACGTTTATTTAATCTGATAAAGAATTTGATATAGTAACATTACATATTGATATAGTGGAAGGTGACATTACTAGGGATGGTAAAGGCTAAGATTCAGATGGTGGAAATAGTTCAGGTACTCACAAGACTACAAACATTCAAAGATGATATTTTATAAGAAAGTAGGAGTTTTCTACTTTTATAACTAACTATATTCACTGAACATTTTTCAAAATGATTATCTCAAAATAACCACTTTTAAAACTTTAATTTAATATATAGTTAGAATTATGAAACGAGTAACCTTTGGCATTTTATTTTTAAATATCCATTAATTTCCCTATAATGTGTAAAAGTATGCATATTATTGCCTTCAGTAATTCTCAGTAGCCAACATTCATCATCAAGAATACAGTTCTTTAAATACGAGTAAAAACATTTGAGATTTTGAACCAATTCTGGTCAAATTTATTCTTAAGCTAAATAAATATAAAACATCATACTATGGCTTAAAATCATAAGTATGAACATTAGAATTTATTTCTTCATAATATAGATGGAGTACATTCTAGAAGGAAATGGAAATTTCTAGAAGAGAGAATTATATGGCGGGAAAAAGGTAGAATCGTGCTCACCCGAGTTTACACTCCCACTCCTATAATTGTGAAATATGATTTTTGGTACAAGGGTATTTTATTTTATTATGAAATATTATTTTGTTAGTCTAAACATCAATATAAATATTAGATGGAAATTTACAGTGAAGTGTTCAAATCTGTAGCAAGATTGAGATCGGAAATATACACACAAAACTTCACTAAAAAGGTATATTTACCCAGAATGATCATTTCAACGGGTCTTCCCGCCATCATCAGCTGATTCCGACTGGCCCTCTGGCGGCGGATGAATGAACTTGTCAATCAAGGTTCCATGTATGCCAACTGAAGTGTCAAAGTTTAAAAGATTTTCTCGGTTCTTTTTAATGAATATTTTTTCCCATACCATAAGATCTATTGGTTTTTCAACTTGTTTTAATAATTCAATTTCATTTTCAATTTCATGGCCTACTTCCCAAAAATGCATTGCCAAAGCGGATTTTTCAATTTGTTTATTCATAATGTTCCTAAAATGTTCTTTTCTCCTTGTGTCTAAATTCCTTTTTGTTTGGCCAACATAAAATTTTCCACAATCTTTGCAATTAATTTTGTAAATTCCAGCTTTTTTGTAATGAGGGACCTTATCTTTCTGGTTGGTTTTTATTAGATTTTTCAAACTGAATTTATTCTGTGGTGCCAATTTGATGTTTACAATGTTGAAAATCTTCTGAAATCTGTTGTTTGCCCATGGGTGATAGGTGAATCTTTTGTGATTTTTGTTTTCTTTTTCATTTAATAGTGTAGTTGTCTCTTTAACCTTCTTCTGTTTTTTGAATTTCCTTACTTTTTTGTCAATCAGATCTTTTTTGAAACCATTCTCTTCTGCAATTTTTACTATGTGATTGTACTCTAGTTTATATTCATTTTTGCCCATGGGAATGTTGACCAATCTATGTGCAAGACTGTTAAATACTGCCTGCTTATGAGAAGTGGGGTTGTAGCTGTTAGCTTTAATGTAGTTGTCTGTGTGGGTTTCTTTTCTATAGATTCCAAATTCTATTTTGTTGTTTCTGTTGTAGATTTTCAGGTCCAAGAAAGGAATTATTAAAACAAGTTGAAAAACCAATAGATCTTATGGTATGGGAAAAAATATTCATTAAAAAGAACCGAGAAAATCTTTTAAACTTTGACACTTCAGTTGGCATACATGGAACCTTGATTGACAAATTCATTCATCCGCCGCCAGAGGACCAGTCGGAATCAGCTGATGATGGCGGGAAGACCCGTTGAAATGATCATTCTGGGTAAATATACCTTTTTAGTGAAGTTTTGTGTGTATATTTCCGATCTCAATCTTGCTACAGATTATTTTGTTGTTTATAGTTGTGACAAATTATGTTTGGTGCAAGGGTCTTTCATTATTCAGTGGAAGGAAAACTCGGGTGAGCTAGCGATTCTACTCTTATTCCTATATGGCTACTTAAACTTGCTGCAAAAGAAGTTATGAAGTTGTATAATTCCATTTAGCATTACTTGAGTAATACCCTACATATTGTAAATACCTTCATCACTTGTATTAACATCATCTTCATTATCCCAAGGTGAAATGGGATGGGCATCATTAACTGCTTGAAGAAGTTCCTCACTTGGAGCAATGGAGTAAGGAGTAATAATCCTTCGGCTCATAGCCGGTAGAAAATCACAGTAATATCGTGTGAGATCTTCCAGCAGATCTTTGCTCACAGATTCAAGTAATCTGAAATATAAAAAAAGCATGTCTTCAGTCTCTCTGTATTAAAGCATTAACACGATTTTGCTAATTTAAATTTACAGTATATATTAATGATGGGAATGTAGTTCAATTTAAAGATTTGTGACCTACTTCACAAGTGAGCTTAGTTCAGAAATTTAACCTTTTCACTGCCTTTAGTTGGCGTGCAAATGTTTTAGATAGTGGAATGGGTAGATACTGTCCACTCTAGAACCAGAATCAGCCCTGGAGTAAAGAAATATGTCCATCTCAGTCTAGCTCATTACTCGTAAAAGTAGTACCAGAAGGAATAAATTAAATGTAGTTTATGTAAAAATGTTCTAATATGTAAAATAAAATGTTTTAACATCGACCATGGAAAATCTTCCTTTTGTTTTCTGACAGAAATCTGGCAGCCCTTGCTGTAAAGGCCAATTGTATGAATTGTCACAGGTTCAACTCTCGAAAATGACACAATTTTCATTAAGTAACAGAAAATTTTAACTCATCTTGATGTTAGGTAATGCAAGAATTAATCACACCTGTTTGTACTTATAGTTAAAATATAATAATATGAAGGTTCATGTGAATTGCTAAATATGCATGAAAACATGATTTAATCAACTTTATTGTAGAATAGAATAGAATTTTATTTACACATTCTTTTACATACAAAGTTATCTACATCCACTTTAAACATCTCTTATCTATAAGTCTAGCACAGAGTTACCGTAGTAATTTATGATAAAAAAATATAGATAAAAGAGTAAAATGTTGTAATCAGGATCCTGTAGTCATTTATACTAGGCCTACTGTAAAATGCCTGGGTAGAAGTTGATTACACAAAAAACAAATTATTTTGCAAAATATCCACTCAAACAGTAGTAGTTTTAATACCAAAATCAGTCATTTTATTTCACCAAACAATCAGGCTCCTAAGTATCCTTATAAAAACTGTTGGGCATAGTCCGCTTATTTTAGTATGGCTAAACAAATGCATGTTAACTGTCACCCATTCCAATCAGTTGCAGTGAAAATGCATTACCTGGCTTCCAGCACAGCAGGAAGATTAATGGTTATATACTGGAGACAACACTGTTTCAGTTGTTGAGCATTGTATGTGCCTGACAGCTGAAGAATTTGGCCCACATTGCGCAGAGTAAGCATATTAGCTAATGCAACTTCAGCAGCTTCCTTGAGTCTCGCAATAAAAAGCTGATCTGCCACTACAAGCACATTGCTCACAAACTCTAGATCTTCCCATTCCTGAACTGATGGAGCTGAGTCGGTATACAGGAAATCAAGCAAAACTTCCAGAACATTTATAGGTAGAGGGAGGTTCAATTCACAGCCACTGCTTCCACTTGTCTGTAATCAAATAAAAGATTGTTTTAATCATCACATACATTCAGGGAAGTGAGGCGGTTTGCACCAGTACAGAATGTTGCCACTGGTTTCAAAGGCTCAGTGGCATACCAGAATTGGTTTCAATTGTCAAATAGCATACCGTCACTGAAAATCAGTGGATGTTAAAAAAATGTTTATAAAGCAAAGAGTACCTGTATGCCCTACTATCTGTTTGAGTTGTAATATAATTACTTTTCGTGATTATTCATCCACTGGTATGCTTTCACCAGTGTCCTTTGTCAGTATAGAAGGATGTGGCCAGTAACTTGTAATGGCCTATGTTGCCACCTTAATATTATACCACTAGATCCGATGATTTAAAATATTTTTCAGTACTTTTAACTTTTAAATAGGTTTTAAACACTTTGAAATAAATAAAGGTCGATCAATTGAAGTACAAGATGTTCAAGAATCTGCGTTCCTGTTTGGAGATCATGCAGAAGATGCAGAAGTCTCTGAAATCGTTTGACATGTTCATACCTTAATCCATCTTCCAATGATCTTCTGATCTCGAAACAAAAACAATTCTAAAAATGTTATACAAAAAATCCTTGCAATTATAAAACTAACTCAAGGTCTACAAATACCTGTACTTACTTCGACCCATCTTCCAGTGAGCATACTATGGAAGTATTCTAGTCGGGAAACTAAAACACATTTGTGGGCTTGAATTTGTTTCTTTTCCTCACTGTGGATTTTCACATCATATAGCTGTGGATGTTCCAATCTACTGAGAACTGGAGCATTCAGTCGGGATAGATGACAGCCCTGTTTTACAATGGTGCGACCATCTTCATACCTAAAAAAAAGTAAAAAGAAACTTAAAAAAATACTTGATTACCTTCAACTGATTAACAAATTACTGCAAAAATTGGCACTACTTAAAAGGACTGTATTTTCTAGACATTTACGGTCGACTACTCAATGACTGGTTTACAGTACTTCCACTAGGTGCCAGCCTTTATTCTGGATCTACCTGCTCAAGAGTGCCATGACTTTCTACACAAAAATGCCCACTTGTTGAAAATATACATAAGATTGGACTTTTTCTCCCTGGGGATAATTTCTCTAATATTAATAAAAGAGAAATGCATAATTTAGATATGATAATAATATATTATGTTCTGTATACCGGTTTTTATAGCTACATAGTGTTGGTATGATCATGATGTCTTGGTCACTGCCGCTTTCAGATAAATCACTATCACTGTGACAGTAATTTATCTGTGTTGAAATCACACACTGTAATAATTATTCATCATCTCTTTCGCCAACAAATGTCTTGCAGGATACTACCAAACAAAGAAATCCAATGAACCTACAATACATTTCACTCATAAAAACGTCCTTTTCTAAGGATCAAAGCCCTCACAAAGTATGTTAAGTTTACCTTTATCTTTACTTGAGCTTAATCAGTAAAATAAAATAAACATATCATATCATTAGCTCAACTTTATTTTATAAACACATTCAAAAACGAAAATGTGTTTATAAAATAAAACAGTAGAACTAATGGTACCAAATGATTATTTTATCAATATTAATAATATTAGAGAAATAGCACAAGACATGTCAGTAAGCAACTTTGATCAAACAAGTTCATCCACCCGCAACCAGGTGGCCATTCAGAATCAGGTGATTATGGTGGGGATAGCCGTTGAAACATATGTTCTGGGTAAATATGCCTAATAGTGAAATTAATATGTATACAGTGAAACCTCTCTTAACGGACACCCCTTCTTTATGGATGATTTTTTCTGGTCCCTAGGTCACTATAATGAAGCTTCATAATAATTAACCCCTCTAAGACGGACACTCTATATTACGGACACAAAAAATAAACTTAAAAAGCATCTTCAAACCTCTCTTAACGAAAATCATATATCTACAGTGTACTGTATTGTATTGAACTTCTTTTCTTCTTCTGTTGACATAGTTTTGACGCGAAACCTAAGTGTACAAAACAAACAAACATTTAAATATTTTTTGCATGTTAACAGTCCGCTCGACTAATACACGCAGAACCAGTGGCGTAGCAAGCTTAGGTGGTACCCGGTGCGGAAAATTTCTTGTCACCCCCCCCCCCCCCCATTTAAATTATTAAAAGATGGAACAGTTCCAACTGTTATTTTTTGGATAGTCAAAGGTAATCCCACGAGATTTTAAGAGTTTATCGATAGATGCAGCTGCATTGAATTTATCTGATGTAACTCGTAAACTCAACGGATTATGCTAAATTAGTAATAATTATTTTGTTATATAAAAACAAAACTAAGCTCCGAAATCATGATATGCTATGACTCAACCATCCATAAAGCGATTGGAGTTACCATGTTGTCACCAGTGCTACCAATGGTGCATATAAGACATAATAATTAACCTAATTCATCCAATTTTGTTAGGATTAAGGAAAGACATACATATTAAGTACATTATGCTGTACATTGTACAGTGTACTGTTAAACGACAATAAATTCCATTATTATTATTATTATTATTATTATTATTATTATTATTATTATTATTATTATTAATCTAAAGTGCGTTATAGACAGACAGATATACATTGTTTTCGTGAGAGACAGAGTGTGGGTTTTACCGTTAATAAAGCGAACATCTAGGCCAATATACACTCCCGAAATTGTGCAAATTTTTATTTTTTGAGTGATTTTTTAATATTTTGTTTTCCAAGCGAAATCTCGAATTTTGGAAAGATGAATTTTGATAAAAGGACAGAATTTTGTATTTGTATCAGATACCTTTCAAGATGTGAAACGAAGATTGGAGACACGTTTTCCTTATTTTTACATAAAGAAAGTTTTCTCGAAAACGGCTCTAACGATTTTCTTTAAATTTTGCACGTGGGTTGGTTATACTAAGAGCTAAAACTGATATTTGAAACACTTTTTCGAAATAATTCTCTGAATGGTAGTTATAAGACACCCACTCTGAATACGCGCTCTTAGCAATACGGCATCTTGCAACGGAAAATCGTGCGAAAACAAAATGTTGCATTTGGGTTAGGTACCTTATGGGGATGTGACACGAAGATTGGCGACAACTTTCTCTTATTTTTAAGGGGAGGCTAACTTTTATTTGGGCAGAGGAAGTTATGTGAATTATACATCAATTTTTTATAGGTTGGTCCTAAGAAATTTCATAAAAAAGTAATGTGACTATTTTACGGAACTGTATTATTAATAATCTATTCTTAAATATGCGCACATCCCAGTTCAAAATCGAGATTGAAGGAGACTTCGGAGTCAACTCACATTCGAAGTTTATTTTCGTCAAAGCCATGACTGCCGCAGCGGGTAGAATTGGTTGCGGCTTGAGTGATATAAAATATCACAGATTGTTGAAGTCTAATTTAAATTAATAAAACTGCAGAGACAAGCATTGACAGAAATAAACACCCCTCCCCCTAACCTTAATATTATTGTTCGTATCAACACAGCGGCCAGTTCGGCCGAGATTTATTACCTTTGTTGACTGAATTTAAAACTAAAAGTTTCAATACACATGTTGACTTGTAGAAAGTTGTTAAGCTTATTTGATTGTTTTAAATAATATTATTACTTTCTTTAAATTCCCTTGAGCGATTTATGTACTTAAAAAGACATTTTCATTTTGTCACCCCCCGGGTGATGGTACCCGGGGCGGCCCGCACCCCCCGCACTCCCCTTCCTACGCCACTGTGCAGAACTACAGTTGTGTAGGTGTATTCCATTGTAAAAAGTGTGGTTTTAATTTTGATGGTAAGCCTAAAGTGGACTACAGTATAGTGTTCGGGATTTTCGCAATATGTAGGCCTACAGCATAACATATCTGTGTAATGGATTAGTGTAAACTAAAGAGATTTTCATCTACTGTATAACACTCTCATGTAAGTACTGTAGATTATTTCACTCCAGAATTTTTTAACCCCTCTAGAGCGGACACCTCTCTATAGCGGACGATTTTTATGGTCCCGTACATGTCCATTATAGAGAGGTTTCACTGTATTTCCATACTTAATCTTGCCGTGATTAATTCATTTTATTAAATATAACTCATTACATGTTTATAATACATCTATACACTTTTCTTACCTGACTTTTTCTAATTCTGTACTAAGCACAGACAGACCTAATATCTTAGCAGCTTCATGCATCATTCGAACAGGACTTGTGAAATTTGAAGTTTTTTGTTTAGTACTAATTGCCTTATTGCTGGTTTGCTGACGTTTCTTGGAATACACTTCAAATGCTGATACCAAATTGTTATCCTCAACATCGAGAATGTCAATTTCTTCAGAACTGGAGTTCTTGTTATCCTTTTCATCAGGCGGCATCACCCTACAAAAGAAATAAATTATAATTTCTGTGATTCACATAGTGTCTGAAGAACTTAAATATTCTGAGTAACTTACTTGATAGGGCACTCCCCTGGTTCCAGAAAACTGCAGTGATTCGTGTAAATGAATTGTAGCATCTGTTTAAATATGTCAGGTCTCATGTCTTTTATTTCAACGATGGGTATAGCTGCCTTACCACTTTCCCTTTCAATACGTTTTGATAACACCTCACAGCGACTTGCAATGATATACTGATGGGCAGGAAATCTTGTGCTGCCAACCTGAATATGAAAAAATGCATCATAAGGAAAATGTTATGTTCACGTACATGTTAATTACAATTTCTATTCTTCCATCCATAGGATTGTATGTTGACATCCTTAAAGAAATTCTATCATTTAAAACATTAGATTAAGTAAGAAAGGCTGCAATAAGAAACATAAATCTGTTAAAAACACTAAGATGGACTGATAAAATGTCTTTAATTAGGAAATAAACTGACATATTCCTTCCTCTTCAACAAAATTATTTTCATTTTACTACTAAAAAAATCTTACATAGAAAACTCAGGCAACTATCTCTAGCTTTTATATTTCAATATTGTGGGAGAGCATATTCAGTTCTATAAGTTTCATTCCGAGTTGTATTACTTGTTAGGTAAGGCTTAACATCCAAGTCTGTTGACCTGACAGCTAACTTATAACTACTCTTCAGAGAATTTATATGAAAAAGATTGCAAGTAAAAATTTTAGCTCTTAATAAATTAATTTAGTGAAAAAATTTAACAGAATTATTGGCCACTTTTGAGAAAATCATGAAAAATTACATTTTCTTCATGTAAAACAGGTGGTAAAAGTAAGAGAAAGTACAGGTCGTTGTCAGGCTTTACGTCATGTCCCCGAAAGATAATACAAATTTGTGGTTAAATGGTTTTTCATTTTTGAGCTATGCTTCACAGACACAAGACAAACACACACAGATATTATTATCTCAATATCACTTATCTATAGCACACAGGCAAAATTTAAAAATGTTTGGGTTCGGGGACTTCAAATTATGTAGTGCTAAAAATTCAACATTGAATTTCAAGGTTGCTCACAAATACCTTTTTTTACCTGTAAGCACTTATGATACAGGTAGAGAAAATAAAAATCTACAGTAGGCCTATGCATTACTGGTTTATTCATCCTCTTCTTATATTTTTAATTACCTTGAACACAACATCATGGATTATATCATCTTCGCTTGCTTCTTCCATCAGACCTCTCATATGTTGTCTCATTTGAGAAGATTCCATCTGTGGCACTTCTAGCAGAGAAACTATGGGATGTGCCTGCAATGGAATAGTGCAATTTTGGTACAAAATTAGCCTTTTTATGTCCTCTTTTTTTACGTTCTTTACCAGTACTGTAGATCTCTAATATATAACAAACATATACATATACTACTGCAGGCTTACATTTGATATTAATAATTAAAATAAGATATATTTAATTAATGTTTTACTGTATAGACCTCAGTAACTGCTATTTTCTAAGCAATTCTCCCACAACTCCACAATTTACATAAACTTGATCTCTAGTTACTTGATCTACTAGAGTGTAAAAAGGGAGTGTACGTGCAATATTATGGGTGTGTTGTACTGTTTAATTTTTAAACAAGCAATTAATTTACAATTTACTGACCTGCACAATAGCGAAGTTCCTACCCTTAGGATCAGATGTAACAGCCACAGCTCGGTGAATATGAGGGAGACGCTTGACTCGTACAGTACTGGTTTCAGCACCTAGACGTTGATCTTTCACCTCACCTTCAAATGCCTCACCATCACGAGTTATGAAAAGCATCTGCCCTCTTGTTTGGACAGTTATGCCAGTCAAATACAAGGGTCGATTCAATGAAAACACACATCTGCAGGAAAAAATGAATTTGATTATTTTTATTCTTACTAGAAATTGGGAATGAGAATATTTGATTAATCATCTCTGCCCCTGATTTTAAAACCATTAAATGAATTTACTACTGCCTATCAACAATATTATCGCTTCAAAATCACAATGAGACATTAAAAATTTATCTGAAAAACATGAATACATTAAATATTAAAATCTAGATAAATTATACAACCTTATACTCTTAATTTTGCTCGTCAGAAACAAGATTACATTTCAGCATTTGTAAATAAATTAATAAAATATAACACAAATAAAAACACACTAAAACACTGTTTATTGATGAATGCTGAAATACGACCTGGTATACTTTATCAAGATGTTAACGTATAATATACCCTTACTGGGAAAAGAATTCGTTAATAAAGAATATATTACTTTAAGTGAGATCTACATTTACTTAATAAATATACATTATGAACATATGACATTCTTATTAACATTTTTTGTGCTTTGATTTCTATATTAACATATGTTGATTTACTAACTTTTTGTTTCATTCCTAAAGCCTCACATAAGTTTTTGCTTATTGCATACTGAACTTTCTCATTCACAGTTAAATACATACGGTATAAGTAGGGATGGGAATTTTTCGAGATCGCGAATTTAACGATTTTTATTAAGAACTGTATTAGGAATGATAACTAGCTTCAACACACACAACAGTACCCTGAAAAATGCTTTTTGAACTCGCGAATTGATGCGAATTTTGCATGAAAATGCAATTTTGGTGCGAATTTTTACTTTGAAATGCGATTTTGGAGCGAATTTTTACTTTAAAATGCGATTTTGGCACGAATTTTTACTTTTTTACGATAAAGAGGCCGAAAACGAAAATGATTGAAAACTTGCTGAATGCTAAAGTACCGTATTTATCTTAATATAAGCCGCACTTTTTTCCTAGATTACGCCCAGCAAAATGAGCCTGCGGCTTAAAATCGCGTAGAAGTGTTTTTAGGCAGTAATTGTAAAATTGAGCACAATATAGCCGGTTGATCCATCGTAGCTGGTTCCCCTCCTCCAAGCACCACCATCTATCGATTATATCGAATCTACAGGACAATCGATATATTAACCGATTTAACATAAAAAACTTATCGATTTTAATCGAAGCATCGTAAAAATGCGTATCAAGTGATGTTTTGCGTATTTTGGGCATTTTTGATAGCGGTATTACAGAATATGCATGTATTATGAGCTGTTCAGAAGTAAAAAAATGCCGTAACGTATGGGAATGTGAATAAAGGCAATTTTGAACTGATGGTAACTGAAAGTGCAGTTATGAAGAATAGAAAAATCGTGCGAAATTCAACACTGAAAGTCATATGAAGTGTAAAGTACTGATTTAGGTTTTCTTTTTCGTCAGTTTTATTTAATTATATTAAATAAAATTATAGTATCATAACTTAAGTTAGCTGATGCTTTCTTTTTCTTATTTCGGGCCTATTTCGGCTAAGAAATGTGTTACTTTAATATTATGAATATGAGGCAATTTATTTGTTCACTTTGGGGTTAATTTAATTATTTTCCCTTTCCTTTAATGCTAAAAAGGCAGGTGTGGCTTAAATTCATGGGCGGCTTATATTCGGATAGATATGGTACCTTCATATTGTGTTTTTACAACCTCTTTGGACTTTTACCGCAAGACGTCATGATCGACCTTCAGTATGAAAAATAACTTTGTATTGTATTTTTACAAGCTCTATCGATTATTAAGATTATGACGTATTTAGTTCTCTTTAGAGTTTGGCATCGTTTTGGTTTGTTTTATGATAAGACCTCACGTGATTGTTGCTGTGAAAATTGTCGAATAGTAAATTAATAAGGCCTCAAGATGCTAAATAACAAACTAATCACAAAGGATAGGGATTTCCAATTTCAGAAAGATGAATTTTATTCCATTGAGCTCATAAAAAGTATGCTTTCCCGTGAATTTGCTATAGTTTTGAAAGTACCGAAAAGTTCAATTGAACCCACCGAATTTCACATTTCAAAGTACCGCTTTCTTCGGTTTGAAAACACCGAAAAATTCCTATCTCTAGGTATAAGTAATGTTCAGACACTTCTAACTTCCAAAGCAATTTAATTTTCTTCCATGTGGATTTATGGCATTTTCATGTGCAAAAAAGGTTGTCTTCTCATATCCACAATTAAATGCAAAGTCAAACATTCCAATTAATACATGCAGTAAATGCAATTAAAAGTAAATTAATCCATGATAAAAGAAACACATGGAAATGGTGCATTCAACACAACTGAATCGGCAGCTGGAAGAAGGAAATAAATCCAAAAATCTATTTTTTGGGAAGTAATACAAAACTATATACATAACATACGCATGAATTTTTTAAATTTTTTCGGAGAACATTCAGACTCTCATTCTGAATGTATTCCAGGTGGGTCAATCCATATGAAGTCAACCAACACTGGTTGCTTGACCATTTAAAAAAAAATTCATTTTTTGTCAGATATCACCCCTATATACCAATAGTACAAAACGACAAATATTTTATTTTTACTCGGTTCCGTTTAGAAATGGCGGCCATCTTTCAATCATGGCGGACAGCTATTTTTGCATTTGTAGGTGTTTATGCAAATGCAAATATCTCTGGACTGGGAAGTGATAGAGCCTTGAGAAAAAAAGCATTATTCTCAGTAGAGTCTGGGCTACATTTCTGGTCAAAAGCATTGGTTAGCTTAATTCACTTTTAAATGGTGAAAAAGGGGGCTAAACCTGAACAAAACTTTTGCAATATTATGACTTTTCAGGGTGTCACTATCTTACCTTGGAAAGAAATCTCGGGTGTCAGTTTTTTGTAGGAGGTACATATGTACCAGTACTTTCCTGGAATAAAATACAAAGCCACACATTTGTTTGCTTCTATTATTTAGGACTCTCAGAAAATGAAGATTTTTCCAAATTTGACCAATTTTAGGCCTAAATATCTCTGGTTGGCAAAATAGGAAAAATCTAATTTTAGGCTCAATTCAAGGTCTATACGACACTAAGCTACTGTGAAAATTTCAAGTTTGAGACTCAAGCCAGAATGAAATTATGCTTGATACAACAAAGTGAAAAAATCGTATAGTAGGCTATATATGTAACACCCTCAATATCAGCCTTAATTAATACTGACATTTTAAATAACGATTTAGAGCCTTAACATAACAATTTAGATACCTTTTCACATAATCACATGTGATTACATTTGGTGTTTCACCAATAGATGGGATATCTCCTCAGATAGGTGGACATAAGCGGCTGTACTCATCATCCTCAAAGAAATCTACCACTTTCTTGGCAGTTACATCTGAAATTCTGACACCTTTCTTTTTTCCCAACACTGGCAATATGCCTTGATCCTTCACCAGTTTCCTTGACAACCTAACAAGATGCACTGAGACATTAAACTCAGTAGCTATTTTGTCTCTGGACCAAGAATTTGGAAGTAGACTAACTTTTGTTTCTTTGTTTGCTACCAAACACTTCTTTTTTAGCTTTTCGATCAGTTCATCATACTCAAATGATAGAGACTGCTGGTTTGGCTCACTGTCTTCAATATCCTCATCAAAACCTATTTCCAACTTTTTTCTAATAGCTTCAGACACCTTCTTATACTTTGCTTTTAAAGCCCCTTTTCTTTTATCAGAACTAAGTTTTTTAATTTTGGCTGCAGGTGACAATTCCAAACTACTACAAGCTGCATCAACCTTCACCATATTTTCTGTTTTGTCTACATATTCATCACTAACGTTATCAACAGTAGCAGTATGAGCAGTAGGCCTAACAAAGATCTTTGTGTAGCATGTAGGGCATAAGGATTTCCCTGGGACAATATTTACAGGGAAGTGTTTTTCCTTAAAAATATAATCCATTTTTATTTCCCTTAGTCCCTGAGACACTGATTTTTTGTGCACTTTTAGAGGGTCACAACAAATGCGTCCAAAGAGGTGGTTGTACTGTGATAAAAACTTGATTTCATGATACTTGCAGATGAGGGAAAGATTTGAAGATATTCGTAATGAAAGCAATGATTTTTCTTCAGAACTATATTCACTGAAATGCCTTAGTCCCTTGGGCACAACACCATAAACATTTCTGTGGCACAGTTCATTGGTCAATGTTCCTATACAGCACTGAGGATCCATTGGTCTATTCAGAACACTACCAAGCAAAAAGCACTTCTTCACCCTACAACTGCATCCAACAAACTGAATAACTGGCTGGAACAGTTCATGTCTCAGCATGAGCAGTTGCAGGTTTAGACTTGTCTATGTACCCTCTCATCTTGCTCCCCACTGTGACTTTCCATAAAAGCAAAGGTTGATTGTTCCCTACTCAGGCATATGAAAATTAACTAAGCACCAAGCAAATTGTGTACAATTAGTTATAACTGGTAATAAGGGAAATCCAAATTCTAAAACTGAACAGACTAAAATAATATACGCCTACATACATACAAACAAAAATTGATTCAGATTTGTTTTTTCAATTGAAAACTTGTAGGCCTATCCTCTATAATTTATTTTAGCAGACCATAATGATTTATAATTAGGCTTATAATATGTAAATGAGGCCTTAAAACCATTAAATATTGTGGACTAGGGTGATTATTTATTGATATATGGTTCACACAAAGCCTCATTATTTAAGGAGTTTGTTTGATACATAACTCCATTCTGGCTTGAGTCTCAAACTTGAAATTTTCACAGTAGGTTAGTGTCGTATAGACCTTGAATTGAGCCCAAAATTAGATTTTTCCTATTTTGCCAACCAGAGATATTTAGGCCTAAAATTGGCCAAATTTGGAAAAATCTTCATTTTCTGAGAGTCCTAAATAATAGAAGCAAACAAATGTGTGGCTTTGTATTCTTTTCCAGGAAAGTACTGGTACATATGTACCTCCTACAAAAAACTGACACCAGAGATTTCTTTCCAGGGTAAGATAGTGACACCCTGAAAAATCATAATTTTGCAAAAGTTTTGTTCAGAATTAGCCCCCTTTTTCACCATTTAAAAGTGAAATAAGCTAACCAATGCATTTGACCAGAAATGTAGCCCAGACTCTGCTGAGAATAATGGTTTTTTCCTCAAGGCTCTATCACTTCCCAGTCCAGAGATATTTGCATTTGCATAAACACCTACAAATGCAAAAATAGCTGTCCGCCATGATTGAAAGATGGCCGCCATTTCTAAACGGAACCGAGTAAAAATAAAATATTTGTGGTTTTGTACTATTGGTATATAGGGGTCATATGTGACAAAAAATGAATTTTTTTAAAAATGGTCAGGCAACCAGAAAATTCATAATTGGCTGACTTCGTATGGATTGACCCAGGTTCAAACAGTTTCTATATTTTATTCTGGTTCATAAAATGGAAGAAATTTATATTCTATAAGATTTCTATGAATTGGTTTCCTTTTCCAACTGATGAAGTCTTAGAGTCTTTGTATTAACAAGAAAGAAAAAAAAGGCAATGAAAACTTTCAAATTGATGTAATTCACAATACATAATAAAAAAAAATTAAAAAAACATTCTTCAGATTCAGCAGCTGCATTATCTGTGGTTGCCAGATAAGTAAACAAATCTGGATTTTCCTTTTTCCAACTGATTCTGAACAGTGTAATGAGATGGCAGCACAGAACCAAACATTGTTTTGCATTCGTTTCCTCGTTTCAAAATTTCACACCTCTATGGATTGATTTTTATTTCCTTTTTGATTTTGTTAATATATACTCCACCTATGCTCAGTATGTATTAAAATTTTAAGACATCTAACCTATTTTAAAACATAATTTATCCCTTTACATTTACCTTGTTTAAAAGTAGTATAAACTACTGGTTTATAAATAAATAAAATACTTATGTACATAAAATACAATAGTCAAAATCTTATTAAAATTCTTAACTCATTTAAAAAATGTTTAAAGTCCTTAAAATTTTTCAAGTCTTGTGTTAAAATGCAGATGTCTTCTTACACGACGCGTTTCGACATTAATTTCGTCATCTTCAGGTGCACATTTTGAGTAATTGGTGCAGACAATACAGCTGCAAGTCACATCTCCATCCGTGGGTAGTTGGTCGTGCACTGATAAAGGAAAATATCCACTCTACAGTTGTATTTTCCCTTAAAAATGCCGCAACAAGAAATACTCTATTTTCAAATTTCTGGCACATATTGCCTTCTTCCAACTGCCAATTCATTATTGAACAATACAACTATCAACTATCATAATAAAATTTATTACTCTTGACATCTTAAGCTACATCCGGCTTGAAGTTACATAACTTTTATCCCACATCCTGTGCTTCAGCAAATCAAGCTGTAAACACGGGTTTTATTCCCAATCAGGACACATTTTCCTCCATAGAATATAATATAAATCTCTTCAATGAAGTAAGACCTAAAACCTATCATCAAATTTTGTTTGTTTATAATGATACATTTTATGGGATCTTTAGTTACTCATATCAAATGCGATAATGCTCTAAAGACAGTACAAAATCAGGGTTCTACTGAAAGAGTCAACAGACATCAATATCGACATTTTAACAAACATACCGTATCAACTCCTTTGTAACATTTTCTTGCCAGAGAAGAAGATGCCCTCTATTGTTCAAGACGAACACTCGTAGTTTTTGCTCTTCTTCTCGATTTCTAGCATTGCTTTGCTCATCATGTTGTACCACCGCAGTATCCAGATGACCACCAACAACAGCTATCTGTACAACTCCAACTTGTCTGTAAAATATTTTACATTATATCCACTATATTTATGAACAATAATTTACATTATCTGTCTACATATACATAAAATAGAGTTGTGTGTTTGTTTGTCCTTTATGCAAATCTACAGTTTTATTCAATGAAAACTGTATGAATGAAATTTTGCCTTCAAAACACCAGAAAAATCACACTCGACTTTTCATATCGGGGGGGGGGGGGGGGGGGGAGAGACAATTATTGTGTCCCTATTCATTTCCTTTAATATCACATAATGTATTTTATTGGAAATTTGGAAGTTCCTGAGGCATATCTTCATTCTATACAAATGTGACAAGTGAAAAATCAGAAGCTTAATATATTTTCTACAGGGAAAAATTTCTTAAGTATAATTAGGTAACAAATTGGATTTACTGAAAATTATAGAATTGTACTTAACACATGTACATTTCATTGCAAATCTATGAATGGCAGGTATGTCGTTTATATTAAGCCATCGATATTAGGATTCTTCAATTAGCCTAATCCTTCTGATGACACCAAGGCCCTATTGTCCTATGGACTCATTGTCCATGATCTTTAGAATCAATGGGGTGCAAAATTCCATGTCCTCTTTCTCATTTGGAATTTTAAATAGCTATAAGCCTATAAGGACCTAGATTTTGAAAATTAAAATCCCTCCAAAAGTTTACTTCGAAGTACAAGTAAAATGCACAACCCAGGTGATGCAGAGGCCTTTAAGCTAGTATCCACTATATTTATGAATAAAAGAAATATGTATGAGTGTATTTTTTGCAGGATACATGCGTTTTCTAATGTTTTATCTTCCATATAATATGTACAAAGATGCTGAAGGACAGTTTTCATTCATTGAATAAGTATGTGCAACATACTGCTCAAAACTACATGAATCAGCACCTATTACACTGCAAATGATGTCAATAAGATAAAATTGACTAATGGAAAGATAAATAAAATGAGATCCAAACATGGAACATTTTATTCATATATCCAAAACCCTATGCAAAGAATACCAACTTCATAATCTAATAGTGGCAGTAATGTTTTGTAGTTACGTAACAAGATTTTGTTATTTTACATTAGGTTTGTTCGCAAAGCAAATCCCTAACTGTCACGGACCACGACGCATGCGCACATTGTCGGTCTCGCTGCGCAACGTATGCACATAATGTAATATATCAGCATATTCAGAATGTGCGCATGCGTCGCGGTACGTGACAGTACATGATTCACCTTTGCGAACAGACCTAATAACACCCAAACTGTGACATAAAAATTGGAGGCCAGTAATTTTCTGTGTTTAAGACAGTATAAATGCATGTGACTTTCAAAACATGTATCTACATTTTTCTTAGATTTACAATAATTCTCCCCAGGACATTGAGGCTTGTGAACTAGGGTTCAGTAGCACTTTAGGCATCTTGCTTCTTATTTCATTAACACTCAATACTAGAATAGTATGCAGAGTTTTTTATTTTTTTATTTTATTTTTATTTGTGAGTTCAATTTTATATCACATCAACTGAAAATAGAGCAATTTAGATTCGAAACATATGAACTGTATCTAGTAGCTACCCATCCCAACATATCCACTGAAAAACCGCCTCTCTAAGTTAAAGATAGCAGGGGAACGAGTATTTTCACTTTGGGTTTTTTTATTAATATTAAACTCCATGGTTCTACATCCCTTGAGGAATTAGACTACCATCTGACCGCTGCTTCATGTACAATATGCAGATGGCACGATTGGGGAGCATGTGGTCAGCATAGCCCTTAATGATGGTTTCCTTGACTGGAGCCGCTACTTTTCAATCAAGTAGCTCCACAAATGAATCACACTGCCATTTACCAGTTGCCCTTCCCAAGGTCTGAGCTTTTTAATTTAAAAGCCTTAATATTATCATACAAGGAAATTAAAAACTGATCTTCCTCTAGTAATTTTAAATCTAAGTCACTTAAATGCCCTGCAATATCTACTATGTATGTCAAACCTTCAAGCCAATTATCAAAATCAACATAGCTTGTCAGGTGATGCCCCTTTAATTTCTAAGAATACTAATTTCTTCTCAAAGGCTCCAAAAGCATTTTAAAACCTGATTGCAAGAAAGCCGGCGAACATCTTTACAGAATGACATGCCCTCAAATTAACTGCCTATATCACTAATCAAAGTAGAAAACTTGATATTGATTCAGTCCCCCTGGAACTAATAAAATTCACTGGTTTCTTTACGAATTTCAAAATGTACTTTTTTACTGTTTTGAGCATAATGCTCTCTGGTGAACAATGCAATGCACAGGCACTGCACTATATAGGCCTACTGGTATTTTATGAGACACTTGTTTTCTGTACTGATAGAATATCAGGTCTTAGCAAATTTTATTTTACACTTAATTTTTTGGCACACATGTTCATGCCTAAACCTTTAGGGGCTACATTTCATAACTGAGGGTCTACTACAGTGACCGGCATGTTCCGTGCTCTGTGACGTCATACTACAGAGCAACCGCGCTCTTTGCTCGGCAATATCTCCGTACTGAGCGTGGAGGAAGGGTTCAACTGGCCAGTGGCGGAACAACGCCTATGCATTGGCAGAGTGCGCTCCGATCTTCGTAGATAGTATGGGAATAGCACAATTACAATGCATTTGTACGAAAACAAAATAGTACAACTGTGATAAATCAATGTAACAGAACAGTTTTGTTTGTAATGAAATTTAATATAGGCCCTACTTACACTAATCTGAAATGCATCCAGGTGCGGATGCGTCAGGTTATTTAAATGAGGCTCCGAAACTACTATAAACATACAAATACATAAAACATAAGAATACTTTAAGGAGTACTGCAAAACTTTGTCTACTCGGAAACTGAAAAATGTTAAAGTATACAAAATATACAAAATACACAAAATATACAAATTAAACTATACACCTTTGTGAGCACTATGCCAAGTATAGGCCTATTCAGACTTTTGATACACACCCTTACTTTGTGTCACTATCGTGCCCAAGCTCAAGGCATTGTCGAGATTTTTTCCCTCTTTTCTCGCGCACTAATTTTGCAATATTAGGAGACATAGTCTGGCTAACACACAAACGAGAACATTTTTCATGTTCTGATCAGATAGGCGGTTTCCATGTTGTGGTTTGCAGATCTTCATACAAGAAAAGAACTATTCACATACATACGTCGATACAAATACCTAATACTCAACATTCTAGCAGCAAATATATTATGTAGTTGCCTGGGGAAATCTTCTATAAAATATAGATAGATCCTTTTTGGTTTGAAAGCAGTCTTTCATTTCAATATTCTTTTGCAAATCAATGACTTCTAGTTGCAATGACGTTGGAACACTGTCAACATCCACAGAAAATGGTGTCGCAAATATGCAAATATCGGATTGGTGTTTTGCAAAATCTTGAAATCTGTAATAAAATATCCTGATCCAGTTCTTCTAATATTTGTACATAATTATTAATGTCTGTAATTGAATGACATACTGTAGACAACTTTGGAAAAATGTGGCGTGTCTCCGAGGGTGACCTGACGTTTCCGTAAGTCTAGTATTAATCTGAATGCACTAAATTTACCATACATTTCACTGATTAACTGACCTCTGCACCCTTGCCATGGTTAATGCACGCAATTCAATGTACCATCACGGCTCACCTTAACCCTACTGCTGCACTGAACGCCACTGCGCTAGTGCGTATTAACAGGAATGCATCTCAACTGCTCGCTCTCTCAAGCTCTTGCGAGATGATCGGCTCTTACGTCACAACTGCAGCATCTGCCGGACACTGGTCTACTATATACTATTATAAGAACACTGAAGTAGATAGAATAGAATAGAATGCTTTAATGATAATTAGACAACATAAGTTGCAACAGATCTCATCAAAGCTACAAGACACTTTAAATATTAATGAGCAATTTACAATCAAAATTAAGAACAATAAATACAATATTTTACATCATAAAGTGTTATAAATATTTACAAAAGTAAAAATAATAATTACAAAATAATTGTCTAATATTATAACATAACAATTTATTAGATATACAGTGTAAATTAAACAAAACTAAATCATTAATTCTTCAAATTCATTAATATCTTTATAAGATTAATCACAAGCATGTTTTTCAATTTAGTTTTATAGGAAGTCATGGAAAGAGCTTGTATGTTAGGAAGTAACGTATTATAAAGTTTCTGCCTACTTGTTTATAAGTTTTATATATTCTGGTTAGTCTGATTTCTTTCATGGAATTGGGATATATTATCTTTAATATAAATTAAGCACATTACCTAGTTGCAATTTTTTGGCATTTAAATTCATGAAGTACATAGATGTCAGCACCAGGAGCTGTACTGGTACCTCCAGCTGCAATTCCTCGTTCCACAGCTACAACAGTAGCACCATCACTAGCTGATACTTGCAATATTTTCCCTGGCTTATGACTCAGAGCAGATACCTGAAACCAACAAATTTCATTCACATAAGTAATGCACGATGAGAAAACCTGAAAGCACAACTCCTCAAAACAGGCAGTACAAACCCAGCTAACTTTCTACACAGTAAAAGAATTTTTGCTCTTAAGGATACACCATGGTACTGTATTGTCATAATTTTAACCAAAGATTTTAATTTTTACCTTTGTTCATGAAAAAATCATTTATTTCTTCCTATAATAAAAATGGTCTAATTTTTACCCTATGATATTCTTAAATCTCAATTAGCCTTTTACAAATGTGCACTGCAGGAGTTAACTTCTCCGTGATGAGTGGTGCACGGTCTCTTCCTTACATTTTCTCACAGTTCCAGCCCTTGCAATATAAATTTCTCCCAAATTGTTTTGAAATTATGCATTCAAACCGTTACACTTCAAACACCACTTCACACAATATTTTGCTTCTTATTATGTTTGCAACTGCCTGCAACTGATAAAACTATTTTCAAAAGAACAGACAAATCACAAATCACAAATAATAACAATATGCTTACAAAGTAGTTTATAGAGAACAGTACACCAACCTGTCTGGGTAGCATAATAGTTGGATTTGGTCCCTTTGTATGTCCTAACTGCCCAGCATGGAGGCCACAGGTTAAAACAGCATTTTGCCCCCAAATAACTGTGTGGAATCTAGTTGCACAGATCCCAATAACTGAGTCCCCAGCTGCATGAATGCACCGTGGCGTTAACTGTCGAGGAACTAGAAGTTTAGGAGGGGGAGGTGAGTGTCCCAATTGATGATATGTATTCAAACCACAGGACCAAACCTAAAAACAATCATTCATACATAGCTGATACATAATTCACAGAATCATTCATTCATAGTTACCGATAAAATTTAATTATCTGTGAAATAATCATGAAACCGTCCATGGATCACAATAATACATCCCAGAGACTGTAAATTAATTGATTCTAGTTCCCAATAAGTTCTTATGAATACAGTAAGAGTTTCAGTAACTTGAGATGAATATGACTGAAAATACCTTAAACTATAAAACTCGGACTTATGAAATTACACGAAAAAGTCTGTGTACATGAAAAACAGCACTGTAGTTAGAAAACAAAAATGTACAAATTGCTTTACACTACCAATGAAAGCAAAAACACACATTTCATTACATTTTTTAAACATTATGTTTTCTGTTCTAATAAACTGCACTGTTTTAAGCAGCAATGTCACAACATTGTCTAAACAGAAGGCTATCCATAATACATATCATCTCAGGCTTTATATAGGACATCAGTAATTACAATGCTGAATTTGTGTGCTCAATAACATGGAATCAAATTTAATAGGTTAGCTCCTTTTCACTTAAACCATCCACTGAAACTAGAGCACACAATCTCACAATAATCGTTACCAGTACATCATTCGATAATTTGTGATTTTCAAGATCACATTACAATCGTTCAAAGCACCAAAACCGATTTTGTTTTTTTGCACACAAGTCTTGTGTGAGGAAACAGAACTGCTTTTTCTTAATTTTTCACAACTATAACCTAAAAATGGCTGATTCCAGAGAAATGAGGTCTCTCTTTTCAGCTCTGTCACATCCTTGTCAGTGTCTAATCTCTTATAAGGCACTAGCATTCTGAAACTGATTATTAATTAATAAATTAGTTTACTTATTAAATGATAATTCAAATTTTTTCAGCTCAGATTTATGTTTCAACGAGGCTTGAAATCCCAAGACTTCACTGTAATACATTTGAAATCTAGTAGAAATTATTACTTCTAAATAAAGTTCAAACTGATAACCATTTTTCAAGAACAAAAATAACTAAATTGCTGTAAAATATAGGGAAAATGTTGTCAGAGAAATAAGGGGATACATTACCCATGCAATTTTATGAAAAGAATTGAGATTAAGACAATGTCCAAAAACTACACTTTCAGCTGAAGTAAACAGTTGATTAAATAAACAGAAGTGACATTGGAAGTCATGACTGAAAAAATATAGTTCATAGCAATTAAGTTCTTAGCAGCTACTAATTAAGAATGCATGCTTCTTTGATTATGACTTGTAGAATAAACCATAGCACCCTTGATAATCTGTATATAGGCAAATGAAGGCATTTATTCAAGCATACATGTTGAAAGCTTGTAGTTTCTAGTCAACAAATTACTAATCACTAGCACATAGTTAAAGACTTATGTTTTCGGACACAGCCTAAGGGATTCTTGGAATACTCTGTTATTAGCCCTCGAATATTTCTCTGAATTACCAGAGATGGCAAATTAGTTAAAACTATAAAGAGGAATATTACTCTGAATAATTACATTCCGAAAGGTGAAAAAAAATGGTCTCACTAAAACACTTGAGGATGAAACCAGAACTTATAAATAATTCAAGTAACTTACGGTTCCATTCTCCATGAGAAAGATGGTATGGTCACGTCCTACACATGCTGCAGTGCATGCCAAAGCAGAGGCATCAATACTGGTACCACTACTTTGCATACGTATAGCACAAGGAGTGAGGGCAGCACTTTCTGTACCAAGTCCTAATCTACCACCCTGCCCATGACCACACGAGAACACTCTTCCATCATGTGATACAAACACAGAATGAAATTTGTGCATGGCCACCTGAAAAAAATTACATTATACTTACAAAACACATTGGACATTAACATTACAGTACAATCCTGGAAATACATTCTGTAAAAGTCAACACCTTATTAGACTCTAATCATATTATAAGTACCCGTAATATATGAATAAAAGAAATATAATACAGTAGAAGCCCGAAATAGCACGGTTCGAAATACCGCGGATTCGGATGTAACATGGGGGAAAGTATGTCCCCCAATAAAAATATACCGCAGTTTTATAAATAACATTTTTATTCTCCAAAGAGCGGTTCTGCAGTACATTTTTTTACCGTTAGACCCGCCCTCACCCGCTAGTTGACTGTCACCACCGCATTCCAAAGGATTTAGCAGAAGTAACGGAACATGGAATGAATAGTGTAGTTCTAAAAGGATTAAAAAATCTGCACCTGCCAGAAATTCTTAAAACCTAGGAAAGTTGAAATTTGATTTTAGTTTGAATCACGCATTCGGAATGTAAAGTCGCGAGTTCGGAATACAAATTGTCGCAGTAGTGGAGAGCATATTCAGTAGGAGATACACTGAAAATTATTGATCGTGTAAAAAACAGGGAAACGGTAATATTATACCTGAATGTTACAGTGTACGTTTTAGTAAATGTTGTACATTACTCTCGGGAGTTAGAAAAATTCTCGCGCCCTATCTGCGAAAGAAGAGCCATAAATTGAGATCAGTTACAGGACTGGAAAATAGCATAACTGGTAATTATTAAAACTACTGTATTTTATATTGCAGTATAACATTGTAATTTATTATTGAACCAATGTTCCCCTCTGCGGGATCGATTTTTGTCACTTCTTCGGTCACATTTTGATATACAGCGGTAAGGTTATAACGCAGGGTAAAGCATGTCCCCCATCAACCGCATTACATCGGGCTTCTTCTGTATTATGTTTACTAAAATTTGATATTGGGTTTTACTGAAAATATGTTTTGAGATCCCTAGTGTCCAAAAAGCATTTTCAGTGAAAGGTCTGTATGTCCACCTACAGTCCACCTGCCAAGTGGAAAACAAACAACTATTAAAGTAAAGGATTTCCTATTTAGGCCATGGAGGCCCTTAAATTTTCAAACATCTGGCACAAAAAGATGGCAAGGGTGTCAGCCTTATACACCGTCTGCCTTTTCCCCTTTGTTTCTGGCAGAGGCTGAGTCAACCTCAGGGCCAAGTGTCACCAGGGAGACTAGCCATCGGTGATCAAACCCACAACCTTCCATTTGTAGCAAAATGTCTCAACAGCTGCTAAACCATGACATTAACCCCATCTGGCAAAGAAAAAATATATATACAGTATATATTTGATTTTGATATACAGTGCGCCCGAGAACAGTCTCCGCAGTTGCTATTTGCTGGAGAGAGGGCTAGCTGCAGCAGTTACGTTGGCAACACGAGCTTTTATAAAAACAAACCGCCAGCTGTGTATGCAGGCAGGCAGAGGTCATTGTCACTTTATCAATGGGTGCATTGTCTAATTACTAATCAGTACATATTGCAGTGTGCAAGCATTTAGATTGAATATTGTGACAGCACTTCCAGCACCTGCAATGATCGGCTGTGGTGAGTGCCAACTTAACTGCTGCAGCTAGCTGCCTCTCCAACAAGTAGCCGCTGTGGAGACTATTCTCGGGCGCACTGTAGATATTTCAATTTTCTTTTCCCCTTACTACCACTTTTAAGTTTTTCTCAAAATATCAGTAGCCTTAATGATTTTGTAGAATAATTGTTGTTTTGAGACTTAAAATTTATTTTTATTTTAAACATTTTCTCCCATGAACATCAGAAGGATAGATCTATGTTTGAAGTAGAGAAAGCAATTTGAGCAATTCACATGTACAAACTGGAGAGTACCACCTAACGGTCTCTGATGTACTTGTTGGCTTTTCTATAAAAAGGGCTTGCCATTTTATCTGTAAACAGGTTTCATATTTTTGTTGTATTTTCTTATTTTCTTAAATTGCTAGATGTTTAAAAAATTAACACACAGTAAAATATTTGGAATTGTGAATAAACAGTTCTGAGTCTAGTCTCAGCCCATACTGAGATGAGTTTACAATGGTAGAATGATAAATGTAACAAAAACATTCAATTTCTGCAAATATTGAATTGAATTCAGAGCAAAGTCTATACTGGGTGTTCTTAACCATACCTGAAATACTTTCACTCATATGTACCAAGATAATGTGACCACCAAATCACCTGTTTGATGCTGATTCCTTGTTTCCTGAACATGTCCAACATCTCAGGCTGTGAGCGACTCTGTTGATTTCCTGTACCTAGGCTGTAGTTATTATTTGTCCCCCATACATAAGCTTCACACAGATCTTTTCCATTAAACTCCACAACTGCTGGTCGATCCTTCATTGCATGATCTATGGGAGTCAATCCATCACGATCTTTCACCGACAAACTTGCTCCCATCTAAATATAGACAGATATCGAAATTTAATAATCTCTGATCAAAAACAATATGTTAGAGAATTATTACATGAAGAATTAAGTGTTAATGAATCGGAAAAAGCAAAATGCCACTTTTCCCACACCCTGAAATAATAACATGAATGTTAAGAAAATACATAATATAGAATTAACCATAAAAAGACAGTGATTATTGTAAAAGAAGGAAGAAGAGAAGGAAGATCAGGAGGGGGAAGAAGGGAAGAGGAAAAGTTATTGATTAATAAATTCACTGGATAATTATTATTGGTGGTGATTGATACTGTTTGGTGATCATAATGGTGGTGGGAGCAGCAGTATCTTATTATTGATGGTATCTGGTGATGGTGTGATGCTGGTGGTAATGGTGAGGGTACAGAGAACAATGGTGATGATGCTAGGCTGTGGTGATTAGAATAAACAGAGTGGTGTTGATGGAGGTGGTAGTAGTGTGATAAGGACGATTATGATAACAATCACTGGTGGATAAAGGCAACGAGATTACTTAAGAATATCAGTGTTACAGCCCAATTAAGATAAGGGATCCCAATTTCTTCCTTGATGGAACTTGATGAAACTTTCAAACAAAAGTTTTTTTTCCCCCTTTTTACTGCTTTTACAAAGTATAATAACTTTAAACGGATTCAATATTTTCCATATTAGTTCAAGGGAGTCATAACAATTTTTCAGTTTTTCAAAAACCCTTCCCATTTCCATCACCTTGGTCCTATTTTGCACTTTAACACTCTTGCTCGAGATTTTCCATTCTGTTATTATGTATCAGTTTGGATTTAATTTGTGCAAAATTACAGTGGTAATCATGTCCACAAAAAGTTTTATACATGTATAGATGACAAATATATAAATTGAAATATACATACAGTATAAACTATTGAGTTGACGATGGTTTTGGGGTCAGTGGACCATGAAAGAAATTTTCCAGAAGTCGCATCATGTTACTGATTTCAATAGGTAGTCTTTCTTAAGGCTTTAGTTGGAAAACAAAAACTACCGGTACTCACTTAACCCTTTAAAAATCTCCATATTGGCTTGAAAAGGATGTTGTTCTGTGATTATTTTACTTTTATAATTTATAACAAGTCAAAACACCAACTGCATTGTGAACAAAATATATTGCCAAGTTTAATTTTATTCTGTAGGCTACATTTAGTTTAGTTTCACATGAATCGTTCCAGAATACCCAAACAAATGCTTCAATATATTCCATATGGGAAACGATCTGTGGGCAGACCATTCCGGCGATGGAAGCAGACCGTAACAGGCCACTAGGCCTAATACTTGAAAGGATGATGATGATGACATTTAGTTTCCTAATTCTAGGTGCAACGAGCCTGGTTAACTCTAAATCAAAGATTAAATCCTGTTAACCACTATGAAATCGTATTAAACTACCAACGTAACACTGAACATTTAACTCGGTTTGGTGCAAGTAGTTGTCAACTGTTAATGCCAAGTAGGTCAAATTAACTTAATGCTGAAACCTAGTTTTCTTTTGATTCTTTTATAGCCTTAAAAAAAATATATATTTTTCAATATTATTATCTCCCCATCGTTAAGTATCATGAGGTTATTCTCTGTATAGTAAATTATTATAATTTTATCCAAACAAACTCTTTTTTTGGACAATTCTATAACTAATTCTACTGAGTACCAGTGAGTACCAACCCAACTAAAGCCCTGGTCTTTCTTTGAAATCTACCTAATACTGTATCTAAAACATTGTAACAAAATTATTGTAAGGGAATATGGTTGCTCTTATTCTTTTGCTTTGATGTTTACCTTGTACAGCCTGCTGAATCAGGCCACCATACATGTTAGTTTTTTCTTACTTTCTCATATTTAACATACCCTTTTATTTACAAGTATTAAGGAATAATATAATGTAATATAATTCACTATTAAACTAGAGCTGTTTTTGTATTCACTGTAATGATAATGGTAAAAGCAGCTAACTATATTCTGAAGCATCTTGCACGAATTTTTAATATTTCAACATGTCTGCATCAAATTTTGTACATTTTCATTCTGTATCTTAGAGGCAAAGGGAGTTGTTGCTCAGAAATTGTAAATCAAAAAATTACATATAGCCTATGCCTAGGAATATAAAAAATGGCCTAAAATAATGCAAGCATATAACTCAACAGTAAGATATTTAAAAATAAGTGATAGTTAAGCCCCAGGCATACCCTTCCACTGTAACAACAGATCTACCAAAACATTTCAATTGTTGTGCCTCAAATAGGTCTTCATGAACTCTACCTATTGGTTTCATTTTACATTTTTCCATATTTATTAACTACATGATAGCCTAATATGTTTTTATGCAATCAGGGCTTGATTATAATCAAGTTTTTTTATTATTATTTATTTATTATTTATTTATTTATTTATTTATACCTATACCTTTGACTGGCACAGTTGTACACATAAAGTCTAAAAGGAGTTTTTACTATGGATATTCGTAAAAGTCAGTCTTACAAGGTCTTGAATGATTATCATACAACAGAATCTTGACTGATATGAGTTATCAATTCTACTATCTCTCTTTCTGTTAGCTCAAATGAAGATAGGTGAATAAGTTAATAATATTTGGCATGTTACTAAGGAATTACAGAGTTCACCTGAAGCAGTTGTCATGATGTCATTACCCAAGGTCATGCATTCAAACTACCGTAGCTGAAAATATCAAGGTTAACCAAACCCTGCCTGAAATAAACTAAACAGCCTTGATCTTAAACTTTAAACAAATCCAAGCTGAGAAGAATTTCTCGTTATAAAAATACAGTGTTTTGAATTCTAGAGAAGCCATGGGACTGGACTGGTCTAAAATTGAAATTGTGTGTGTAACCTTTGGAGGTCATCTACCTTCTTCTGGTTTCACAACCATCAGCATATTGTGCTAGTAAGCATGGCCCCAATTTCCCCCTCCATATAATAGGTTTAAGATATTGCATAAGTAGTGTGTTAAATTTAGAGATCCATCTCCTCACTTAATCTCAAAACTGAAAATATAATTTATTACCGGTAGCTCTTGTTGCTGGTTGACCCAAAAACTTTACAGAAAGTGAATTTGGTCGGAAACTTAAAATTAATATTAATACCAGTATAATCTTCTTAAAAGCCTACATAAGCCGTTGCTTGACTGTAGAGCTGCTGAAATTATGAACATGAATTATTTTATGAATTTGGCAGACCTACCTGTACAGTTACAACGGCAGCATGAGACTTGTTATACAGAAAAGCATGGTGTGATTTTCAAACAATACTATTTTTTTTCAGATTTTTAAGAATTTATTTATTACGTTATAGACACTTCAGACACTAACCTTAATCAGATCAGCAGCAATATGAATCTGACCATAGAATATGCTGCGATGTAGTGCAGTATAACCAGATTCTACATCACGGACATCAATGTTGGCATCTGCTCGACGAACCAACCAGCGAACCAAAGCTCCATGTCCACAAGAAGAAGCCATATGTAGAGCAGTACGACCTGCAGAGTCAGCAACATGACTGCAAGTCCCACATAGCCATCGCATGTATGCAGCCAGAAGATTGTCACCTGTTCTCATGGTGGCTGCTGCTGTCAGTTGACCTCCATGTTGCACTGAGGTGCATCTTCCCACCACACATTCACGTTCAATTATGCTCATTTTGATGGTAAAGTAAAAAAAAAACCGGTTGAAGAAACAAAAATTATTTCAATAAATAACTTGAGATGATTTCTTGTCACTGGGTCTTCCTCAAACAGGTTGAATTTACTGGTATAACTTTTACACTGTTTTATACTGTCTCTTGCTAGCTATTGTGCAATCTTTGCTTCAAGTAAGTTCTAGGTATCGTCTTCAATTTCTATGTTATCTTAAATCTTGGTTATGAACTTACAAAGACAGATGCTGTTTGCGAAAAACTCGTGAAAGCAATTAAAATGTATCAATTACATATAATAGGTCATGGATCCCTTCGCACCATCTGCCTTTTCTTTAACTTCAATAATTATTACAATAAGGGAACATATCAAGAATTTGTAAGAAGAAGGCATATAATATGACATCTAGAGTTGAGTTACAATTAGATTCATGTTTCTCAATACAGGTAGAGTTAAGATGGTGAAACTAATATTTAAAAAAGAGAAAAGGAACTGCTATGCTTTTTCCTTTAGTGCCACCTGTATAACATATGATTCCGACATGTAGATAGAAAAATATAATATAAATAAACATCTATTTATTTATATACATTTATACAAACTGGGATTTGTGCACAGATGAAGGCACCCCAGAAAAAAATCAGTCTTTCATGTGTCATGAATTGAAAATCTCTTTTGAAAACACTTGCCACAAATTTTCCAACAAAACTTTGACTAGGAGTTGAATGATATGATTTCATTCACTAGAAGTTAAAAGTGCTATCTTAAATTGTAATATAAACTGCCAGGAGCGTATAAGTCCTCTGTATGGCACACCACACTGTCCTCACTCCCCTCACCCCTAGATGGGGCAAGGGATACGAAACTCACTTAGGCAGCCATAATTGGATAAGATTTAGCCTGAAAAAAAAAATATGGTCAATTAATAGAAGAAATAATCATTAATCTGAATGGATTCAGTGTAAATTATTTTTATTTCACTTTAGGGATTTTTGTTTTTAAGAAATTTCCTTTAGGAAAAATATTCTTAGGAATTAGGTATTGAGGAAGTTATTATCAAGAATAATGGTTATTAGGAAAAATATGAGTAACTAAATTTTTACTAAGAATTTTTTTTAAGGAAAAATGTCTGGAGAGGGCTGAAAGCATGTACCGGTAACATGTTAGCAGTGATAGCCTGTGTTCTTTCTGTCCCAAGCAATCAGAACTGATTAAATAACATTGACAGGTAAAATCATTCAAATCCCTTTACATATGGTAAGTTACTAATGAATAACAAGTTTAGGGAGATATAGATATAATAAAATCAGGTAAATTGATATAACAAAGTGCCAGTATGTTTTTGTTGAATCAATAAAATTATAATTGCAATTCTGATATGCAGAAAATAAGTTTTTCTAATCAGATTAAAATCGACCAGCGTCAGCAGAACTGCAGATTTGTGATACCTTGACAATTGCACACTCGCATAAAAATAAAAAAATAAAATAAAAAAATCCATGTCAATTCGACCAGCTCTAGGATTTGATCCGGGGACCTCCAGAATACGAGTCGTGACCTTTAACTAGTTGTTACTCTGGTACCGGTCAACCGATTAGGTCCAAAATTAATAAGCTTCTTGCCATGGACGTTATAAATGCTTATACCAAGTTTCATGAAAATCCGATAAAGCATATTTGAGTTATGGGGCCTTTTGTTATATAATACCATAAAAATGCACTAAATTGGGCATTATTCTGGTACCGGCCAACCGATTTGGTCCAATATCAACAGACGTCTTCCTATGGACATTATAAATGTGTATACCAAGTTTCATGAAAATCCGATAAAGCGTATTTGAGTTACGGCGCTTTTAAATAAAAACACTAAATTGGGTTTGACGCCGGTACCGCTGGACCGATTTGGTTCAATATGAATAGGGTTCTTCCCATGGACATTATAAGTGCATATACCAAGTTTCAAGAAAATCCGATAAAGCATATTTGAGTTATGGCGCGTACAGACACATGGACAGACAATTTTCCGTCCCCCACACACAATCTCATAAAGTACCATACTGGCACTTAATAAGCAAATCCAAAGGCTGATCACCTTCTCATACATATAAATGTCATAACAGAAATGTTGAATATGCACCAATAAATACAAGGGTCTTTTCTTGACCTCAAGAGTGCAATCACTGCACTTGAACCAGACTTGATTACATATTATAGCAAGTTTAGCAAGTAAATTTCTTCAAAAAAGTACTGTACTGATACTACACTTGTTTAAGTATTGACTCCCTAGGACAGGGGTGCTCAAACTTGAACTGCTGGCGATCTACCTCAATATTTTTAGACTACTTACGATCGACTCTGAGAGACTGCAAGTGTGTGTGATGCAGGGTTGTCGTACATACACGATACACCCTACCTACCTAGGTAGGGCGTACCGTAGCATATATAGATATTAGCTTTCTGCGCAGTATAGGTACATTATTTTAGTCAAGGTTTGGGTTAGGTTTAGTTAGGTTCTTCTCTACAATATCAATGAAAAAACTCATAGTTATTCAAAATTGCGAGTTTATTGGTTGTTACAAAACAAAAGAGTTACTAAGGAGTGGCTTTGGATGTTGAAGCGTGGCACTGCATGTCCTCAGCATACTTTTCATAAGATGGTACGTAACCACTGAGTGCTAATCGCAAGCATGATGACATATGATCGTCAGTTAGTCGATTGCGATATTTTGACTTAATTATCTTCATTTCAGAAAATGCAGACTCGCACAAGTAAGTTGACCCAAAAAATGCCGTCAGTTGAAGGGCGATTTGCCTTACATTCGGATATTTATCTTCAGATATAAAACACCAGAAATTTGTATCAGATGCTGTAGCTTTGAGATGTATATCTGATATAATCTGCACCAACTCATTTTCAACAGAACATGAGTTCATATTAAACTGACTGGCTATTTCAGTAGCTAATTCCTCAATGTTTTTACATGAAAAAGGATAACTCATAAATGATGCTATATTTTCCAATTTACTGCAATCATGAAAACGCATTTCGAATTGTCCCAAAATATTTGATAATTCAGCCTCATACGTATCATAATTCAACTGAGGAATCCTTGCTTTCAAAGACGGAAAATGTTTCAGATCCTTTCTTTTCAGTTGATCTATCATAAGTTGCAATTTACTTTTGAATGCGTTTACTGCGCTAATCATCTCAATAATAGTTTTTCCTTTACCTTGAAGCTCCAAGTTAACGGTGTTTAAGTGCATTGTGATGTCAGTCAAAAATGCCAAATCATTTAGCCATTTTTCGTTTTTCAAAATCTGAGTGTCATCACCTCTTTCGTCTAGAAAAGCTGTTATTTCGGGCAATAATTCTTGAAACCTTTCTAGGAATTTTCCGCGACTCAACCACCTGACGTCCGTGTGAAGAACTAAATCAGTGTGTTCAGCTGACTCCCTATCTTCCAACTGCAACTGAAAGAGCCGCCGTTGCAAGCTACGTGCACGGATGGAATTCACAAGTTTTGTCGCAATGCCCATAATTTCCTCCGTGTTTAAAACTTTTGAACACAAAACTTGTTGATGTATAATGCAATGGAATGAAAAAAATGAAGGGAATTCTTCATTAGCTCGACACAATGCCACAAAACCGTTTTTGTTTCCAGTCATTGCTGGTGCTCCATCGGTTGTAATGCACACTAATTTATATATTGGTAGCTCGTAGTTTTTTACAAAATTGAAGAAAACGTCAAATATATCTTCGCCACGGGTCTTCCCCTTCAGAGGTATGATTGTCAAAAATTCTTCCTTAGCCAACATGTCATTGAATACCATCCGAATAAAAATACACAGCTGGGCAGTGTCTGTCATATCGGTGGATTCGTCGAACTGTAAAGAAAAGTATGTACATTCCATGATATCATGTTTTAGTTTATCTGCGATGTCCTGGCTCATGACTTCAATACGCCTTGTGACAGTCGGACGAGATAACTGAAGTTCTCTAATAGCAGACATGATTTCTGTTTTATTTTTAAAATCTCCAAATAAAGTCTCACCCGCTTCAATAAATGCTTCCTTCACCACCGATCCATCTTCGAATGGTTTCTTGTGTTTCGCCAATATATGAGATATTTTAAATGACGCGATCGTAGCAGCTTTTGATTGTTTGACTGGTCTTGTGAACATGGATTGTTCTTTTTTCAAACAAGATATCAAATCACGTACCTTTAGTTTTCTTAATTCACTCTGTGGCGGAAAATCCTTTTCATAGTTTTTATGAACCGTTTTATGATGCCTCTCTAAGTTACCACGCTTAGGTATTGCAACTGACGCACGACAAATAACACAAATGCACTTATCCTTCACCATACAAAAGAAAAATTCTTCCTCCCAATCCTTATTAAAATGATACGTTTTAGATTTCTTCACTGCACTCATTTTCCACTATTTAATAATAAACTTTGTACTTATCGACGTAGTATCGCCATCAAGTTACAATTCAGAATGACTCCAATTCCTGCAGGCGCAACATTTATATCGGCGTGAACGAAAGTCTCGAATGTTCCCGTCAAACGCGCCGCCCGAAACTAGACTGTACTGTCTCTCGTTGTTTCTAGACTAGACTCCACTGTCTAGTCTAGAAACAACGCGGCTTTTCTTTGACAAGTGCCGCGCGTTCCTTTGATAAAGCCACCTTTTGCCGCAAGCAGTGTTATTTTATTAGTTACCTACCTACTTATTAAAATTTTTTTTCTTCTCGAGATCTACTCAAAAAGCACTCGCGATCGACTTGTCGATCGCGATCGACCGTTTGAGCACCCCTGCCCTAGGAGGAGCATATGCTTCCAACTCTTTGAAATGGACTTGTAAAGGCTACCTACACACCTGCTGACAGATATAATCAACAAGAGATACCACGATTGAACCTTTCCAAACAGCAAACACGCCAATCTACATTACTGTAGGCCTATAGTACATTAATTATTAATCCACAGTGTCAGTATATTAATATTACTTAATTTTATTAATATATACCCCAAAAAGTTCAAACAGAAATAATAAAGAAAACTATTAGTCTCACACCTTGTTAATGATACCTCCTGTTATATGAGCACGAAATTTCTGGTGTCAGATTTCCATTAATGACCAGAATTTGAAGTGGGCGAAAAATAATTTTAAAAAATCTAGGCCTACCTTGTTAAACTTTTGTTATTTTAGTTTTCTCAACAAAAATAAAATTTCATAGTAGGCCTAGATGTTGCTACAGGCTGACACTTTCTACATTAACAAGATGACCCAATAATCAAATTTACTCCAATTTGGAAGTATCCTGAAGTTACAAATATAGGCTAATTTTAATTTCTAATGCAACTTGAATTGGTCTGGTTCTTAGTTGATGCTTTTTCTAGCTGCTCCAATGACAAAAAATGTTTAGTTAGTGTGTGTTTGCCTCTTGATTGTTACAATTGTTAAAGTTTAACCTACTATCAGTAGAAATACTTCCAAAATACTGGTACTTAGTTTATTTTAATAATTTCTTATAAAATAGTTGGTGCTATGCAAAAACTACAGTGCGTTTCACGTAAGAGTTGGCCAATCGTGCGGCGCGGCCACAGCTATAACTCCCAAGGAATCAGGTGAAATATTTACGCTAAAAAAAGCTGCTAACGGTGTATTAATTCAGGTTCTCACAATTACAGTTAAAATTACAATGAAAATAACCAAGTACCTCATCATAAGAGATGTTGGAAATGTCCTCCTCTTGCATCCACACAACACTGGCACCTTTTTAGGAAATTTTCTTTCACGCACATAAGTTCAGCTTCCTAGGTAGAGTTAATTTATCTTGTGATATTATCTTTAAGTTCTTCTGACAGTATATGACTATTATTTAAGGGAGAAATTAAAAAATAAAACTTCAAGACAGTATCACAAGAGAAATTAATTCTATCTCAGAAGCTGAACTTATGCACATGAAACAAAAGTTCCTAAAAAGGTGCCAGTGATGTGTGGATGCAAGTGGAGGACATTTCCAGCATCTCTTGTGATATAGTACATGCAGGGCCGTAGCTAGGCGGTGGCGAGGTGGGCCCCCGCCAAGGACGCAGATACAGAGAGGGCGCAAAATTAACCATGAAAAATCCCACCTTTTTTTAGACTGGTGCAATTTATCAAGCAATAAAAATTCCACGTTAATGGAAGAAATCTTTCAGGTTATTAAAAATTACTGCACGTGAACTATCTGTAGTATTATGCCAATTGTCTACAAACAAAAAGCAGTCATGCAACATTCTTTAATTAACACATCTCTTATTGACATATTGATAACATAAATAATGAACAGTATGGAATGATATAACAATAAAAATTAAAATGTACGTTATTATTGAGATGAAAGTGGTTCAACTATTCGAAAAAAAAATACTTTTACCTGTATTAATGTGATAAACATTATAGTAGGCCTCAGGCCTATTATGTAATTTACTTCTGATAGGCCTACTAGATTTTATTATTTAATTCTTTTTTAAGCAGTTAAATCGTCTAAAAATAAGGTTTTAGTACCTTGAAAGTTCAACACTTAGTTCGTTTTCAAATTGAGATTTAGGTTTTCTTTGATAATAGGGCCTAAGTTAACAGTGTTTTTATATTAAAACAATAAACAATTTTACAGAAATTAAAAAAAAAAAAATGTTCAGACCCCCCAGTATTGGAGGGCGCAGATTTGTAAAACTCGCCAAGGGCGCAGAAGGACCTTGCTACGGCCCTGGGTACAGTTATTATTTTCATTGTAATTTTAACTGTAATCGTGAGAACCTGAATCATTACACCATTAGCAGCTTTATTTGCATAGTTATTTCACCCGATCGCTTGGGAGTTAGAACTGTGGCTGCCACGAAGCAGAACCCCGCATGATTGGCCAATTCTTACGTGAAACTCATTGTAGTATTTAAAATGGAAAATAGGCCTAGTTCAGTTAGTATGTGTTGTTTATTAAGTGCCAGAATGGTACTTTGTGAGACTGTGTGGTGGACGGAAAAATGTCTGTCTGTCTACCTATGTGTCTACATGCACAATAACTCAAATACACTTTATTGGATTTTCAAGAAATTTGTTATACCGGTACACATTTATTACGTCCATGGGAAGAAGCCTGTTGATAATGGACCAAATCAGTTGACCGGTACCAGAGCAATGTCAAATTTAGTGCCTTTTTTATGGTAATATAATAGAAAGAATTTATCAAATGCAAATCAGTTCTCATGATAACATATTGTTTTACAGTGTTCATACATGGCTTTTGGTAGTTGCAATACAGTTAGCTTTGACAAATAAAATCAGGCAAACTGACGTAACAAAATGCCAGAGTGCTTTTGTTTGATCAGTAATAATTTTAATTATGATATGCAAAAAATAAGTTATTTTTGTTATCGATTTCAGAGTTAAGCTCCAGATTGATTCATAAAAGCAGGTCTTACAGAAGAACAAACGTCTAATTTGATAAGCATATGTGAAGGAATATGTGTGTAGTGTTATTTGTGTATTGCAATTTGTTGCATTCACCTTGTTTTTTTTTTTTTTTAAGTGTTGTAATGTAATTTATACAACTTATACTATTTTTCTAATTTATAATGTAATTCAAGTAACAGGTACACTACCGATACTGTACTCAATTGATACAGCATACTTCATTGGTTTCCGAGCATATTTCACAAATTTTAGGGCTTATTTTCATACAAACTTCGTCTTCTAATAAAGCATTGACTTCCAGGCTATAATAATTATTATTGTTGTTGATTTATTGTTATTTTCATAGCCATAATATTATAGTTGTTATTATTATTATTATTATTATTATTATTATAATTACTGTAATTATTATTGTTACTGTTATTGTTAGTTATTGTTCTGGTCGTCACTGTCATCATAGACGATGTCTTTGTCCTCATCATCATCACCATCATTATTATTAGTATTAGAGTAATAGTAGTTAGTAGTAATATTAAATGGAAAAACATTAAATGGAAGTATGAAATGTGTCACTCATATGCAGTTCAATAAATTATCAACAGAAGCTTTGCTCATTAGCACAGTGGACATCATGGTTTAACACTGCTTCTGCCATTAATCCCTGATAAACTTTAATTCATTGCTAACATATATAATAATGGAACTTTTATACAGTGAAGCAATATACTTTTTTAATTAAATGAGATGGTTAACACTTAAACACTTTAGACTTAACGTTTACGGTATCAGTAAGCCTACTTACATTTTTGCAGAACATACTAGCCCATGAAACATACATTATGCAAAAATGTAAGTAAAAGTGAAGTCTAAAGTGTTTAAATGTCAACCATCTCATTTAATTAAAATAAAATAATTTACTTCAGCAATTTATCAAGAATAAATTCTTTTAATGCCAGTAAGAATGTGAGAAAACAGAAACATTTTGTGCCACCCACATAGATTTAAAAATATGTTTAAAGAATTAATGTTTACGGTATTCAAGAGTTTAAACAGGACTGTAGCCTACAGTCCAGACTGCACATCATACATTTACCGGTACGCTAAATTACCACATTAGTAAGAATCAGATCATATAGTTGGCAATAATGGGATAATATACAATTATATCCCTCTTGTTCGATTTGAAATGTGTCCATCAAAGCAGCTTAGGCCTACAATATGTAAACTGTTTCGCTGTTGAAATGTGAATCTGAAATTTATAAGAAATGTTCACTAAGCAATACAAGTGGATAGGGGTCGCCAATAATTTATTTAACTCTACAAAAGGGGAAAATGTGATCAAAAAGTCTGGGAAACAATGTGCACTGTAAAATACTACAAATCTTTCTAAACAACAGTGTAATCCTATTAACCCCTCAAGCCCAATGCCGCACAGCTGACTGTGGGTTTACCCTCCACTGGTATTTAAATGCCACACACAGCTGTAACACAAATTTTGCCTTGTAACTTAACTATTACTGCTATATAAATCCATAAGTTTTCCAAGGTGTGGACATTCTTGGAAAGAGGTATCAATATAAAAACTCACTTGGCAGTCAGGACACCAATATGTAGGCCTAGGCCTATCTAGTATCCTTTCATTTTTTTGTCTGCTTTCGTATTTCTCGCTTTTCCCCCATGGGTGGTACTTCTTTCTATGAAATGTCTGTGTCTGATGGGTTGGGGAAGATTTATGGAAGGCCGACCTTGTTTGCAAGAGATTTCTGCCCTCTCATATTTATTGAAAAGGGACGTAATTACAAGTGAACAAGTGGTTTGCCAACTTAAATCAAGAATTTCATCTGTATTGCAAACTGCAATATAGATTTTGTCAATACATGACTGAGATATTTGATTTAGCCTAAAAGAATTGCATTGCTCAATGCATTCCTGGAACTTACAACAGCCGCTCAGAGAATACATAGACATCCATTGCATGCTAAGAACGTAAAACCAGTTCTAATTGGCTTAATGAGCTAGATTTTAGTTTATTGCGATACAAGTGCCGTAAGGCATGATTATGGATCGAGGAAATAGTTTTTGGAGATCCGTAATGCGCTTACGGCACGTGTATTGCATGCTTTTTTTTGCACGATGATTATTTATATCAATTTAATTATATTAGCCTAACTGTGATATTACCTGAAAATATTATGTAGGCTATATACATTCTTGGAGATAGATGTTTATTTCAGAAAGTGATTCGCATGTGTTTGTTGTTAGGGGAACCGAATATTTGTCCTGGGGGCCTTGTCCATAAAGGCTTGTATTATGAAGTGTATCGTAATGAATTATGACATGGTGCAAGCACCGTAAGTAATTTAACCGCATCGCAACGCCCATAGCAACAAGATTGTGTGGGAATGTCAACTTACGATCCATGGCAACAACGTTCGTAAGTACCACTAATTAGTTAAGGAGTGCAAAAAACTTTTAGCTACTAAAGCTTTCACTGTTATGGTGAGGGAAATGGTAGGCATAGGCTTTGAATATGAACTATGCATAATACAGCTGATTTTATGTTGTGTTTCACTAGTCTTCTGTTTGTAGTTCCACTGTCTGACGTTAGGATGGTGTGAGACAATCGTAATCAAGAAAGCAATGTTTTTCATCACTGGAACACTCATGCGACTTTCTCTACCTCAATCATTAAAAATACTATTTTCTCTCTTCTTATTCCATCTCTGGGAACTCTCACGGAACTTCACTATTGTAATATAATTTTACACTATTTTCTCGGGTCTTAATCCATCTCTGGGAACTCTCATGCGACTATCTCTACCATAATAATATGCTACCATATTATGCTACCATAATATGCTACTTTCTGGGGTCATATTATATCTCTTAGTGAACTCACACAACGTTCTAGACATTAGAATAAGAACTCTTGGGACACTCATGCGACTTTCTCTACCTCGATCATTAAGAATACTATTTTCTCTTCTCTTATTCAATCTCTGAAAATTCTCACACGACTTTCACTATTAAATAATAGAGAAAAGCGCACATTCGTGCAAGGATATGAGTATTTTTAAGGCTTAGCCCTGCGGGCACCGTTCTCACTATATATGCTACTAGTGATGTTGTTCTTGCACTATTGGAATATAATTTATTTTGTCAGATTCAACCACACAGACACAACAATTATGAAAGATCATTTGAGTATGCTGCTGTAAGTTAAAACGGGCAGATTTTTTTCTGTATGCTACAGATGTCATCACTGAAACATAGCTGTTACCGTAGCCTATATCGAAATTTTCCTCAGTGTTTCAATGTTATGCTCCACTCAATATTTAATTTCATGGATAACCTATAGACTATATATATAGAAAACCTTGAGATGAACTACTTGAGTGCCTCACACTTTCATAAGCTATGCTGATGAGAAGTTGGTAGAATACCGCTCATACAAGAGTAGGCCAAAGTCTAAAAATCACAGCATAATCTCCATTTGAAATTTCTAAAACCATTGTAGGCCTATAGTTTATGAATTTTTTGACTATGCCACCTTTAGAAATATGGACGAATTAGAATGATGTAAATAACTTGACAGCAAACTGCTGCCTGCTATAATAGACCTAATGCCCAAAATAAAATAACTACTAGGTACTAAATTTAATATTTACCCTACTGCATAATATTATAATACTTAAGTCAAAATCTGCAAAATAAATTATGTGAAAGCTTAATATACATTAAAAACACTGAATTAAAAATGCCTCAATTGCTGCATTAGTTCTGAGGACAATTCGTACAAAACTGACATTGTCAAGATCTCACAACAGCAGACGAGTGACATTGCCAGAACATTGCAACTACTTTTTACCTTAACTAGTGACGGAACACATATGTTGCACAGTCGAAAGTAGAAGTAGCGTCACAACAAAAATCACAATATACAGCACACATTTTGCCAGATGTAAACATTGCAGTACAGAACGTAAATACTAAATATTTTCACACAACAAATTTTCGTCGGCTCGTACACCTACGGAAACCCTAGTACGCTAACGCTGCAAATGCCTGGTGTTGAATTTGGAACTAACAACATGGTGACGCGCCGAGCTGGCAGCAAGTTGGCAGCTACTAGACTTCTAGCGTACTCGGGAAATCAACAGCTCAAAGACCAACAGCTGCCTCCTGCTGATCTCAACGGTTGCAAGTTCAGCGGCGACAAGTTCAGCGGTGTGCGGCTGTGCGGCTATTATTGCAAAATCTACTGTTTTTGTATTTTTTAAAAATTTATTGCTTTACAAAAATCCAAAGTGTTTGTTAATCTCTTGTTACAAACTTACTGAAACTTAAATTTAAAAAGGAAGACATTCATTTTCTTAGGTACAGATCAGATTCTACGGTGGCACTTACATATTGAGAAAATCAGAAAAAATTAATAAATAAAGGATTAAAGGTATATGCATTCTAAAACACACTGCACAAATTATGGTTAGATAGCCTCAAATAATAATTTATATTTTGCATTCATTCATTTCCATTTAAACTGAGGCATTATTCTAACGGGTTCGACTGCCAAAATAAAAATTAATAAGATTATCTAGAATGAAAAAAAAAACTTAGAGTTATGGAGAAAATACCCTAGATAAATTGTTAAATTTACAGTAAAAATTATAAAGGGGATAAAAACCAAAATGGGCATCATTATTATACGAGAAAAATATATTAAAAACTATTTCAAGAAGTCGTTGAGAAGTTCTATGGGCGACAAGTGTATAGAAATTAATGCTATGAACCTCCACAATCACTTATCAGCTACACTGAAAATTATAACATAATAATAGTAAGTTGAAATTATAAGAATAAAAATTTTTCTCATAGAAAATGTCTTTTTTACACAATGACAATAATGAATTTAAACAAAAGTAAAAAGCACAAAGGTTTTTAAGTTATGAAAGATTTTATACAGTAAATTGTAGTAACTTATTAATTTTTAAGATTAGTTTTTAACCTAGAAATTAATAAAATACTTCTGTAATTAATTGTGTAGTTACTTTTGTTTCCTTTCAGTACTTGATGAAGTCTTGTAAACCTTTTCATATTTATTTATCCAGATTGACCACAGTTATGTGGTATAGGATACATCATTTTTGGGTAAAAATATTGGGCTAATAAATTGAACTGAACCGAACCAAATCTGGAGACCTAAAGTAACAAGAGTTCGAGGACATTGAGAATAGGATTAAAAACAATGTCTGTAGAAAATTTTGTATTTTGGTGGCTACCAACTTGAGAAAGGCATACAGTATTCAAAATCGTTCCTGCCAGACAAGCAGGTTTCAAATCAAACATTTTGACGAGAGGGGGAGTAATTAAATAAGGGTTCAAATTTATCCACTCATTGTAAAAGACATACCCAAAAAACTACCATGGAACCCTAATTACTACTGTAGCCTACTCATTGTCATTGCATACCGTATTATTGCCGGCAAAAAGAAACCAACAGATAGTAGTAATATAAATGTTATGTCCATTGTTGTGCTTCTGTTACCCCATGCATGTCAAATGCTTGTTACATAAATTTTGTTGCTGCATATTGTGTAGGTGATGCATCCATTATGTTCAAAAACTGTATTATGAAGAAACATAAGTTAATGTAAGGTAATTGAAGTGAAGTTTATGCAATGTAGAAAAAAAAATCCCGCCTGGCCAGGAAGGAATTTTTATTTGACAAACCGGGAAAATTTTTTGACGAGAGGGGGAAATCCCCCATCCACCCTGCTAATTCGAATCATGTGTGAAAGTCTTTGACTTCGCTGTTTTATTTTTAGATTAGATTAGATTTATTAGTCCATCGGAACATATTCATGTTATGAGACATGTCAAAACAGTTACAATAAGAATATAAAAAAAAAAGTTTACAACAATTTCAGAGTACATTTACTCTGAGTACCTTCTGTACTTGGCAGATAAGAAGTTGCTTTCCATTGAATTTTATTATTTTCTTTTTAAATTGCTAGAAGTGTTATAGCCACTTTCAACTTCTTGCAGTTGTTTTGTCAACACTTTACTGTAGTAGTGTGATGTGCTTGGTGCAAGTCTTATCAGGCTTCCACTGTCGGTCTAGAAAGATCATTCAGCTCCATGAATAAGGTCATGTCTAGAAATAGGATGGGTTAGGATACACTTCAAGCTCGTGTGAAGGTGTCAACTGAAGGGGATGAGGAACCCACAGATAGTTTCATTAATGATGTCATCCACAGATATGCTGTTAAAAAGCCTCGACGCATTAGTTTGCTGTAAATGTAAGTTACGGCATGCTAGAATATTATTTTATTGATTCTCTAAATTTAAAAATAATTTGAAGCCAACCCCCGTGAAAATGTATATCCCCCTCCATAGAAAAGCAGCTGCATTCAACACTGTTGCACCCCACTTGCTTATCCTTTTTCAATAACTACTCATTTAAATACTTTTTGTAAATTAGCATATTAGTATAAGCATTCTACTTTCATTGGATTGTCTATGTATGGATGGGGGTTAAGTTGTTAGACTTAAAATAAGGGGGGGTTGAGAGGCTTGTCCTCTCAGAAATTTTCTTTTGTCACTTGTCATAGTTTAGGTATAAAACTGCAAGTAAACCTCACTGAATTTCGTTTTAGTTTAGCCCACTGACCTCTAGAGTATTTATGTTTCAGCTCAATGGTTTAGCTGGACCTCATGGTTTTTTTTAACTTTTAACTAGGTAACTAAATAAATACGCCTACAAATAAAATAATATAATTATAATAAAAATTAAGTACTGTACACATAATTATAGTGAAAAAGTAAGTATTAATTATAATAAAAATTAAGTACTGCACACATAATTATAGCCTAATGAAAAACTAAGTATTAATAATTCAATGGATAAAAAGAATTGGTTTGTTCTTACAGCTATGTCATATCATGTGTGTTCTTTTTTATTCGTTGCAGCAAACTAGAGAGTAATCAAGACAGTCCTTGCAGCAAAACCCATAAAGCGAGATCATTTTGTTTTTTAGCAAACACAAACTACATCAGTTGTAAAAAAGAAATTAATAAAAAAATTATAGAAGCTAAAATTAAGGCTAACGAATCATACATAGAAAATGCTTTCAATAAATGTAGAGCTTGTTGGCAAATAATTAAAAATGAAACAAATCTGATTTCTAAAATGAATTCACCCCCTATAGGTGCAAATATTTCCAAAAGAATACTTTCTTAATGTCACTCCCAGTATCAGCTTGAAAGTAAGACTAATGATAAAGCCAGTGAATTACGAATTAATGCATACACTGTTGAAAAAGATACTTGCTTCAATTGGAAAAATGTAATACCACAAAATATTTACAGAGTTGTTAGGAAACTATTCGATTAAAAAAGTGAAGATTGTTATAGGCTGTCTGAAGTGCCTAGTTTCAAAGGCACTCTTATCCATGTAACATCATTTTGAATAGATTGAAGAAATATTTATTTTATTATACTTTTGTAAATACAGGGAAATTTATGTTTAGTTCGAAGAAAATGTATCATAACATCAAATCAGAACAATATTTTTCATTCTAAATATACTGGTTTATAAAGGCAATAATTGATGTTCACAAATTATGAATGAATGAAGCAATCTTTACTTGAAGACACAGATTCGAAGATCCCTCCTCGAATGAAGATGGCTATTTTTATGCAGGACTACCTTTACATACCTTTAGATGTACACTACAGAATTTACAAAAAATATGCATTAGAACAATGTTCAAACTAAATAGGATGCAGTCGTGTAGGGAAAATTTCAGAAATAACAACATACTAACACTTACCTCACTGTACGTATATAAGACAATATTACTTGTAACAGAAAATACAAACCATCATGAAAAAAATAACGCAGTGCGCTCATACAATACTCGAACAAACCAGGACTACCATCAACTAGCATACCAACACAAATCAATAAACAAAGACCCATATGTAAGAGGCATCACATTTTATAACAAACTTCCAACGCACATAAAAAATCTCCAAAAAAATAAATTCAAATCTGCCCTTAAAAACTACCTAATAGAAAAGGTGCTGTACAAATTAGATGAATTACTATAACTAGACTATTGAATACACAATATAACAAATTTAAAAATTATTGTAAGTCTGCCTTAGTACCTAGCAACGATTTTATGTACATACCTAGTTAATAAGTAACTAGTTGTTAAGATATTGTAAGTTTAGTACCTAAAAATGCCTCATGTGCTATATCTAGGTTTAACATTGTAAATATTCCAATTATTATAACATGCTATCTAGGTTTAACATTGTAAATATTTCAATTATTATAACATGCATTGTATCTAGGCTTAACATTGTAAATATTCCAGTTATTATAACATACTATCTAGGTTTAACATTGTAAATATTTCAATTATTATAACATGCATTGTATCTAGGCGTAACATTGTAAATATTCCAATTATCATGTAACCTATACTAGACTTAAGTTTATTGTAACTCACTGATTTAGTATGTAAGATAACATGACAATGCCAGAAACTTGTAAAAAAGTCTATTGGCTGCAAATAAATATTATTATTATTATTATTATTATTATTATTATTATTATTATTATTATTATTAAATATTATTATTATTATTATGAACTGATGATGTGATGCTTGGCAAGTACTTACAACTCATAACAAGCGGACGCATGTTGGCATCTTGAAGTGACTATTGGATATTGCTCTTCTGGATAGCACTTAAATAAGGAATGTGAAATTAGGCCGACTGGCTACGAAGACGTGTGTCTTCGAGAAAGAATAACATAGCAGTGAAGAATTATAGCAGATGCTATGGGAATACAAGCTGGCTAAAGGCTGAACTCTCATTGGTGCAGATAGTCTGCCAGAGCCAAAATATATTATATAATAACTTAAATTAAATAATAAATAATGAGAATTCATAATAAAATTTTAACTTGAAATTAATTCATAATAAAACAAAGTTCAAATATTAACTTAAATTAATCTTGTATACAAAAAATTACTTAAATTAGTGCAATGAAAAATAAATTAATTCATACACAAAGTCTCATTAGAATAAATTATGAAAGGTAATTGTTGGTGCATGATATGCAAAAGAATATTCCAACATCTCTATCTTGTATATATATATATATGAGGTTTTGTCCTGACTGACGATGAATGACTGACTGACAGAGAATCAACGTACAGCCTACACAGCCTTTTAAGCTAGTCAAAAAAGGGCATGAAATAGTTGGCCATATATAGAGAAATTAATAGAGGAAATGAGAAAAGGCCACCTGTGAACCAATGTACTAATTACAATTACCTTTGGAGAACTAACATAAAATAATTAAGAAATATGAAATGAATTATGATAAATATCAGATAGCCTACATGCTAAACAAGGGTTTACATAACTGAACTTCTTCATAATAATAATAACAACAACAACAACAACAACAACAATAATAATAATAATAATAATAATAATAATAATAATAATAATAATGATAATAATAATAATGATAATAATAATGATAATAATAATAATAATAATAATAATAATAATAATAATAATAATAATAATAATAATAATTATGATGATGATCATCATCAAAATTTTTAGATTCACAGCGTTGAGGCTGGATTTAAGATTCTGCTCCAGGTTGCCTCCAGCCCCCTCAGGAGCAGATTCTACATGGGCTTGGTCCTTATAGCATCTTCCTCAGAATTTGAGCAGTTCCGAGCAGGGCAATCTCTTGAATTTTGGAAACGTGTGCTTCTCCCATTATCTGTGATAGATTGCTTTCCAGGGTTTTTGGTATCGTACCCAGTGCTCCAACTAGAATAGGTATGACTTCAGTTTTCACGTTCCACATTTGAGTTATTTCTATCTGATGGTCTCTATATTTCAACCTTTTTTCAGCTTCCTTTGAAACCATGTTCTGGCAGTTTGGGATTGCAACATCAGTTAGTTGGCAGGTCCTATTCTTAGTGTTTCGTATTACTATTTCTGGCTTGTTTGCAGCAACTATTCGGTCTGTATGGATTTGTCGATCATATAGTACTGTAACATGTCCCATACATTCAACAGGGTTTGGGGTATGTTCATACCATCTACTGCATGTTTCTGAGTTTAGGGATTTGCATACTTACCAATGTAGATATTTACAGTTTATTATTATTATTATTTTTATTATGTATTCTTTTTTTAAAGCGATAGTAAACCATGCGTTCTTTTTTAAAGCAAACAGCAGTGCTGTAAGATCGCTGCAGTGCAGTGGCATGGTTTCCGCAGTGGTGTTGAAACGATCTCAGATCTCGTTTTACGGGTTTGGGCTTGATGCCTTGATGACCGTTCTTTTTTCCCGCTCTACTTTGCGTTACAAGAATCTCCAGACAGTTGTGCTCTTCCTTTGCACACTTCTACTGCGCAACTGTCTGAGATTTGCTGATATGAATGTTTCCGATCAAGGGACTCCTTGTTTCCAATGGCCTCCCGAATCTTTCCTCTCTTTTAGCTAGTTTGATGCAGTTTTGGTGCTAAAGTGCAGGTGCAATTGTCATGTTCGTTTTGTTTCTTGATTTGTTTGAATTTAATTTCGCTTATTGTTAGTAGTTTGAGAGCTAAATGTAGTTACAAGTGTTTGTCTTCATTATTGAGATTTCTTACCTCCATCTGTGAGTAATCTTCCGTAATATTAAGTAGGCTATGTATAAATTTAAAACCATACTTACTTAGGTTATAATCCCTCATTCATTAGTAATTTCTAAGTATAGATTTTATTCCACAATGTCACCTTCGTTTATTTGTGACTTGTGTGACTGATAAGACATTTAATAGAAGATTCAATTTAAATAGACATATTTCTAGTATTCATCCAGGAAGAAAAATTGTGTCATTTAGAAAAAAACACTTAAAATGTGGTCTCTGTAAATTCGATTTCTGCAACCTTAACACTTTCACCGATCATGTTCCTGACAAACATAATATAATTCTAACAACTGAGGAGATTGAATTTTGTAATGAAACAGAGTTCTGCGCCTGGAAAAAAACATGGTTGAGACCCGAGAAAAAAGCATGCTTTGTTAAAAACAGTTCAGGAAACGTTTTGGCCGATAAATCTGTTTGTTTCTTTTCAGTGTCACCAATCAGGATATTTTGAATCTACGTTTCTCCTAATGAAAGGAAAGGGGAAGTTAAAACACAGGGTTCTTCGAAAATAAATGCATACTGTCCCTCTAAAATTAAAGCAATATTTTCTAATGATGGTCATCTAAATGTAGAGTTCCGTGTAGGACACAAAAATGAACTGACACATCTGAATTTGAATCTGGCAGAACGGAAAGAAGTAGCTAATAAGATAGCAATGAAAATCCCATTCGATATTTTGGATGAAATGAGATCAACAAGTAAGTCAAGATGATCTAATTTACTAAAACTGTTTTGCCGGCATTGTCTTATAAACAACATTTTCTTGTCAAAATAACCACAAAATATTCATTCTCTGTGATGACTTTCTCTATGGAAGCTTTCATGTTAAAGGCTAGTCCCCTCAAATATCTTTTATAACTAAAGAACTTGTGAGATTCATTTTATTCCTTCAAGTCATACAAGGTACAGTGACATAGGAAACGTCATAGAAATCTAATATACAGGGTGTTAATGAATAACACCGAAATATTTTACCTGTGTATAGAGGGGACATAGACAAGCAACTTTTATTAGGAAATTTTTGCTCTATGGATTCAGTTCTTCCTGTTATAACATAAAATCTCCCAAGGATATGCACGCCACTGACTTCTAATACTTTAAACGATGGGAAACAAAGGAACAGTGAATATTGTGTAGTGGTCGGGAAAATTGTAAAAAATGACGATCGATATCTTACAACTCTGAGGGAAAACAAAGACAAACGAAACATTTTTTTTAGGTCTGGAATTAGGAATAAAAACATAATGCAATGGCGGGCAATCATGTGATTAGTCAGTAAATTTTGCAGATTAAGAAAATTCTAAATTATGGTATAGCTGTTGATGAATTATTAAGAATCAGGTTTTTATCGATCGCTAAGAAGGCATGAAGTCAATTTAATGAAAATTTTAACCCTATTTCGCTCAATTATTGACTTATGAGCACCAAATTGTATGGACTTTAATGCCCTGTAGAATACACATTTTACGTCATAGAGCAAAAATGTCCTAATAAAAGTTGCTTGTCTATGTCCCCTCTATACACAGGTAAAATATTTCGGTGTTATTCATTAACACCCTGTATAAAATGGAATGTGTGTTTGTGGATACTGGATATGTGTGTATGTATGTTCCCTATACAAATCTACATTTCTTGACCAATTTGTACAAAATTTTGCACACATACCCAGTTAAGTCCGGAAAGTAACGCGGTCAACATTAAAATTGAAACAAACCAATCCTACCCTTGAAAATTATATAATTTCTGAGAATATTATACTGAAAAAAAATGAAATGCAGTTCAGTTCACATGACAACAGTGTATTGTTTACTGTGATCACATAGGGCTTTGGCAACTACATAATATTGGACTTTAACAAATTATGATTCCATCGATGTAATATATTAGTGAAAATAATTATTAAAAAATGAAATCCACGAAAATAAAGCACAGTGTGATGCAGTCACATATCTTTCCCTACCCTCGACAAGGAAAATATAATTTTATCACTTCACATTTTGACGTAGAATAAGAAGCTGTATTATAGGGACAGCTTAAGTGTGTGCCAATGAGTATGCTCTATCAGATGTCTGTAAAAAAATCCTATCAACTGATACGTTACTCATAGCTGTAGGCTTTGTGTTATTAGAGAATTAGGGATGTTTATCATAGGCCCTAAGCATCTAAAAGAAGACAAAATGGGATGGCACATTTTCAGTACTATGCCAGGTTTTAGGGGAGGAAAGTAAGAAAGTGATAATGACTTTTTTTTTTAATTTCAGCCCCGAAACGGTTGAATGATAACATGAGAGTGAGAAATAAAATTGTCCGACAAGACAATAGAATCTTATGTAACCGGTATTTCTGTTTCTTCTTATTTCAACCCCTATCAAGAATGGAATGTAGACGCAACGGAATGCAAGATTCCACATCCTCTATGAGCCATAAAAAAGCTATATATCTAGCGTTTTCTGAGGGAATAGTTTGAGTGTGAAAAGTCGTTCTTTCTCATTTCAAATGTTACGTACATATTATACAAGGACCTAGAGTTTCAAAATCGAAAGTCCTCCATAAGTTAATTTCAAATATCCAAATACAAAGCCCGGGCGAGACCGGGCCTTTTCAATAAAATAAAATGTGACCTGTTAACTTGTAACGGTACCGGTACCTATACAGTAATATTAGATTGAAATTATTTTTGAGGTATAAATTGATCAAATGCTTTTGGGGAGGTTTGCCGATTTAAAACTATTTTAAATATGACTAGTTATGTGATAACAGACGAGAAAGTCCGGAGAGCATCAGAAATGTTCGTAATAGAGTTGCGCAGTAGAAGTGTGTGAAAGATCGATCACAACTCACAAGTCACAACTGTTTGCACCAGGGGGGTGAAGCCTTGATACGAAAAATGGAAACACGGGCAGTAGTTTACCAGGCAGGTTATTGGAGCGCTGATCGTTCAAATGCAGAGGATATTTATCCACATTTATTTATTTATTCAATTTTTTATTCAGATCTTAATAATTATTTATTTATTTACGCTCGTTAACAGGGACAGTCAAATTTCACATCTAAACATAAATCATAAAAGATCATAATATACCATAATTTTATTTCAGTATGTTGGCTAATTTAGTACTAAAAATTTTTTTACTAAACATATTATAATATTTAAATAGGTACTCCATTCAGATAGGCTTATAACAATATGAATATAGTACATATCTCTGCCTCAGTTCAATACTAAGACATCTTAAAATCTGATGTTTTTAGAAAAGAGCATTTATGTAGTTAGTTTTTATGCTAAATATAGATTTACAAGTCTCTTGCCTTTTATACATGCAAACTGTCCAAATATAACTATGGACGGAAGTTGTCATAAATATATAAATGCTCTCAAAACATCGGATTTTAAGATGTCTAAAGGCTCGTGTCCACATGAGAGCTGAGAGTGCGAGAAACTCTCGAGAGTACTCTCAGATGGTGTGTCCACTTGAGAGCGCTAGTCGAATCCTGAGAGTAGCTGAGAGCAAAACTCGCGACATTACTCTCAGAACCGTGTCCACTTGAAACAAAATCGCGCGAGTTTTCGTCTCGCATTTACAAACAAGATGGTCGCACAACAATGTATTATTCGTTGTTAATATTAATGTAAAGCATTTTATGAGGGCTTGCTGAATGCTTTTAAGTGAGTACATTCATTTAATTACTAAGCGTTTAGAAGAATTTGACAATCTAATATTGTCAGAATATCATCAGAACATCATGAAGTATTGGTGAATTCGATAGGCCCACAAATTAACTAAAAAGACATTGAAATGTGATATGAGAGTCTTGTTAAATATAAAATAATTGTGACTTTGTGCTTTTCCGGAATCAAGCATGTGATTTTTAATTTATAGCATGTCAATTATTCGAGTGGAGTGATCCTATCAAACTGTGAATCTAAACTCCGTGCATCTAAATGAACGGATAGGTCTACTATTTATCCTCTGCGTCCACGAAGACCAAGAGCCAAAAAAGTGTTCCTTGTTGATTGGTCCTTTAGCACTAGAGCAAAAGCATTTTGTGCGTCGCTGTTACATGTCTACTTTTATACGCAATAGACTCATGTACGTCATCTTGGTCCCAAGAATACAAAGACAACCTCCAAGACTGATTACGCTATAGGCGCCGTGTTTCTAAACTCCGATTTGCAGAATATTTGGAATCGTATGTAGTCTACGGTCCACCGCTGTGGCTCAGGGGATGCGTCCAATCCTCTCACGCAGCGGGCCCGGGTTCGATTCCTGGTCGGGACAAGTTACCTAGGTGAGGTTTTTTCCGGGGTTTTCCCTCACCTATGAGACAAATGTCAGGTAACTTTAGGCCCTTGTGGTCCCCGGATATCATCTGGCCGTCATTATCATCTTCATCCTCATCCTCGCCTTGTTCTGAGTGAGTGTGTGTGTGAATGGTGTGTATCGTCCTATGTGTTCGTGTTGTCTCGGAGGTGGCCCCGGCATTGGGCTGATCACTCATCCGGGGAGGCCCTCCATGTCCTTGTCTGGTCAAAAAAGTATGTATGTGATCCAAAGGTAATCCCTCTCCTGACAGGTCGTGGCCCTGTAAGGCCCGGGAGGCATGGGTCGCTTAAATCCTAAAAAAGGGAGAGGTAAAACTACGAAAAAGAAAGAAAGAAAGAAAGATGTAGTCTACACTAATATTGTGTTCGTTTATTTTATTACTTAACGATTGCAACTTAGGCCTATGACGGTCACCGCTGTTCCGGAATTTTGTCCCGCAGGAGATCCCTACATGCCTCTAATCGACAGACATGAGGGTTACTGCACCCGTTACAGCTTTCTTCGCCTCAGAATATTCTATAGAGGAATCGATGATCGCCGTAGTGAAGCATGGAGATTATCAGTGTTTCATTATGTTTCATAAATGAATGTAATGTAAAAATTTTATTATTGTTCAGTAATTCCCTTATGAACTTACTACATTATTTCATGATGAACATATGAACAATAAACGATACCATATTATAATCTATTATCATTGAATATTATTGGATTTAGATTTCGTTTTTAGAAAATATAAATCAATATTGAAGGCAAATTAAATAATTTTATCATATGGCTTGTTGGGCATAATAGGCCTATACACATTATCCACTCTCAGAGAACTCTCAGCTATACGAAACAGATTGGTATAGTGCGAGCTGCTCTCGGAGATTGATTGCAAAGGCGTGTCCACCTGCGAGTTGACTCTCTGAATGCCACTCTCAGCTACCTCTCAGAAAGTGCTCTCAGACGCGTGTCCACATACCGAAATGGAACTCTCGAGAGTTTCTCGCACTCTCAGCTCTCATGTGGACACGAGCCTTTAGTATTGAATTGGGACAGCGATGTTATTAGGACAATGATTCAAATTTCCCTCTTATACCTGTAGTTCCTACGCTGTTCCTGTAGATCGCGCTGCGATCGCTTCGTGTTTCCAAGATTTAACACAGAGGGTGCACTTCTATCACAGTATAGTATACTATACTAATAAATTAATAATAAATTATACTATATATACTATACATATACTATACATATACATATATACTATATATAATAGTATACTATACTGTGCTTCTATTAAGTTTTGTGTTCTGTGCAGCGAAGCAGAAGTGCTCGTGTGTTCGTCTCGTTGTTGGCGGTTTATTTGTATGAAGAAGGGGAAATAGGTGGGCCGAATTATTAATGTGGAAGATATCTGTTGACTAATGAGTGGGTTTACAACCAGAAGCTAGATGTTGTAAAGATCTTCCGAACTTGAATGACTGAATTTAACTGAAATGGAATGTAAACTAACCTCACATTTTAGCACGTGCTGAATATCATTCCAGCCAATAATTGCACAGAAATGGAAGTGACAACAGCTGACAATATATTTAACCAACTTTGTAGGTTTCTTCAAGATAAAGGAAAAGTTAATTATGTTTCAGAAACGTTTGGTCAGCAGATTAATGATGAAGATCGTATTCGCATTGCTATAGATCTTCTTGATGAATTTCAGATTCTGAAAACGAAAGGACTAGAAACAGGATGCTGTAAATCACTCGAAAAATCTGTTGAATTGAGAAATTCCGGGAATAAAGCATTTCAAAAGAAAGATGACGCTAAAGCTCTATTGTTATACACAAGAAGTATTGCATTTGCTCCTTTTCCAGTTACGGATCCTTCAGCCAATTTAAGTATCTCAGAAGCTTTATCGTTGGCCTTTGCAAACAGATCTGCGGTTTTATTATCACTGGGCAAATATTTACTGTCTCTCAGTGACATTTCTGAAGCACTGAAGTACAATTATCCACATAAATTGCTTTATAAACTGTTTGAGAGACAGGCAAAGTGTTTGCATTACTTGGGACGGATTAAAGATGCCATGGAATGTGTAGATGTAAGTAACTTACAGTATTTGGTATATTCGAACCGTTTTTGGGGTTTAGTATAGCACTCTATGTAATTCCACACGTGTTCAGAGTGGTTATGCGACCCGAAGGTTGAACAACACTCCCATTGGCTGCTGATGATTATCTTCAGGGCTGTCACATGGGGGGGGCTATTGGATCCAAGGGACCTGGCTGGGTCCCGGTGATGTGATATAATGTTATGGAAAACTGGAAAAGTTTGATGAAATATTCAATTACACGAGTAACAAGAAGGAAGCTCTATGGAGAAGGGAGGAGGTGCCGGCAACCAGTACTTGATCCTGGGCCCGACCCCAAGATGTGGTGGTCCTGATTATCTTGCTTCTCATTGTTCCTTCCCGCAAAGGCTTATCCACTGCTGCTGAAAGTTCAAGTTATTTATGCATGCTCTCCAACAAGTTATATGGTTAGGTTTCCCCCCTTTACTGTTTGTAATTTTTTTATTAATGAGTAGGCCTATGTTACTTGAAGCTCCCAGTGAAGGGGTCTACTGGAAGCTTAGAAGGGGGCTCCAGGGGTGCAGCCATTGGAGGAGTTTGGGGGGCAAAGCCCCCAACAAAGAAAAACAGGAAAGGGAACTGGGGCTGTTGCAAAGTTACCATGCTCTTGAAGTTCTCGGTGAAGGGGGTCTGGTGGTAAGCAGGAAAGTGGGTGCAGCCCCTTGTGGGCAAAAGCCTCCAATACAGAAAGACAGGAAGGGAATCCGGGGTAGAGATGAAGGTTTTGTACGTGGTAGATACGTTACATTACCTTGGCTTTGATAGTGACTTTGTCACAGAGACCCTTTTTACCGTTAGGTTCCCACTATTGAATTACCTCCACATGACCGATTGCCCACTCCTGGCCCAACAAAAGAACATTGGCCAGCGCATGGAGATCAGTTATTTAACAGCGATTTTCAGAGCCATTTTACGTAGCCTAAATTTTGAGTCTACTTCACTATTTTACTTGTCATGTAGAACCTTCATACAAACAGGCTATAAGGTGCTTATAAGTGGAATCTATAGGTTCTAAAGATATCAAATTTTGCTGTTTTCCATACTTTTAAAATGAAAATATCAAGGACAGTAGAGTTTTGAAGCTGAACTGCTGCTCTGGGACATAGGCCCAAGTCTGGGTGCTCAGTTTTTCGGTGAGGATTTGTTAGAAGATTTTCTGTATGTTGTTTTCTAGGGCGATGCCTTTGTATAAATTTAGATCTTCTTGGTTCCCTTTTCCTTTATATAATGTTTTAATAATTGATTCTCTTCAACTTTCTGGAATTATTTCTTTGTGAAGCAGACATTGAAGTCCATTTTGGTAGCAAAATTCCTGAGGTGTCTTTTAAGTTTTCATTGTACAACCATTTCATAATTACGGGTGAGACATTCTATAATTTGTACCACTCTAGTTTGATCCTGTTCAAAACAAAGGGGAGGAGAACTCACAGAGAGTTTGCGGAAAATTCGCATCATGTGACAAAACGTGATTGGTTAAAGTCATTAGCATGCTCTATTACCAGGGAGTGGCTTGCTAGTACAGAAGTAGTGTTCGTAAGTTCATTCAACAATAATATCAACATTTACACTTGAAATAACAAACTCTCACTGGCATCGTCATCATCAGGGCCCGGATTCTGATGACCTAAAATTGTTTGAAAAATGACCTATAAAATGACCCTAAATTTTAAAGAAAATGACTTAATAATCATAAAAAATGACCTAAAAACTGACATTTTCATCATAAAAAATTGTTATTCTACACACAAAGTTATAGACTAATTTGTACATAATTGTAGAAACTGTAAATAACTGTAATGTTCTTTTCTCACGGAAATTTATACTGTCATTGAGGCACTGGCGAGTCAAAATTCGACACATCCTTTTGTGGTCTGCCGGATTATATTGTTGTTTATTGAGAACAATAGTAATATAATACAAAATTTTGGCGTTTCTTTGATTCTCATTTCCGACTAAGACATGACAACACTTTAAAACAATTTTTCCTTCCCTAGTAGCACACTTCGTTGGCCTAACGGAGGGATTTGGTTGGCATGGTTGGGATATGTTGGGAAAACGTTAGTTGTAATTTCCTCGGTTAGCCCAATGTACGTTTCCGTTGCGTCATGCGCTAAGTCCTACCGTTGGGCTTATGACGTCCCAACGCGGGCTCTCCCTACCGTTGTGGTTATGATTGCTGGCCCAACAATAAATTTCGTTGTAATGTGATCGCATTTATGTTAAAATTAAAAAGTGTTGAAATGACATTATAAGCGTTAAATTTTCATTTCCTATAAAATAAAACAGTTTTAATTCACTAATTATTCGAGCTCTTTGTGCGCGTTACATGCTAAATCTCCACCTCTTCCTGCCTGTCTTCGGCAATTTCCGGCATAGTTCGGGTCATCATGAAGACATGAAGATACAACAGTTATTCGCCATCTTGATATGTTGGTGTTATACTTCTATTAATATTAGGGCTCTTTATTTGTTCTCTGAAAATAACGTTATCATATATTCACATCAAATATTCAAAATACGAGATGTATATGGGTCATTCTCCAGAAACGGGACAATTCGTGTAACTCTGACATTTTTGTTACTGTTTATGAAAAATTTGCAAATTTGTTAATTGGAAATAATGTAAACAACTTTTACTACATAAACACTCAGTTATTATAAAATTAACACTAGAACTATTGCAACAAAATATCACTTTTATACTGACAATGTCAGCTCCGTAGTCTGTAACCATACCCAAATCTTATGTTAAACAGTCTTAAGAAAACCTCAAATTATGAGCTTTAAAAGTTCATAAATTTCCTTTGTCAAGAAGTAGTTTCAAATTTCACTTTATCAGAGGAAAAAATGCAGAATAATTAATTTTAAAATATTTTTTGTGGCTCTGAAGTTGTGTAACCAGGTCAACAATCAACTCCGTAGTCAAACATTAAGTGTGCCTTAACAAGTCAACAGATGGCAGCACAGTGTAGTTTGAAGGTTCTTGAGCTAAAGGGAAGGCAGCCATTTGCAAAGCTGTGAAGCCAGTTCATGTGAATGCTTTGGTTGCTGAGCTGTGTCCTCCTGAATTTGGAAATCAAGGTGAGTAGGTTTTTACACCATCAACTCCGTACCCTTACTGTTAATTAGTGTGTCACATTTTCAATTATAATCAGTATGTTCTTCTTATGGAGATTTAGTTAGTTTGTGTTGCCTGAAAGTTATATACATGTGATTTCAAAATTGTGGCATTGACAGTGAAAAGAGAGGAAAATCATCACCTCCGAAGCCATCAACTCCGTAACCAACAAGAAGATACGGAGCTGATTGTGGTGTTACAGAGTTGACTCACCACTCTTGCTATTCATAATGAAAGTCAAAATGTGTAACTAAAAACACATATTCCTGTTTGTTTACTTTTGGTATACAATTTTGTAGTTTGTTTGAACATTATTAATTTTAAATTAAAACATATAAATAGGCATATGAAATATTTATGGGCTTAGTTGGACGGAGAACTATGTTTGTAATATTATTAACCCCTCTCTTCCCTCCTTCTGTTAGGTTATGACCATTGTTGCTGATTCCATATGTTTTCGTGCTGTTTGTAGTTGGTATGCACATGTGTATATGTAGGCCTAGCTACATTTCTTATGAGGCTTTTCTTTTTACATTTCAGATACACTATGGATAAAGTGAACAAAAAATTATCACAAAAGGCTATTGAGAATAGGCGGAGAATGAAAACAGAGGCCCAAAGAAAGAGAAGGGAGCGTATTAACAAAGATCCAGAGGCATATGAAATGCAAAAAGAAAAGGAAAGGGAAAGATACCATAAGCGAAAACAGGATGGTAAAATTAAGACAATACATGAGCTGTCAAAACGAGAGAAAAAGTTTAAGCGGAAATCATGGAAAGAAAGTTCAAGGAAATACCGTGATTCTCTCAAAAAACAGGAACAGGTAAAACCATTCTTAAATGAAAACAGCCCTCCTTCTTGTTCTTCTGATCAGCCTAATACAAGCAAAAAAGAACATGGGAGGAAAAAATTGAGAAGAGACAGAGCCAAAGCATATAGGAAAATTAAAAAGCTAGAAAATGAAGTAGAGAAAATTAAAGCAAAGGCAAATAAATACAAATCTAGATATTTCAGGTTATTAAGAGACAAGGAAAATGTAGAGAATCCTACCCCTTCATCAAAAGTAAGGCAGTTAGTTAGAGGTGAATCCATTTCACCTGCTGTGAGGAAGAAACTCTTGTTTCATGAATCGTTAACCACACAGATGGCTATAAACTTTAGTAGTTTAAATAAAAAGGAAAAGCAGAAGAAATTTATACAAGCAATATCTGGGAAAGTTTTGAAGAAGTACAAGTGTTTAGGAAAACTAAAGTTTTTAAGCTACAAAGTTCTGAGGTCAAGTGATAAGGGAAAGTATTTAGTGCTAAATAAAACTATGGTCAGAATGAAAAAGGATGTTTCAGACTTCTTGGAGAAGGATGAGTGTAGTCGTGTTTGTCCAGGAAAAAAGGATACAATCACTAGAAAAGGCATAGAAAAACAGAAGAGGCTATTAAATAATACAATGAAGAATTTACACACAGAATTCCAAAAAATGCAATTAGATTACACTATTAGCTATTCAACGTTTTGCAAACTATGCCCATTCTGGATACTGCCCCCTAATGTTAATAAGATACGTGCTTATGTGTTATATGTCAAAATGGAGAATTAATTGTTCGCAAGTTGAAAGGACTGGATATAATACGAGAAAATTCTGTGGAAGATGTATGCAAGTCCCTGTGCTGTAATGATGAGATTGAAGAAAAACGTCTTTGGAGGTAACCGTCGATGTGCCGATAATATCGACCTGAAAACATCGATGTATTTTGACGGAAAACATCGATATATATATATATATATTTAAAAAAGGCTTGTTTTCAGAAAATTAGGCAACATTCATAAATAAACTAAAATATTTCCATAAAAACTATCGATGAAAAAATCGATGTTTTTTGGAAATGTTGTCAGTATGTCGTCAATGTCAGATTCAATATGTAAATTCATCAAAATTAATGCAAAAAACAGTTCTTAAAAAAATTGATATCTGGGAGAAACATCGATTGTTTTCCATCGATGATGGTGATGATGATGACGAGTGATTATTTTAACTTTATTCCTACTTCTATTTTTAAGTGCTATGTGTTGACAAATAAAATATTATATATTTTATATAATGTGTGCATTTTTTTAACTGCCGTAACCACAATGAAAAGCAAGGAGTTTATTTTAATTTTAAACTAAAATACAAGCTCCTCAAGTAAATCGGGTAAGCTGTTTATTTATGTTACAGCATTTCATATGAATTCAAGACATTGTCATATCACTCCTGCATGTTGCTTGATATATATATTATCAGTGTACGAAAAAAATACAGTTAGATTTAAAAGCTGATTTTCAATACTTTTTTTTACCGTTTTTATGACGAAATCCAATTTTTATATAGCGAAATATATATAGAAATTTTGCATTTTATTTGACGAAATCCTGGGTTTTTATTCACCACAAATCATCAACTCTACTCATACATCTAGACCTGTATAAAACTTATCTTATGTACAGGTATTTCTTTGAAGCTTCTATTTGATCATCATTTAATTCAACTTTTTATGAACCGTTAGAAAGGTTAACAATTTTAAAATGAAAACAATTTGTCATTTTCATGTAGGCCCAATGTGCTAAATAATATTTGTAATATTTAGTACAAAATAAACTTGTTCAATTTGTATTAGGCCAACTACGTAACTAATTTAGTCTACTCCGTGCCTCACGATGTCAACTCCGAAGCCCACTGTGTCAACTCCGTAGAAGGACACTTTTTCTTTTATTTTTTTTTAGAAAAAGTAATCTTCAAACATCACTGCCAGTAGACCTGAGTAATTCTATAGCATGTACCCTGTTTATGACAAAAATATCAAGCTGATTAGTGAAAGTTATTTTTTTGTGAAAATGCAATTCCATTTTGTCCCGTTTCTGGAGAATGACCCATATCCTTCTTACTATTTATCATGTATTACACATCTCTGTAGTAAATAGGCTAGAAGAATTCTCGATTTTTATTTCAACGAGCTCTAATAGCGTAGTGGTTAAAGCGATAGACTATAACGCTAGCGGTTCCGAGATCTAATCCCCATAGGTGCGAATTTTATACGATAGGAATAGGTAGGTAGGGTGAAGGAGAGAAGGGAGTTAATAGGGAAAAGAGGAGAAAAGGGATGAAAGGGAAAATAAAAAATTAAATTTTGTGTGCTTCTAGTATTTCCGCCAGATGTCTCTGCGCTGCGCTGCGTAGTAGTTCCACAATTACCTAATAGATGTCTCTCAACTGTTGGGATTTTGTTGTATATTGGTTGGCTACAGTTGGCAGTTGGTTGGATAAAACGCTCCTTGGCAACGGAACCCCGACGGACATTCCTAACCGTTGACCAACGAAACATGGCGATCATTCCCCAACATTGGTCCAACGATCTGTGCTACTAGGGTTCTTGCATTAAACAAACAAGCTAAGTTAGCGACGAAAAAAACTTAGGCTAATGCATTCAATGTAAATACATGAAAATGACTAAATAAGGAAGAAAATGACAAAATAATGATCTAAAATTGAAATAAATGCCCTAAAAATTTAAAATGGCATAAAATGACAAAAAATGACAATAAAAATGCATTTCTATAAGTTAATCTAGAGGCCATGATTAGGATTTATCTACAAGTTGGCACTGTCTATGCAGCATCAATAAAAAGATGACATGTCATTAGAATCCGGGCCCTGGTCATCATTATAGTATATCAAGTAGCCAACAGAACAAAGGATTCATTGTTCACGATGACCCTGTGGGCGAGTTGTACTGAGAATAAACAAGCTACCACTAACACGGTGATGTCATGCGTTCTAACGTGCAGACTATGACAGCCATGCCTCTTTGTTTTGAACAAGATCGTTCTTAAATGGGATATAGAATAGCTTATTGTGAAACTATTTTTGTTTATTAAGTTACATATAAATAATAAACTAGAATTGGTTCTTCACACTGTAAAATTTACAATGCCTTCTCTTCCAAACTACATGAAAAGCATTATTTAAAATTGATTTTAAATATTAAAAATATTTTTTTCCAAAATCTATTATGGGTGGGACATAATTTGGAAAAAAGATTTTAATGGTGTACAAACACAATTCATTTGCTCTTCTGCTATTACTGTTATAGTCTTAATTTTGTTAGTAATGATGCTATGAGGGATTAAATAACGATTACAAACTTTTTCCAGATTGTCAGAACATTTATTTTACTTGTCAGTATTAATTTAATTTAACTATCACCATTACAGGTGGGACAAAAAGTCACAGTTTGTTATTTTACATAGTAACTAACCACACATACATTTTGAAGTTAATCTTATACCAAATTGTACCCTAAGATGTATATTTTCTCAAATCAAAACAGACATTTCTGACTACTTGGCATTAAAGGATGTTAAAATCATGCTATAAATGTCAAAAAATTAACTGCAATGCAATAAGTTAAATAAGTAAATTGACAGATTTTAAGCAAGAAACAACTTCAAATGCACTTAATTCCTTAATTTTCAGTGAATTTGAGGATTTAAACTTTTATTTGACCACCCAATTACACTAGTTTTATAACGTCTCTCTTTAAGGGAAAAAATCCCATATTTTATGAAATGGCTGTGTATATTCAGGGTCTGCCACTTTCTTATTCTAGTTCTTTTTCACTTTTTACTATCCAACATGAAACTGGTGAGTTTATTGTTCTTAGGTTCAGGACATTTTCCAGGTTTTTCTTGTTTAGTGTTTCAGAAAAGCGTTGGTCCCAGGTGGTTATTGTGAGTTCTGAGGAGAGATGTTGGTTGTTATTCACTTTATGCCTATGAATGGATCTTTTACAGCATTTTTGCCTGCTGTTCAGCAAATGTGTCTTTTGTACACTTTCCTTTTCCTTGAATAAGCTTCAAGAATACTGTAGCTAACTTTGTGTGGTAGGTTTTATGTAGTAAATCCAAGGTCTAGCTAGCAGTCTCTGTCAAACCAGGGTTTGGCCTTTCTTGGAGTTCTATGGATTTGTGCTGTTTTAATGAAGTTTGTTACGATGTGTAAGGCTGGGTCTACCAAGCCTTTCTCTAATAATTTTGGTATTTATTTCAAGGGTACTCGACCAGTAGTCGGGCAATTCCATGGTCACGGACTAACATTCACAGAGAAAAGTCACTATACTGGCAGCCATTACACCAACAATATTAAACACAGAAGAAATTGGCATATACAGAGCAACACATAAAGAACTAAAGTATTTACAAATAAACTTAGAGTTCTCTAACATTTATAAACACAGATATATTTAACTTATAGCACCTTGTCACGGACTAACTTATTTTGGACATAGGTTTCATTTGTAGGAACAAAACAGAAAATTTCTGTGATTTGATATTCATTAGGCAGATGTGTTTTATTTGTTTTGAAGTAGGTAGGTATATAGCAGCTTATGATATGGTTCTTTAAAATAGGAACCATCAGTTTAATGGTAATAAAAAATTAAATACTAGTGTCACGGACTAACATGAAAAGTTGTCACGGACTAACTTCTGGATGTAAATCAGAAAATCACATTTACAACATAACAAAGAGGTGGAACGCTTAGTACATGATTTGAAACTTTTGTCTAATAATCTCAAACTCGTTTTCATTGATTCGAAGTATGTTAGTTCGTGTTGAAGACGTGGTTTTGGGCTCTTCAGTCAGTGCATGGAAAATGCTTTTGAAAAGCAAGTAGTCTTCATCTTTTACAGCTCTGAAACTATTTTGGCCTTCTTTCAGCTGTTTAAGTCAACCATTTGAAAACAACTTTATTTTTTAACCCCTTCATCAGTGTCTTGACTATTACTAGACAAAATATTGATTCTGAAATCCTCAATTATGAGGTTGTTGAATACAAATGTTGCATCGCTGAACCTATCATGATATTTTTTAGTTCTTTCAGCAGATTTCTTCCCCATTTTTATAGTATAGGTCTAAAAGAAGAAAGAAAAATGCGTTAACTTTTCAGAAAAATTCGTTTTATTGAATATCGTAACTATTTTGATATCAATAAGTATAAATTTAAATTTTAGTTCTTGAAAATTAAATATGTTTCATATAAAAATAGGTTAGGCCCACAAAACATTTAATTATTCTTTATTTTTCTCCACTGCCCTTCACATTTTATTACAAATATTCTAATATCTGTGAAATATATCATTTTGAGACTCTGTGACTGTTAGTCTGTGACACCATTATTTGTGGAGAAAAAACATTTAATTTCAGTAACCAAGTGAAGGTGTACTGCTCCATACTAGTACTCAGAGAATATAAAATATAATTACAATACATGCATTATTTATTGTTTTAGGTAAACTTTTACATCTTTTTTGTCACGGACTAACAGTTTCTGTATATTATTGGACTTCCTTACATATATTATTTACCTAATTTGACTTCTGCAATTCAATGAAGTAATGTTTTCCCTCCATAATAAGTCATCTTTTGTTTTATGATGAAAAAGAATCCTTGGAAAGCACTGCCGCCATTTCTGTTGGACTAAATTGTGAATGTCCATGTTCATCGTAAATTTGATGTTTTCTATCAATTATCTAATAAATTATATTTTAAGTCCAAATTTAAAAGAGAAATGCATGAAATATTTATATTTTCTGAAACTTTAACTCTTTGACTTAGAGAAACTGCAATAATTTACAATATTTATAACATTTTATTTTTTTCAATCTGTGTCAACGTTTTCATGGAATTGCCCAGTCTCGAAGTAATTTGTTCATTCTTTCTCTTGTTCTTGGAGTTTTGACCCAAGAGTTGGGGTTGGGTGGATATCTACATGCATTTTCTCAAACATTGAATGTACTGGTAGTGTGACATGGCCGTTACTTGTGTAGAAGCTTTTTGATAATTTTGGTTCGCATTTTAATTTTTTTTTTTTTTTTTTTTTTTTTTTTTTTTTTTTTTTTTTTTGTGTGTGGCATATTTATCCCTGCAATTTCCAGTGCCATACTTTCCATAATTCTTTTCTGGGGATGGTGTCATAAGCTTTTTTCAAGATCAGTAAAAACTAGTTATGCCTCTTTGTTCTGTATTTTACATTTTTGTAGAATTTTTCTCAAAGTAAATATGTTATCAACGCATGTTCAACCAGCTGTAAATCCATGTTATTCTTTTACTCCAGTGTATTCTCTTTCCAACCTCTTTTTAACTACTCTTCCTAGTGTTTTCAAAGTGGATTTAATACATTATTATTATGAAAATGAAATAATTACTGGTTATAAGCCTATTAGACACATTAGTTTTAATTTAATCAATACAAATGTGTGATAGTATCTTTTAGTTTCTCTTTACATGCTGGAACACCAAATAAAAATCACTCATTAATAACGACAGACTGTGAATTACTAATGACACATTTCAGGTTTGCTGACATTGTCTACAATGAACATTGCATTTCAGTTCGCATTTGCATAATAAAATACTACTAACAAAAAGCACACTAATGGAAGAGGCTATAAGACAATGGCGGATATGTATAAAAGAGAGTATAAAGTTTATACTTGCAGATTTCAATTTTATACTTGCATTCGTATGCATAAAAATCCAGCGTACCCCACCCACTGCGATCTCGTGACAAGACGCTCTTTGTACTCAGTCGCATAGCGCCTACTTCAATTCCGAGTGCATAAAGACCGAGCGGCGGGAGTATTAACTAGAAAATTTGTACGCTAACAAATACAACACTCACTTCTCTCACTGTACGAATGAGACGTTAGGTGGGAGGACGTTTCGTTGGATTATGGAATACTATGGACATTCCAGAAATGGTGAAATCCTACAAAGAATATAGGGACTCTCTTGATGTGAACTACAAGGAGCTTTACAGATTTAGGAAGGAAAGTGTAGAGTGGATGACCCATTATTTTCTAGGAGTTCATAGCTGTTTTATTTTTTATTCTGGTTTTCATGTTTTGGATTTTTTTTGGAACTTGTGTTTCAGTGAAATTGAAATTAAATTTTGAGTTTATGTGTGTAACAACTGCTTTCATAGCTTCTGCTTTTTTTAGCCAAACTACTGGTAACTGGGATTTAGAGAACAGAATTTTGTTTTGTTTCAAAATTTCAATGAAAATTGAATGGAATTCGTGCCCTTCTTCTTTTTCTATAGCGCTGGTGAGGCTGTGGTCCTGTCCTTCCATTGTGTACATCTCTATGAAGTCCCTTCGAGATAGATATAATTAATTAATTTTCTTCCTCTTTCGTAACGCCGATGTGGCTATGATTTAATTGAAGACCGTTGTTGTTTTCATAGCACGTGCAGACGCAGGTACATTTTTTGCGTGGGTAGCCAGAGTATAAACTCTGCGGCTGTGAGTGGGATCTATTCTGTCGCAATTTTTTTTGCATACGACTTGTGAGTTACTACAGTTATCAGCAAGTATAAACTCTCACTTTTATACATAGCCTATCTGCCAATGTCAAAGAAATCACCATTACATATTTGTCAGTTCAAAAGACATGGAAATCAAGACCAAACACTTCATCTCCAAATAGCCTATACCGGTAGCATAATGGTCAGTTGTGTTCAAAACTAATTTTTGTCAAGATTGGACAGTAACCAAAAAATCACGCCCTTCTTCCTTAACTAGCAGAGCAAATTGAATTATGAACTATAGGCCAGGTACAAAACTATACCAGTAACACTCTATGAAAAATGATAGAAAATTACCGTAGGGCCTACCGGTACTAGATTTCTTATGATAAACAAAAATAATTTAGCAATACCATGCCCTCATTTTTTTTACTAATCACGGTATCCTTTAAACTGTGAACTGAAAATATTGTTTTGATTTTTTTTTCAGAATGCACTGAAATGGCTTCCTTCAGCCACGGGTTTATCAGAAGAAAAAAAGAAAACCATACAATTTGATCTACAAACTTTCCTAAATCACCTCAAAAATCTGGAAACCAATGTAGACTCACCTATTCAGAAAGAGTCCGCTCTGCCTTTGTTTAGTTACAACCAGAACAAAGAAATATTGTGTGCTTCCGATTGTGTGGAATTGAATTATTCCTCTGAAATGGGTCGATACATTTCTGCAACAAGGAATATTTACCCAGGTTAGTGCAAAAATATAAATCTTATCTGATCATCTAGATAAAATGTGACAGGCATTACAATTTGACAATATGTAATTTCTATAAGGCATTTGTTTTTCCTAATTAACCCTATTTAGAAATTTGAGAATCTGGACAGATAAGAAACTGTAAAGTTGAAGTGAAAGTCATGTATCTCCAGGCCAGTCATAATGTACCTTTTCTTGAAGTTGGTATGAGTCCAGTCTTGCATCCTCAGTGCCTCTGTCATGTAAAACTCCTGCTGTATGAGTTTCCTCTTCTCCTCCCCCTCATTGATGACTTTGTACAAGCAGGTTCAGGTCCTTAGGTGGCAGGAGCCAAGGCGTATAGAAAAGAAGTTGGGTTGGACGGGTTTCTGTGTGGTGGGGGATATTGATTCATGACGGAGCTGCAGTCCCGACCCATGTGCCTTTGTACTGCCACAGCCAGTATGTATTTTTAACTTTATTTAAAGCTTGCCCCATTACATGCATTAAATTACATTATTACATTGAGTTCATATTCTAATACATTTTAGATAGGATTCATTCCTGATGTCTTTATATAATATAATATGTATACATCATATTTTGCATTAGCTTATTTTCTAGCACAGTACTTATCTACCAATATTTACATTTTTTTACAGATTTCGGGTCAGAACCTTACATTCGGGGAAAAATCTATTCAATGAATGAATTTTAGAAAATCGTGAAGTTGCTTCTGAATTTGGTATAGTCCACTTTCCTCCTCTTGCACTTATTTCCCGCTGCATAGTTCTCCTTTCGTTTTCTAAGATTTTGCACCTATGAATGAGGTATTCTACCGTTTGTTCTTCTTCGGTACAGGGGCGCATTGGATTGTCAATTATTTTAAATCTATGTAGGTATAATTTTGTAAGGCCATGTCCAGTCGGAAGTGCTGTAAATTTAAAGGTGGTAGGAATTTTCAGCATGTGTTCTGTGAGTGTTGCTATGCCGCTTTGCTGATGTGTTTGTTGTGTAGAATACTGTCAACATGCCAGGAATGTGATGTGCGGTTGCAATATGTAATAATTCATATTTTTAAAACCAAAACTCGACCAGATGGCGTTTCATATTTCCATTTTCCAAAAGACGAACGAATAAGGAAGATTTGGATCGAGCGTTCCAAACAAAAAGACAGTTTTAACTCGGGGACGTCTTATATTTGCTCTGATTATTTTAATCAACAAGACTTTGTTAGGGATTTTCGGAGTGAACTTACAAAATCGAGATCCAAGGGAAAAAAATCAACAAAGATGCCTTTCCATTGTTAAACCTATTACCCAGTGGTAACAATTGTGACATTGTAAGTTGAAATAAATCATCAATAGTTTGCTTTCGACTTACTTTCTGATGATGCAGTTTCAATTGACTTCGAAAGTGGTTAAATAAAAAAAGATCCATACCCCCAAGAAAAGGGTGCTGGGGATCCGCCCCAGAAAATTTTTAGTAATTGAACTAATGAAAATCATATTTTATGCTATTTTGCCACTGAAAAAATAGTTAGTGATTTTTTATTTACTCATAGTCACAATAAGTCATACTTATATCCAAGTCGAACTTTAATCTCGTCTTAAGTTAAGCTTCTGACTTATTTCAGTTTGAGCCAGTACCATGGATAGTAATTTTGAGGATCTGGGCGAGGTGTTAGAAGAAACTCGCACCCCAAAGCATTATTTGAGAAAGATGACGAATCGTTTCAAATTCTACAGTGACAATGAATTTTAAAAGATATTTGATTTCAAGAAGACACAATTTTGGAAATATCAATCGCCTATCTGTTGTCAGCATTTCTCTGCTGGCATTTAATATCGGCCCAAAGCTTCCTAAGCTGTTTTGAATCTCTCTATAAAACAATAATTAATATCGAAATAATACATAAGCGTACCGGTATTAATTCTGAATGATCTCCAAGCTAACATATACGCAGAATATTATTAAGAAACTATTGATCAGTTTACTTACACGCTGCATAAAAACTTTGTTAATTTTGTGAAATCCATAAACTTCACAGATATAGAGTAACTAAAGCATAAACTTCAAATTACCTTACTAAATAACCTTACATGTTGTATTAGAATTAAGTATTGCACATGTTTAGAACATTCTCACTGAACATACTATAATGTAAGTTATATATTTTCAAATTGTGTGTGTTGAAGTTAAAGGCATGTAGTATTCTTAAGGAATGGAGCATATAGTAATAATTTAATACAATAAAAAAAATATGACTGGATGAATTGAATTCTTTGTTTACAATGCACAGCGCCGTCTGTATTTTTATATTGCAATAGCAAAATACCGGTACGTAACCAGATGGCTTTGCATTACACAAAATCTGAAAAAATCTTGAATGCGATTGGCTAATTCAATTGTTACGGCAGTGAATGTGCGATTTTTCATATTATAATGTTTGACTTTAATATGTAGAATAAGTAGAGCTTTATGAACTCAGACTTAATAAAGTACGACTTTAAAGCAGACTATGATTGGATATACATTCAAATTTTCCCATACTATTGCGGGCCATCCTAAGAGGGATGTTTTACCATTTACTACTCTATGTAATTAGCTCACCTATTAATAATAGGCCACCTTTATTCCTGCAGATTGTACAGTCATATACACTACTGGATCATTGCATTGAAGTTGAGGCTCTCCTTTAATCCAACCACAGATTGTTCTTTCTGGGATGCTGCACTCATGAGACCTACTTGCTTTTAATTAACCGTTCCTAACACTGTCAATTATTTTCAATTCGTAAATAATACAATAGACTGGTTTTTTTGCAATATGAAGAAATACCCCCCAAAAAAGAAAAGCTGTACCGCCACTGTTTGAACAATACTGTATGGGTACAGGTATAAACCTTCATATGAAGCTAGTCAGATAAAGCTAGGGTACAAATTCCCATTACTTTTTTGAACTCTCAAGAATCCAATCATAAAACCCATTCCTTGTTATTGTTTGCACTTGCTGACAACGAAAATCCAGTGCAGTAGTTATTCATACTGCAGAAACATGTTATACACATTCTTGAAATTAATATTTAAGTTTTTACAATTTTTTGGGGGATAAATTAAATACCGGTAGGGCTTTTAATATATTATAAAGCATTCTAGATTCTGAACTGTGTAGTCGTCTTGCTATTAAGGTCTTAATTAAGGTCCTAGTGTATTCACGTGTAATCTGTTTCTGTTTGCAGGAGATGTTCTAGCAGTTGAAAAGCCATTTGCTTCAGTTCTTCTTCCTAGCTGTTACAAAACACATTGTTACAGTTGTCTCAGACGTTGTGATGCTCTTCTTCCCTGCTGTTATTGTTCTACAGTGAGTGCATCTTTTTATGAATTTCCAGTATGAAATGTACCCTGAACTTACTGTGTTAGAGAAACAACAGGGTGTTTTTAAGCTTATTTCATTTTCTTTTGTTTATTGTATTTTATTTTTATTTTATTTTCTGGAAATATAATATCTTGCTTACAAAGCATTTCTTCCCACAGTTCTCTGTAAGTGTGGGACATGTAGTATGTAGGCTATGATTTACGCCGGGTTTCCGAAACGTAAGATATCTACTAGATGGCATTATTCAATCCGTAAGCGTTTCTGAAACGTTCGATGGCGGCTAATCGTTCGATAGAACGCCCTACAAACTATCGCACCATAAATCACTAGATATCTGGCGAAACGGTAGATAAACACGCAACATGGCGGAAATGCGAAATATTTATGTTGATGTATGTTTCGTTATTATGTTAGCATTTAATCTTACATTATGTTACTAGCTTGTTATGGTATTAAAATTAAAAGTAGTAATGAAGCTGGCATTGGTTATTAATTTGTGTGTGAAATAATTCATAATACTGTACTAGAAAAATTGTATATTATCGGTTAGATGATCTTTGTTATAGCCTAGGCTATTAATGTATCCATCGTTTATTTGTATTAATTTCATTTTCTGTTGTAAGTTAATATTTTAAGAAAACATCGCGAATATTATTTTCTTGCTGGTCATCTTCAATGCCAGATCGTATAAGGCCTAGGTCTATACAGAAGTAAATATTCCCTGAAAGAAATACAGCAATCCTTTCAAGAAGTAGCCTACGATGATATTCAGATTCGGAAAAAATGTAGCTTAAGTATATTAATTTTATTTTCTGATGCAACACTTTATGAAGAAAATATTGCCAGTTTACAGCACGAATATTAATACATAATCATCATCTTTCTCGTCATCTTCATCCTGAGGCAATGAATAGGCCTAGAGATGTGTAAAGCAAAAAGTATTCCCTGAAAGAATTAGATCTTTGACGATATTGAGTTTCGGAAAGAATCAGGCTGTCAAAGCAATTACCTATGGATAAATAGGCCATCATATTAAATAAGGAACAGCTGCAAGCATGCCTTTTTCAGCGTTAAATTGCCCATCATTAGAAATGGGAACAACCATCGAAGCATTCCTTTCTGTGGTAAATTAGCTATAACTTAATTAATGTGTTACGTTTTATGCATTATGTTGTCAGATTGTGATGGGTGACATTTTTCTCTAATGCACAAGTCTCGAAATCGAAATTACCGTAGTTTATCTCACGTTCTACATTCATTTTAGCAGAGAAACAGCAGACAAGGAAAAGCAGAAAGATAATTCAGCCATTTTGATAGAATAGCAAGAAGCGCTCCGATTGGTTGCTATTCAATCACGGCCAACTTGATATTAGAGTAAGCACCGTGTCTCCATCTATTGACAAAGTGCTCAACTCATTTATCTGACGTATCGCTATTTGCCGATCGTATTTGCTTTCGGAAACGGAAGGTGTTTATAGAGTGTATAAAATCTATAGAGCCATTAGCTGTCTAGAAGAAATCTGGAGCTTTTATGCAACCGGGCCTTAATGAAGTAAAAGTACACACTACATGAGAATCACAATTTTTTAGTCAGGTTACTGACCGGGGCCTTCATGGCAATTTTGAATCATGATGTGTTAGCTCTTGAAAAAATAAAATCTGTGAATCTTATGTCCTGGTATCTGTTTATTTTTACCAGGACTAGTATTCATCATGATTTTACTTTTTTCCTTTATTTGTTATTTTTAAAATTTTACAATTTCACAAAAAAATTTGTTCACAATATTATAGTTTCTATTTGTTTAACATTAATTTTTAAGATTTACTTACTTACTCCTGGGCGTTACGGTCCTCTGAGAACCTTAGCCTCCTTTATGACAGCAATCCAATCATTTCTATCTTCTGCTTTTTTTCTCCATCTCTTAATTTTAAGAATTCTCAAGTCCTCTTCTATTTTGTCAATCCACCTTGTTCTTGGTCGTCCTTTCCTTCTCTCCACCTGTCCATTATTTGCTTTTCATTTCCCAATAAATTATTGTGTTTATCTCTAATCATTGTTGTTCTTGGTTGAAAACCTGTTTTCATTTCTCTAGTGATTGTGTAAAACTTTCTTATTTCGTTATTTTCTGCAGCTTCTTGTAAACTTTCTATTATTTTCCTCTCATAATTCCTTTTCTTATTTCTACATACTCTCTTTGCTTCGCTACGCTTTGTTTTATATTCTTCTCTATTTAATCTTGTATTTCTGTTCATTAATTTATTCCTGGCCTTATTTCTTTCTTCCACTTTATTTAAACATTCGTCGTCGAACCATTCGCTCCTTTTGTTCTTGGTTTCATATCCAATTTCTTCTTTAGCTGCCTCCCTTATAACTGTCCTGATATTTTCCCATTTTCCTTCGATTGAATTCTCATTATTTCTTCTACTGGTGTCAGCTAAGTGACTATGTATTGACTGTATGTATTTTTGTTTGATTCCATTATTTTTTAAACTTTCCACTTTAAATTTATTCTGCTTCTCTTCTTGTAGTACTCTTAACGGGTGGACCAAAAGTCGCGATCGGATATTTTTTATGTTAGTTTATGCAATAATAAAATGCCGCTATCGACGTAAAAACTTTATTTATTGAAGTAGCAAGTATTGAGGAATGGAAATATGGTAAAATAAAGTTCCCTGGGCCTATCAGAGCCATTGTTAAACGTCCAAAGTTTCGGTATGTGAACCATCGTTTTCCGCGCATGGTTGAATGCGCCGCCATGTGCTTCTGCTTGACGCCTCAGCATTTCTGGAGTGATCGTTCTGAAGATACGGATGATCTCTCTCTTAAGTTGTTCAACAAAACTCATCCGAATCATTCCAACCCAAGACTTTCTTCTAAGGAGGAGCAGAGCCAGTTGTCGCACAACGAAGTATTTGGGATCTGCTTTTCTGCCGATCGCTTCCTTGTTGATTTCATCGGTGAACCCTCCAATTATTCACTCAGACGATTACTGACATTATCGCCGCAATATTTTTTAGTTCTTCCGTTGCGTTTTGCATCCAATACAGAGCCTTTTGAGAAAGTCTTCTTTTCCAGATTCCATAGTTTGGCTTCAGTGGGAACTGCTTTATTGAAACGAAGAAAGAAGTTCTCTCTGTTTTCTTAGTACGTTTTTCCAGTTTGTTCTTTTTCATGAACCCACACACTAACAATGAGACGTTCCTCAATCGTATATTTGCTTGTATTCGCCATTGCTTATAACACAAACGTAACACAGTGTTGCACATCGACAACAATCGCTTAATAAACCCGCGCGCAAGAAAACTCTGGCTTGTCACTAAAACATAACAATGTCCTTGCTCTATCGGAAAATCGACAAACTATTCCTACAAAACGTGTATGAAGGGGATAAATATTCCTCTCAGCCTATGAATAGTTTTTAATTAGTTTTCGGTTTTGGAAAATGAGTTATTACAGTATAAACATTATCCGATCGCGACTTTTGGTCCACTCTGTATATTTTGAGATCTTTTGTTGATATTTAACTTTTACCAAAAAGTGATCTGAATTCAGTTGGCCCCTCGATAACTTCTTACATCATTTATACTGGTCATATGTCTTTTATCTATCAAAACATGATCTATTTGATTTCTAGTTTCCTTATTCGGTGATTCCCATGTTTCACTATGTATTCTCTTATGTTGAAAACATGTAACTTTTAATAATCATATTATTAAATGTCGCGAAATCAATCAACCTTAAACCATTATCATTGGCTATTTGATGTAAGCTCCATTTTCCTATAGTGGGTCTGAAACATTCCTCTCTACCTATCTGTGCATTAAAATCTCCCATTATTATCTTTGTGTCATACTTAGGGATCTTATCTACTTGCTTGTTAAGTTTCATATAAAACAGATCTTTTATCTGTTCACTTTTTTCCTCAGTTGGGGCATGCACGCAAATAATTGTGGTATTATTAAATCTTCCTTTAATTCTCAAGCTACACAATCTCTCGTCCACAGGTTCAAAATCTATTATCGCATTTCTTAATCTCTTTTTTTATTAAAAATCCGGTACCAAAAGTATTACTATCATCTTTTCCACTATAACATAAGGTGTATTTTCCAGTGTCCATAATTCCTTTTCCTCTCCACCTAATTTCTTGGATTGCTGCAATATCAATTCTGTATTTCTCTAACTCTAGCATCAATTGTTTTAATTGCCCTGCTCTGTATAATGTAAGCACATTCCAAGTAGCTAAAGACAAATCATGTTCCTTTATTCGTTTGCCAGGTCTTATTTCCGTTTTATCCATCCGATTGCTGCCATTAGGTTTCTGAACTATGTCTTTTTCCGAAATGGGGTCGTCAGCCCCATGTCCAACCCCCAACCTGGAGGACCAGGTAATTTTCTTTCTGGGTTTTCTTCCCATAGCCTTTAGAAAACCAATTCTCAGCCTGCAAGGCAGCAGCTCCCTAACCTTGATTGGAGCTGCCCACTCTGGGTCAGATGCTCCAACTGCAACGAGGAGTTCGCCGACATTTTCAGAGTTCCTGTTGGGCCTTCACGGTTACCGTACCGGTCCCGAGGCTCATACGTCCCCACCGTACTTCACCCCGACAGGCAATCTCCTACTTATCGTTGCCCACCCCCCGCGACATGGACACCGAGGTTGGATTTTGGGGGGCTTTTAAGATGTACACCGTCCGCCGGCGTGGTCTTGTGGTTAGCGTCGCTGACTACAGATCCGTCGGCCCGGGTTCGATTCCCGGTACCTCCTCGGATTTTTCTGAGGTAGGGAGGTCTGGTAGGGGTGCACTCAGCCTCGTGATTCCAAATTGAGGAGCTACTTGATAGAGAAGTAGCGGCTCCGGTCATGAAAACCACCAATAACGGCCGTGGGTGTCGGCATGCTAACCACATGCCCCCCAATCCTGCCATCTGCCTACGGGAGATGACGCAGCGGTCGGGTGGTAGGCCAAGTCCCTCCAGGGATGTAGCGCCACGGAGTTTTTAAGATGTACACCACATATAACTAACTACTGCCTCTTCTGGAAACCCAGTAACTGATACTTACAAAAACTACTTACTACTAGTTTTTGTAATTCTTAGCAATAACTCGTAGTGTCACAGTGTTGAACTGTTTAAACCTAGAGGTTGTATATTAATTTTTGTAGTACATGCCGACCTAAAAGTGTCAGTAATACAAAATATGTCAACATGAATATATGTGAAAGTTGATGCAACATGTTTTGTATCTTTTGTTTTGTTTTCAGCAGCCTGATAATGGATGTTTTTCTTATTCCCTTTTTCCTTTCTTGCATATACATAGTATAGAGAAAGTATTATGATCGTAACAAAAAATCAAAATCGAGGTAACACCGGGAAAGCCTGTTTCACAATATATGTATAAGCTTTCATGAACCACAGATTATTGTCTCTGTTGGATATTACATGAGAATATTATAGGAGAAAAATTCCTCAGACACTGGGACTTGAACCAAGGACCTTTGGCTATTCGCGCCAATGCTCTACCAACTGAGCTAAGCCGGAGTTCAATTCACAGCGCCAGATGGAACCTCCCTCCTATGGCTGATTGCTATAATGGTCTACCTCACAGACAGTCATATGCAGTACTGTGAGGCACACTAATTAGTGATTTTTGTGACCGGGCTCCCACTATTATTGTACAGTTAACATTCAAGATAGATGTACATATAAGCTTTCATGAACCACAGATTATTGTCTCTGTTGGATATTACATGAGAATATTATAGGAGAAAAATTCCTCCGACACTGGGACTTGAACCCAGGACCTTTGGCTATTCACGCCATTGCTCTACCAACTGAGCTAAGCCGGAGTTCAATTCACAGCGCCAGATGGAACCTCCCTCCTATTATTATCATTATCCTTATTATTATTGTTATTTTTTTTTGTACCTGGCTTTAGTTGGCATGCCCCATCGCAGTGTGCAGTAGGCCTACTACAAGCCATACTTTACATACTTTGAGTTAGTTTGTGCTTATTTGCACATTGTCTTCCACACTTATTGTTTACTTATTCACTGTAGATACTCTTTAGGTTATCACTTCACTTAACACTTCACAATATCACTTAACAATATCTTCATAATGTTGCTTATATAATATTATTTTAGTTCGCCAAAGTCTATGCTCTGTATAATGTTTTAAAGACTCTCAAATGATTTGAGATTAGCTGCACTTTACTCACTGGCCATTTAGCATGTTTATATTCAATTTCTTTTATGTCTTTTTGTAGTTTAAGTTTTTCACATCTATAAATCAAATGTTCTGCTGTTTGATCCTCTTTAAGGCAGATACAGATAGGGTCCTGTATTATACCTAGTCGATGTAAATATGATTTGGTTATCCTGTGTCCAGTAATCGCAGCTGTTAATGCAAAATTTAACTGGATTGGTTGTTTCATTCCTTGAACAACTGATGGGATGATATTATCATCATCATCCTCATCGTAGTCATCATTATCATCATTGTCATTGTTGTTGTTAATGTTGTTGTTATTATTATTATTATTATTATTTCACTGTAAAAGCATTGAATATAAAGATCAACCCTGATGCTTTCCGTTCTAGATACTTGTTAGTTTTATGAAAATGTAATAAATAAAATTTGTCTCTATAATTTACTTTTTTCTTTGTGCTAGCCTTTAACACGTATATATGCAAGAAAGTTTGTGCAACATATTTGCACCATTTATTTAGATTCAAGAACTACAGAAATCAATCTTTAAGTTTTCTTAGTGTAGTGAATTTTAGGCTGCTTGAACAATATTATTGGAAAATATTTTTAAATTAAATCTTTGTAACCTAGAATGCTGCAAGAACATTGCAAAAATGGAATGCTTGTTATATAGAGCGTAGGCTACTGTATACCCCCCATCCCCCCCCGTGGGAATTTCCGACACATATATTTTTTTGTTGGTATTCCCATCTAGTTTCAGTTTTCAGTTGTTTGCCCCTTATCAATTACAGCATTTACCCGGAAACCCCGGAAATCCGGAGAAAATGAGTTTGTTTTAATTTTTCTTTGTTCTTTGCTCCTAATATGCCCAGGGAATTTCTGGTTCACATATTTTTTGTTGGTATTACCATCTAGATTAAGTCTTCAGTTGTTTGCCCCTTATCAATTACAGCATTTACCCGGAAACCCCGGAAAACTACGGAAATCTGGAGAAAATGAGTTTGATTTAATTTTTCTTTGTTCTTTGCTCCTAATATGCCCAGGGAATTTCTGACTCACATATTTTTTGTTGGTATTGTCATCTAGTTTAAGTTTTCAGTTGATTGCCCCTTACAAATTACAACATATCCCCGGAAAACCCGAAAAACCACTTTTATACGGAGAAAATGACAATGTTTTATTTTTTAAATCTTTGTTCTTTGCTTCTAATATTCAAAGGGAATTTCTGAATCATATGTTCTTTTGTTGGTATTGCCATCCAGATTAAGGTTTCAGTTGTTTGCCCCTTATCAATTACAGCAAATCCCCAGAAAACTCCGAAAACCACGGAAGCTCGGAGAAAATGACTTCGTTTTAATATTTTAAATCTTAGTTCTTTGCTCCTAGTATTCAGAGGGAATTGGTGACTCATATGGTTTTGTGTTGGTATTGCCATGTAGATTAAGGTTTCAGTTGTTTGCCCCTAATTAATTACAGCATATCCCCGGAAAACTCCGGAAACCTAAAAAATCCGAAGAAAATGAGTTCGTTTTAATTTTTTAAAAACCTTTGTTCTGTGACCCTAATATTCCCAGGGAACTTCTGACTTACATATTTTTGTTGTTGTTGTTGGCATTGTAATCTAGATTAAGGTTTCAGCTGTTTGCCCATTATCAATTACAACATATCCCCGGAAACCCCGGAAAACCACGGAAATCCATAGAATTTCTAGAACTCGGAACTTGTGATCTACGGTCACTGAAACCGTTATTGCGAAGTAATTCTTCTGCTTCAAGTGTGTCCCTTGCAGGTTCAAAAGGGTGAGTATATGGACTACGAGATATCTGCCATAATTGTGATGGTCACATGCAAAGAAAAGGGGAATCATATCTTCTAAACATGCCAAGTGTAAGTCAAAGTTGTTTTCTTTAGTTGCTCGCTGAAATCTCAAAATCAATGACACTTTGTCCATATTACCATTCCAAAATTGTGCTGTTTTACCGAATGTCCCTTCTCTAACTGCAGTCAAGAAAGTTTGGTAGTGACTGTGGAAGGTTTGGTAAGTTAAATTAATTATCATTCACAGATGTCAAATTAGAATATGAAGTGTGTTCTGTCAGGTTTCCAATCGCCTTCATTCCTTCAGCATCAGGATTTTTCCCAGTATTCTTTGTCATGCTGTAATTGGTAAGGGGAAAACAACTGAAACCTTAAACTATATGGCAATAGCAACAAAAATTATGTGATTCAGAAATTCCCTGGGATTATTAGTATCGAAGAGCAAATATTTAAAAAAAATTAAAACAATCTCATTTTCTGCGGATTTTTGTGGTTTTCAGGGTTTACGTGGATATGCTGTAATTGATAAGGGGAAAACAAGTTAAACCTTAAACTAGATGGCAATACCAACAAAAAAACATATGAGTCAGAAATTCCCTGGGAATATTAGGAGCAAAGAACAAAGATTTCAAAGAAATTTTTAAAAAGTCAATTCCTCCGGATTTCCGTGGTTTTCGGAGTTTTCTGGAGATATGCTATAATTCATAAGGGGGCAAACAACTGAAACCTTAATCTAGATGGCAATACCAACAAAAAAACATACGAATCAGAAACTCCCTTTGAATATTAGGAGCAAAGAACAAAGATTTAAAAAATAATACATAGTAATTTTCTCCGTATATACGTGGTTTTCCGGGGTTTCCGGGGATATGCTGTAATTGGTAAGGAGCAAATAACTGGAGCCTTAATCTATATGGGAATACCAACACAAAAACATATGGTTCACCAATTCCCATTGAATACTAGGAGCAAAGAACTAAGATTTTTAAAAAATAAAACGAAGTCCCTTTCTCCGGATTTCCGTGGTTTTCGGTGTTTTCCGGGGATATACTGTAATTGATAAGGGGAAAACTACTGAAACCTTAATCTAGATGGTAATGCCAACAAAAAAACATGTAAGTCAGAAATTCCCTTTGAATATTAGGTGCAAAGATCAAAGATTAAAAAAATTAAACATAGTAATTTTCTCCGTATATACGTGGTTTTCCGGGCTTTCCGGGGATATGTTGTAATTTGTAAGGGGAAAACAACTGGAGCATTAAACTAGATGCTAATACCAACAAAAATGTGTGAGTCAGAAATTCCCTGGGAATATTAGGAGCAAAGAACAATGAAAAATTAAAACAAATTCATTTTCTGCGAATTTCCGGGGTTTTCCGGGGTTTCCGGCTAAATGCTGTAATTTATAAGGGGCAAACAACTAAAATCTTAAACTAGAAGACAATACCAACAAAAAAATATATGTGTCGGAAATTCCCACGGGGGGGGGGGGAGGGTTTCATATTGGCAGCCCATGGTCTAATAGTACATAAACTTCTTTCTACAGGTTATGTACTGCAGCAAGGAATGTCGTTCATCATCCTGGAATAGTAACCACCGTACAGATTGTTCCATATTACCTTCACTACAAAAGCTTGAGATTGGTAAAATGGGTCATTTAGCATTAAGAATTGTGCTATCAATATGTCAAAACAAAGACTTAAAGAAGACTCTTTCAGATTTAGAGAATGAAACCAGCACTGAAAAAAGGAATAAAGGTTTTAATAAAAATGGACATTATAGCTCATCAGATTATGCTCCAATTTATTGGCTAGTAGGAAATACTGAGAAAAGGTCTGTTGGTGATCTGTTTAAAAGATCTGTAATAGCAGCATGCATTCTCCACTGCCTTGAAAATTTGACAGAATTCTTCTCCGAAATCAACGACAAAGAGAGCAGTGGTAATCATTATAAATATCTGATTGGAGGCTTACTGTTACGACATCTTCAGAATCTTCCTTGTAATGCCCATGAGGTTTCGGAACTGGTGAAAGCAGATATTAAAAACACAGAAGAAGAAAATACTATATGGGAGAGCATAGAGATTGGAGCTGCTGCTTATGCAATGCTGAGTCTTGTAAACCATTCCTGTGATCCTAATGTTGTCCGCCACAGCTATAATGGTGAAATTGCTGTATTGCGTGCCATACGTCCAATAAGAAAAGATGAGCAGGTATGTTTTCCTTTGGTGCCTTTCAACTCTTGTTACTGATGACATATGTTTGCCATATTTACTCATGTATAAGCCTTATGTTTTGTGCCAAATTACAAAGCATGAGATATTGTAACGAGGTGGAGACATTATTGTATTGCACTGGTTTACCGAGGGAGCCAGGGGTTGGCAGATTGACACACTATTATTGATGCTCTGCCAGTCTCTCTGGCTTGCTCAGCAAAGCAGTCCAATAGAACACAAATCTGCTGACTTCCTGCCTCCGTCAGCAAATAAATGCATCACTTGAGTGACTACTGCTGGCTTCAACTGATAAGCAGATGCACCATATGAACCCATGAGTGAATATTGTAGTTAATAGATATTTCTAATACCATATTTATTTGAACTACCCCATGCCCTCAAATAAGCCTTGCACACTAATTTTCATGGAGTTAAAAAACATTTTTCAATACTATCTTCTGTTCAAAATAAAACATGGTAACATTCAGAGCTTTAACAATAAACCCTTTCACTGTTACAGCTGTATATTATCCGTCAGCGTGCATCACTGCTGTCCATGCTACTAATGCACATCTGATTCACTACTTTGCTTGCCATGTGTTGTCTACTTCCTGACACCATCAGATCCCTGTTATCTAACCTTTGCTGCCATCTGTAGCTAATTATTTTGGACAACGTATTGCACCATCTATTGAAAAGAATGTTAAATCAGCTGGGTTGTGACGACATGGGGGCTACCCCAGGTTTACGTAAATCACTCTGAACTTCAAGAAAACTGTGCTCTTGTTTCGGAGGAAACTAACAAATTGTTTGGAATTGTTTGTCCATTTATGATTACAAAAGAAATTTGCAAATTAATTCAGCACCACCAGTTTGTACATTGAATATAATATGTTAGTATTGAAAAGATTAAGTATCTTCAGTGTAGGTTACTTTTGAAATTTGTGCAACTAATAACACAAGAACTACAGTAATTCTTCTTCTGGCTTAGAATAAATCTGGCTTCTCCTCAGTCATAAATAATCAGCACTTTTGAAATAACGAATGTGTAGGCTTACCTAGTTTCTAGGACCTTGTAATTGTTGAGGTCATTATCAGATTTCTCTTTGTTCTTGTCTGCGATTCAAAGAGCATCATCTTCCATCCTTCGAGCTCGTTGAGATGCTACATTTCTTGAAACTCTTTTTGAGGGTGCAATACTGTCCTCAAGTACTCTTGATGCAGCAGATGAGAAGCTCAAGATCAGGCCACTTGATTTTCCTATGGGTGTTTACTGATGTGCATCCTCAGCCATCCGCTCAGTATTCATTTGCTTCAAGGCAGCTTTGAACAGCCTATTTATGCACACATCAAATGTAGTACTGTAATACTGATAAGAGGCAGGGATTATTACAAGATCAATTCTGCCACAGTTAAGAGTCTTCTTGACTTGATCTGTAGCATGGCTGCGGAAGCTGCTCAAAACCAGCATGGTTTCTGATTCAGCAATATGCCAGGATGTCTATGCCTCATATGTTTAATTCAATCCTCTACCACAGATTGATCCAAGATTCTTATGCCTGAACAATAACTTTAGCATTGGAATTAATTGTAGGAAGTGTCTTCTTTTCAGAACTACATAAGGTGGCAATTTTCTTCTGTCCACCATGATGCAAATGCATAGCATTAAAGTGCATGTCTGTTTTCCATTTCCTTTGGTTCTTATATTTACAGTTTTCTCTCCTTTCTTGTTGATAGTTGTATCAAAAGACATCTAAAAAAACTGGCATCAGGTGAACATTTCCAATTTGAGATAAAATGAACTTATTCTCTTGCTGAAGTCTAATTACATATTAAATTGTTTTGGAAGTTAGCATGGTGAAGTTAATTGACATAATGATTATATATTGAGTTTACCTTAACACTAACCTTCACTTTTGGTATAGTTTACCTGTACTAGTGTCGGCGCCTTCGCTACAGTTGTCAACAGCTATACTTCAACTGCCATGGCACCCTCCCATGGACACTGTTAAATTTTGAGATGAGGTCCTCCTTGTTGGGATATCGAAGTTCAGAACTAACAGCAGAGAACTAATTGACAAGAAAATCAACAAGTGCAAAAAACAAAAACTAACCAGAAAGATCACCACCTTGAAACCAATAGAAGAAATCTTAAATACAAGAAAATTACATTCCACTTTTGGACCGACAATAAATTCTGATACAGACGAATCAGCGGTAACGGCACACTTCTGGGTTGATGAACATCCCAATGGACAGGGATCCAGAACTACTAAAATGTGTCCGTGGCCACAAGGAGCTTTCAGTCTGGGAGAGGATTTTTATTCACAAGAAGGGGAACCAACTGATGAACTTTGATATCCCGACCAATGAGGACTTCATCTCAAAATTTGTACCACATCCACGGGAGGGTGCCATGGCAGTTGAAATATAGCTGTTGACAATGGTAGCAAAGGTGCCAAAACTAGTACAGGTAAACTATATCAAAAGTAAAGGTTAGCATTAAATTCAACTCATTATATAATTATTATCTAATTACGTATTTCAAGAAAGGTAAGTATTTTCTCCTAGTACTAGCCTGAACTCGGGATGTAGTGGTTCTTCTCCTAAAAGACAGCTCTTGCCTTGCAAAAAATCTACTGTCCAGCTGTGGCTGGATTTGAAATATATGTCGCTTTCTTGTACTATTGCTAATGCTCTTAGTTTACACATTATAAAAGAGCATAGCTAAACTGTCTTTTTTCATTATTACAATTCACCAGTTTTTCTTCAGTTTCCAAGTATTCAGCTTCCTGTCCATGAAATGCTCATTGATTTCTACTGCACTTCAACAACATGACTTTTTGATAAACCTGTACTTACAGCCTCTAAAACAGATACAATAAAGGATGGGACAAAGAAATAACAGTACTGTAGTTTCTTGCAGTAAAAACATAACTGCTTGGTTTTTCTCAATAGTCCATAATTATAAATATGTCATCTTTTACAAGGGATAAGGTCGATTCCATACAGAGGGGGAACGATTATTCCATTTCCAGCAATTCATGTAGCGTAAATCTTTAAATTATTTGTAACCAGTCTGGCCTTAGTAGAATTAAAACCTCAGTGTCGGTTTATTATTGTTTCCTGCAGTTTGTAGTGTTGTATTTTTAATTTACGAATGAGGTGTTTTCCTTTCGTTGGTTGCAAGCAATGGAGCAAGGAAATGATGTAAAAACAAGATTGTCTATAATATTTTATTTTTTCAAGTACCATACTGTACAATGTATTTATATTCATAAAAAAATGTTTACAGAATTATTGAAATGAAGTGTTTAAAATGGCAGTTTTTTTTAAATTTTTTATTAAAGGAGTGGGTTTACTGCAATTAATGGATTATCCAAAATCATCCCTGCCCCAGTTGTTTCGGGTGAAGAGGTTTCTACTGTATATAAATGTTGTAATACCAGTGATAAAGTTCTAAGTCTTACATACTTTAGTGGGGGAAAAAAAAGAAAGGAAAAAAAGGAAACATTTTAGAATTAGAATGATAATTCTTTCACACTGGCCATGTGTAGGCTAAGATGGACACGTGAAGTCAGAATGAAAAATTCAATGCCAAGATCCTGGTTCAAATCCCGGCTATGGCATTGAATTTTTCATTCTGACTTCACGTGTCCATTTTAGAATTAATTAATTATTTTTTTAAAATTTAAGCTGGTTCATTATAATAAAGTTGGCAGAATATTTTAAATGCACCCTTTGTTACTCGTGTGTTACAGATATTGGATAACTATGGTTATCACTACGCATTACATACAAAAGCAGAACGAAGATCTCATTTAGAGTCTCAGTACTATTTCACATGTGAATGTGAAGCATGTAAAGAGGACTGGCCCTGCTATGATAGTCTACCTTCTAAAAATCCTACATACATATGTACCAGGTAATTTTTCTTTATTTTATTTGTAATGGGCAATTCAGTGAAATGGATCGCTTTATAAGTAAATATTTAAATAATACTACTTTCATATTATTGGCAATTTAACTAGAATAAAGATAAGTTTCCAGGAGCTTTCTCCTTCTCCTCTTGAGCTAAGTTGGCCCTTTAACAAATAATGTATTTATTGTTATTCCTTCAATACATATTATATTGTCCTCACTAGATGCTTGTAGTAGATTTATAATGGAAGAAACATGTCCTATTGTTTTAGTATATCAGTAGTTACATCTCTGTGATAAACTCAAGAAAAATCTGTTCTGTTAATACATTTTCCAAAACAGATTGATTAAAATTTGTTGCAATGGCTTGATATATTCTTTGTTGCCAATACAACCAACACGTTCATTATTATGGTGGTAAGTTAAGTTCTCAAATTAAATTAAATTAAAATAAAATATAAAGTGATGTTGACACATAATGTAACATAATATGTGTGGGAAAAAAGTATTTCTCACACTAGAACCTAAATATAGATTTTACTGAGTTTTCAGAATTTCTGGAGAAGAGTTAAAATCGAGGTACTAAGGATATGACCATGTTAGAAAATTATATAATCTTGGCACCATACTGCCTTCACCTGCACTTCCAGTATGTCTAGCTTAATGGTACCTTTATGGACTTTTTCTAAAATTGATTTGCAAACCTGTGTAGTCTGAAACTTTCATCTCCTGAAGATTTTTTATATTTTGTGAAAACTTGTGCATGTGGTGGTGAATGGCAATATTTTGTATAGCCTATTCTTGGTTATATAAAAGAATGGTGTAAGCTGCTTTGCCGACTGCATCAGTGAACCCTTTTTTAAATTATTGAAGCATTGTTTTAGAACAATCAGATCAAACACTTCCTATTTATAATCTAGTGTGTACAGTATAATGCATTGAAATTTAAAATTAAATTTAAATTTTTCACAAAACATCACACAGAAAGCAAAAAATAGTGGAAGTCAATTATTTTATTATTTACAGTACTAATTATTCAACTTGGCATTCCTCACACATATGGCTGTCATGCCATCACTCGCATGTTAGATTTGATCTAACACGTGTTTTTGTTCTTTTATAGCTGGGTTACACTCCACTGTGAACGTTCCGACCAGAGTTGCTCTATTAAATACAACTCAAACACATAGATTAAACTTACAGTAAGATTCTATGTAACCATTTTAACATTTGTAAAAGCAAATACCGTAATTTTGAAAAGTTATGATGGCACTTTCACAGTGAAGTTACAACATATTTATAAACATAATATGAACTGAGTTACTCCACTTAAGTTACTCCGCTTACAAATTTTTTGGAAGAACATGTTTTTGCATGCCTTTGCATGCATCCTCAACTACTTGTCAACTGCTGGTCCTTGTTTGCTAGAAGAATTTCTATGTATCCCTGGTGGCGGTTTTATGTAATTCGTGATCAGATTACCTTCAGATGAAATGTCAGAATTAATTAATTTACTCTCAAATTTTTTTCATGTAGATTTTTTCCCAAATTAAAAGTTCTGCAGGTGTGTGGACTGATTTCAATAATTGTGCTTCCGTACAAATTTCATGACTCTCATCCCAATAATGTGCTGCAACAGCTGACTTTTGTCTCTGTTTAAATTTTATATTCCTAATGTGTTCTTTTAGCCTGACATCAATGTTTCTCCTGGTTTGTCCTATGTATACATTATCACAGTTCTTGCAATCTGTCCTGGTTTTTTACTGGAAGGTATGTTATGGATCTGTTTACGTTTGATGATGTTCTTAATGCTGAAATTCTTGTGTGTAGCTAAAGTGATGCCATATTCATTGAAAATTGCAGTAGTAAGTGAGAGTCATATCAAGGATTCAGTAAAATTATTGAACATACAAGAACCAGCCATACAGTTCACAATTAAAATTGAAAACAATAATGTGTTGAATTTTGTGAACCTTAAAATTATCAGATCAGGGAACAAAATCGAATTTGGGATCTTCAGGAAGAATACACACACTGAAAATTACATTAAAGCAGATGGATATAATCCTAGACCTCACAAACATGCCATTATAAACAGCTTAACACACAGACTGATAAGCATACCACTAAAGGAGGAAGAATATGAAAAAGGATATTACCACATTATTATTTATTTATTTATTTAACCTGGCGGAGTTAAGGCCATAAGGCCTTCTCTACCACTCAGCCAGGGCAAAAACATGAAATACATAATGATGATAATAACAATAATTAATAATAAATTAAAACAAGAACTGATTTACCTGAATACAAAAAACGTACATTACATACAAAGAAAAAATTCAAACATAAGTACTTGAATATTATGAATATATAATACAAATGACTAAAATAAAGGAATGAAAAAAACATGAAAGTCTAAACAAATACATTCTTAGTTATTACAAAATATAATTACAGCAGCTAAAAAGAATAGGTTCCAGAAAAACCTAGTAGACAAGAAAATTAACAGATTCAAGAAACAAAAACAACTGTTGGAAACTACCATGTTATCATCCCCAAAAGAAAAAAAAACAAGTTTTAAAAAGTTCATTTACCATCCATGGGCAACTCCAAAATTTCAAAAAATTTTCAATGAATATGGCATCACTTTAGCTACACACAATAATTTCAGCATTAAGAACATCAAATGTAAACAGATCTACACCATACCTTCCAGTAAAAAACCAGGAATATAAAAGATAGATTGCAAGAACTGTGATAATGTATACATAGGACAAACCAGGAGAAACATTGATGTCAGGCTAAAAGAACACATTAGGAATATAAAATTTACATTAGGAATATAAAATTTAAACAGACAGAAAAGTCAGCTATTGCAGCCAGGGCTGTAGCAAGGTCCTTGGCGAGTTTGGCAAATCTGCGCCCTCCAATACAGAATAATTTTTTTAAAAATTTATGTAAAATTGTTTATTGTTTTAATATAAAAACACTGTTATTATCAAAGAAAACCTAAACCTCAATTTGAAAATGAACTAAGTGTTGGACTTTATTTTCAGACGATTGTACTACTTAAAAAATAATTAAATCATAAAATTTATTATCAAAAGTAAAGTACATAATAGGCCTGAGGCCTACTAAAATGTTTAACACATTAATATAGGTAAAAGTATTTCTTTCGAATAGTTGAACCACTTTCATCTTAATAATAACGTATATATTTTAATTTTTATTGTCGTTATATCTTTCCATACTGTTCATGATTTATTTTATCATACTCTGTCAATAAGAAACATCTTAATTAAAGAACGTTGCATGACTGCTTTTTGTTTGTAGACAATCGGCATAATACTACAGATTTTTAATAACCTGAAGGATTTCTTCCATTAACGTGGAATTTTTATTGCTTGATAAATTGCACCACTCTAAAAAAGGCGGGATTTTTCATGGTTAATTTTGCACCCACTTTGTACCTGCGCCCTTTGCGGGGGCCCATCTCGCCACTGCCTAGCTATGGCCCTGATTGCAGCACATTATTGGGATGAGAGTCATGAAATTTGTACGGAAGCACAATTATTGAAATCAGTCCACACACCTGCAGAACTTTTAATTAGGGGAAAAATCTACATGAAAAAATTTGAAAGTAAATTAATGAATTTTGACATTCCATCTGAAGACAATCTGATCATGAAGAACATAAAACCGCCACCAGGGATACATAGAGATTCTTCTATCAAACAACGACCAGCAGTTGACCAGTTGAGGATGCATGCAAAGGCATGCTACTACCAAAAATTTGGTAAGTGGAGCAAGTGTGTTAGTCAGTTCACATTGTGTTTATAAATACTGTTATATTTTCTTTTTAAAACAAAATAATAATAATAATAATAATAATAATAGTAATAATAATAATAATAACAACAACAACAAGAACAGTAACAATAACAATAATAATAATAATAATAATAATAATAATAATAATAATAATAATAATAATAATAATAGTTCTTTTTCCCTGTGTCTATCAAGTTAGATTTGTTTCAGAAACTCTGTATTATGTAGTAGCCAAAATATTTTATTCTTAAAGGTGGAATTTTCCTCAAACTGGGTTTCTTTAAAAGGGGGATTAAATATATTATTCTTATCGTAATTATGCAGGGACTACAAATTTTATTCCTTAAATGCAGAAGTGTTCAAGCATGGTTTTACTGTACTTTGATCCAATGTAACCAGTGCAGCATTGATATGTCAGCAGAAGAATTGATATATATGTTCACAGACAGAGATAGCTAAATTTATCTGGCTCCTAGATTTTTCTAACTCATCGATCCATGAAAGCTTTTTCTGTCCTGAGCTAAAATAAGAAATTTAAGGAAGTTCTAAATTGTATTAGAACACATGAGTGGAGGTATTACACACTATACTTCACTAGATTTTACCACTGACCTGAACATGATTCGGGATTCTGTCTTTATCCCATTGTCATCAAACTCCAACTGTTGACAATGGGATAAAGACAGAATCCCGAAACATGTCCAGGTCAGTGGTAAAATCTAGTGAAGTATAGTGTGTAATACCTCCACTCATGTGTTCTAATTATTAACTTCACTGTGTAAACGTCCTACAATACTTAGTTCTAAATTGTATGTTTACTTGATTGTATTAGACTTAAGGAAGTACTAATTTGTCTGAAAATCAGGTGTATTTTTTCCAATTTTTATAGTTGCATTTTAGGTAAAATTAATTTGAATAAGTGTATGTGGTACTGTATGCGAAGCAGTGATTTTCATCAGTTCAGAAACAATTTTGCACCATACTATTTATAAAATAACACCTTTTGTTTTCTAAACTTTTGGTTCATATTTCTGTTCATGTTCTTTCTACAGGTGCAAGCAATGTTTACCTTCATCCAATGCAGGGAAGACGGAATGCAATATTGTTATCTGCACAAACTGCAAAGAATCTCAAAATATGACTGATATAATAAGAAGGATTCAAAAATCTTCAGAAGAGTTTCAGCAGAATCTCGAGTGTGTGGTGTCTGGGAAGAATGGTGTTTGGACTGAACTAGCCCAAAATATGACTGCTCATCTTAATTTGCTTGACAGACACATCCAGAGGCCTTGGAAGGAGTTCAATGATTGTCAAGAAGCAATCAAGCAATGCTATGCCATGACTGCTAATTGTTACGAGCAGTAATTGCTTTCTGCATAGACTCCTACACATGTATGCTGCACCTTCATGTAAGTTGCTTACCTTGATTTTTGTCTCTTGTATGTTAATGTCTGAATCCAAGAGTATTTTGCCCTTGGATTCAACCTCAGCCATAGGGAATCAATTATGCAAAGTGAAAAAAAAATGTGATCAAAGAAAATGTTCATACTGTTGTGTCGAGTCTCAACCTTTAAATTGCTATGGTTGTCGCTGTGACAGCAGGGAAAATATGCTGAAATTTGCCCACTGAGAGATGATAATTATAAAAGATTAATATATGTAAAGCTTTAAGTTTAAAACTGGAGAATTTTCCGTGTGTTCTTAATTTTTCTCAAATTACTAAAATGCATTAACTCTGCCTTGTCAATATTAAATTAAATTAAATATTGACAAGGCATTTTAAATAAGTCAATATGGCTCTGTTTTATGAACATTGATTTTACTCGTGAAACACCGCTCCTTGATTTCAAAGTTAGCTTCTGCTGGTGAGTTCATTTATTTGAGGAATATGCAGTATACTCGTGACTCTTGTTCAGTTTGAAGTTCACTGTTTATTGCCTGTGGAGACTGTCACTGAACTCCTGAAGGGTTGAAACAAGGGTAACAACAGCACTTGGAAAATTGTGCTCAATCCCAATCTCTCACTAAACCAGAATAGGGAGTGGCCAAGTTGGTATGAATCCTTGTAAATTGCAAAGGGTTTATGATGGGAAAACACCATGCTATCATATACCCATTTTGCTTTTCTCCCTTTTTGTTAATTTATTTAATTTTTAGTAAGACTTCTATAACTTGTAGGCTATAACTTATGATTATGTATAAAGTCGGCAATCAAAAGGCTTTCTTGTGAAAAACCTGAAAGTCAAATTTCAGAAAAATTTATCATGTTTCTCACTGCAGTTTATTTCTTTACCATTCATATGTCAGTCATCCTTGGTGATACGATCCTAGAAGAATATAGCTCTTGTTGTATAGTTCTGTAGATAAACATTTCCGAGTGCTGATTCATTAGTAGCCTTCCAAAACATTCTGGCAAATTTTGCAATATTAAAAATTATTAAAATGTACTTAAATGTACTTAAAATGGACATTCAAGGGATTGGTTGTGCTTAGAGGTGTACAAATCTTGATTTTAGCTTGCCCATACCCGCTTGAACGCCAGGCAAGCAAGTTGCGAGCGTCCCAGCTAGCAAGCAGGCAGGTTTCTTTAGACTTGGATGGGGCAGGTTAAATCCAACCCATCAAAGTCTGAATAAACTTGCAACGTTCTTATCAGCTAAACAACTGTAGTTGCTAAGTGTAGGTAATACTTTCTTGCTTTTCTACATGGGTCATTCCATGTCAAATCAACTAACAGTCTAAACCTTGACCTCTCAGATTTGTGTGATTTTTTTTCAGGTATTGTACTCCCCAAAACTAGTTTAAATTTAAAATTTAAAATTTTTCTGACTTTTGGTTTGTGAGTTACAAGGGTTGAAAAATCCAAAAAACTATGGTTTTCTATCGCTTTAAGATTATTATAAAATGCTATAGCTCAAAAACTATACCACCTAGAGAGCTCAAACTTGCACCATTGTTTTCCTCTGAAAATTCCCTTTAATTTGATGTATCACAGAGCTATGTTTCTTAATTTTTGAAATGTTAAAAAAGTTCCCAAAAACCTTTTTTTGAAATTTCAAAAATACGTACCCTCGAATTTTTTTGGAAAAATTATATGTGTTGTCCACTCTAATTGACTACATGCATGCAAAATTTCAAGATGGGATCTCAATGGGTTCTTGTTTAAAAAAATATTTGACTACCAGATTACATGCTAGAAGTGGACTACTTCTAGGCTGACTCTGTAAAAGACTTCTACAATTCTGACGACATTAGTAGAATGATGCCAGGGAAAAAAGATTGTGTGACCATAAGAAATAAAGATGCAAAGATCCAGGTACAGAAGAGACTAGTGTTGGCAAATTTGCAAGAAATATACCAATTTTTTAAGGAAAAATTCCCAGCAAACAAAATTGGTTTTTCAAAGTTTTGCGACCTGAGGCCGAAGAACTGTATACTGGCTGGAAAAAGTGGCACACATAATGTCTGTGTGTGTACCTTACACCAAAACATTAAGCTAATGATGTACAGTGCAAAAATGCAAAATTTTGTATTAGATGGGGATGACACTGCTTTGAAATCTTATCACTCCTATCTGGTCAAGATGATGTGCAATCCACCATCTCAACATTGTTTTATGAATGTTTGTAAAGAATGCCCTGGTGTTCCTAGACTTCAAGAATTATTGAGTACAAAGTTCAATGAAAAAATGATTGACGAAGTTTCCTACAAAAAGTGGGTAACTGTAGATAGGTGTGTGATGGAAACTGTAGTAAAGTGTACCGATGACTTTATTAATGAGTTTTTGGACACACTAACAAAGCTCAACTCATTCATTTATAGCTAGCCAGCAGAAAGAATACTAAAGCGAAATCAAGGAAAATTTAACTGAAGGCCATGTAGTAGTCAACTGTGATTTTGCGGAAAACTACTCTTTCGTCGTACAAGCCAAAATATAATCATTCCACTGGACTACCAGCCAAGCTACACTGCATCCTTTCATCATATATATTGCAAATTGGAGGGGAAACTATACCGCCTGCAGTATTTTTTTTTATATCAGATTGCCTGGAACTTTTACAGTCACTTTCTATGTATTCCAGAAAAAACTGCTAGAAATCTTAAAGCAAACCTTGCCTTTTGCACTTAAAAAGATTACTTATTTTTCTGATGGGAGCGCTGCCCAGTATAAGAATAAGAAAAACTTCCTTAATTTATGCTTGCATAAAACAGATTTTGAAGTTGAGGCAGAGTGGGAGTCCTTTGGAACATCCCATGGCAAGAGTGCATGTGATGGCCTTGACGGGACTGTTAAGCGGCTAGCTGCTAAAGCCAGCCTCACAATGGCCATATGACCAACAAATTTTAACACCAAAAGAACTTTATGAATTTGCCTTGGAAAATATAAAAAACATTGACTTTGAATATTGCACAACAGGAGACTACGAAGAGACTAAAGAATTATTACTGTCTCGGCTCAGTGAATCAAAAGCAATTGTGGGAACACAAAAGTTTCACTCATATAAACCCCACACAGAGAGTCAAATTACTGTCAACTCATCATTTCAGCCTTGATTAATCTCTTGAATGTATGACAACAGTGAACCAAATAACACCATCAGATTTGGAAAACATTGCTGCTGGTTTTGTGACAGTAGCTTATGATGACTCTTGGTGGCTGGAATGCAATGAAGAAAAACACAATGGCATGTATGGAATACATTTTTTACACCCAAAAGGTCCAGCCCATTTTTTTGTTATCCACAACCAAGAGATTTATTAGATGTTCCAGGAAACACTCTTTTGCAAACAGTGGATCCAACTACAGCAACGGGAAGAACATACACTCTAAGTGCTGAAGAAATAAAGCTGTCTTCTCTTGCGTTGGAAAAATATCTTAAAAAAGATCAAAAAGAAACATTTAAATTGTGTTACCCTCAGTGAAAACTTTTAAAGTGTACAAATACTAATTAACTATGTATGGTAAATACCTAATATTCCAAGAAATACAGTTCTATCCATATCAACAAGTTAAACTTTTTCACAAGGTGAAACAACTTTTACCCATTTCTTTTATATGGGACTCTTTGTAAATGATTAGGCTACAAATAATACTGCAAAACGAAGCAAAAGATAACCTCTACCATTTATAACTATATGAGTTGAGTTTTGGATGATTCAAGGTGAGTGGCTTTGCTCAAAATTTCACTATTAGCATGTTGTATATAAATTAAAATTTATTCTTCCTTCTTATGTTACAGGCATCATGAAAATTAAATTAAAAACAACACTACACATCGTTTAATTAACAAACAATAAGAGGGAAATGTTGCATATGAACCCTACCTAAATAATTTAGTTTTGGTAGAATTAGCCTATGTACCGTACCTTAGTATTCATAGCCTAGAAATAGTCCGCTATACACTTCACTATCATGTATTTTGGTAGTAAAATATTTTTTAGGCAAAAGATAGATTTATGCTGCACCCCAGCCAAGCTTCGCTGTTTTGTTAGTTTAGGAGCAATATACTGAATAGCACGAGGTTTATTGTGTCTCACATTGAATTTCTTCTGTGACGAAACCCTAAACCCCACCTTCCCAGGCGGGCCCATTAGAGAGGAGCCTAGGGTGCTGCATAAAACTATTTTTTCCCTTTTTTAAAAATAAGAACCCGTTGAGATCCCATCTTGAAATTTTGCATGCATGTAGTCAATTAGAGTGGACAACACATAATTTTTCCAAAAAAATCTGAGGGTACGTATTTTTGAAATTTCAAAAAAAGTTTTTTGGGAACTTTTTTAACATTTCAAAAATTAAGAAACATAGCTCTCTGATACATCAAATTAAAGGGAATTTTCAGAGGAAAAAAATGGTGCAAGTTTGAGCTCTCTAGGTGGTATAGTTTTTGAGCTATAGCATTTTATAATAATCTTAAAGCTATAGAAAACCATCGTTTTTTTGATTTTTAAAGCCTTGTAACTCACGAACCAAAAGTCAGAAAAATTTGAAATTCGAAATTTAAACTAGATTTAGGGGGTACAATACCTGAAAAAAAATCATACAAATCTGAGAGGTCAAGGTTCAAATCTCATAGTAGAATTGGTTGATTTGACATGGAATGACCCACATGCTGGTAGAAGAAATTCATCATGTAGATAAATAAAAGGTGGATAAAGTATTAAAAATCGTTTTAGCGTCTTAACACATTTATTATTTTTATTATTGTTATTGGTATTATTGATTTTGATGTTTTCTCGAAAATGTTTGAAAATTTGTCCCATGCCGGACTAGTACCTTTGTTCATTGATAATTCAAACTCTCCACATTTTAGGTTCTCCTCAGCTTCCTTCAGGGTAAAATTCTTCATTCTCTTTTTACTTGCACTCTAAACAGATCTGAAGTTCCTCAACTACATAACTGCACGACTTACCATTGCACTGATATACCCAGTTTCACATTCTTTCCGCCAGGCCTTGCCGTTTCTTTAGGCCCCGTGAAACCCATCAGGTTATGAAGAGCTTGTGACTCATAATGAGAGTATCGTAGCAATCTGGCTTGCTCTCTTGTCGAGCAAGTTAAAAGCTGTGCCTGGTTGCAGTGTTAGAAAAGGGCAAGCAAGCTAAAATCAGAATATGTACACCTCTAGTTGTGCTGCACATGTGATACCCGTAATACTGTGCCAACAAGTGCAGATATTCTTCCCATTGATGTGAAAGTAATAGTTAACAAAAGTATTGGTTGTATTACAGTATTGCATTTTACAGAATTTGCGTTTTGCGGCAACTGACGGCGACTATGGTTTAAAAACTCGACAATGGCCAGACTTTGTTTTAGCAACCCGACATGGACTCAGTCCTCGACCATGGCTTTAAACTTCAACTTCATCTTTCGTTTCTGCAATCCAGTGATAGAGTTGACCTTTCTATTGTATACTTTTTTCTAATTTCATTCATTTTTGGGTCCCTACTAGATGCGTCGTCTGCATATAGTATGCTCTTGTTTGGAAGAAATCTAAGCAGATCATTTATAAAGACAAACAAGAAGGGATCTAGTATGGAGCCCTGAGGTACTCCTTTTGTGATTTATAGTAAGTCACATTGTTGATTAGCCATTTTTACACATTGGAAGTCTGTCGTACAGACTATAGGATTCTATGAAAGCAAAGTTCTTTTCTCTTTATACCATAGTATTTCAGTTTGTCAATTAGGATTTTATGTTGTACTAGATAAAATGCCTTACTAAGATCTATTAGTACTACATGTGTTTCTTCTTTGTCTTCATAGCTTTTGTTATTATGCGTTATTAAATTTTCTACTGCCTTAACTGTGGAGCAGTTTTTTCTAAACCTGAACTGTGCAGCAGACAATAGCATATTGGATTCAAAATACTTTTCTAGTTGATGTTTCATAATATGTTCAATTATTTTTAGACTATGGGAATGAGAGAGATTGGGAGTTTGTCTATCATCTTATTTGGAAATTGGGATAGTTCCTATTAGTTTTAGACATTTAGGATGAGTACCTTCCTGAAACATCCAGTTCGTTAAATATCTTATAGCTTATAGCTATAGGTATTATTATTAATTCTCCTATTAACTTTATGACATAGTTGGATAAGCCATTTATGTCTTCTGTTCTGGAGTTGCTCAACCTTTTTATAGAGCTATGTACATCACTGAAGCTTATCTCCTCCCAGGTGGTGCTTGTGTTTGTTTGTTGTAGAGATGAAGATTTTAGGATGTTGATAGGATCTGCTATTTTTATTTGTGTATTTATTGCTCACAAAAATTCTTACATATAAACCATATTATTAGCATTAACCAGCGCACGGGTCAGTGTCAACCATACGTGCTCACTTCATACACTTAAATTATTACCCATAAAAATACCCAATTAAAAAAAATTATATTCTATTATTTACACAACTATGAGCATCTACAGACGTAACCCCCCACCCCCAATCAGTAAAAGAATATCCTAGAAACACATAGACATTATTAAAACAAAACAAAAAAACACTTAGATTTTCTCAATTCTCCAAATCTAGGCTTTCCCTTACACATCTAACTTTCTGCAGAAATTTACATATCCCATGCCAATTGTGCTCATCCAATAATATATTTAGACATGCCTCCCTACTTCTTTGCGAGTTTAAAAATTTGTCAGGTAGCATCATAACTCTCCAGCGCTCTGTAACTCTACATCCCGACAAGATATGAACCCAGGTTTCGTTTTCTCTGCACATTGGGCATATTCTCACCCCTCTCTCATCCGAAATTCTCTTCGATTTCCAGCTTCCCAGGCGTATCCAGGCCATTGCTGCTCTATCTTCTGCACCCAATCTTTCTATATATGATTCCCTTCCCCAAGTAGCCTTTAATTCTGCTTGAAATTCTAATGACACTTTACCCTTACAGTCAGCCTCAATGTTCTGCCTCTCGATATCAATTAGTCTCCCTTTTAAATAAATAAATAATAAATATAAATAAATTTAGCCTACAATACATCCCCTAAGGGCCAAGGCCTCCTGTATTCACAGGGAATTGCTCTTTGTTTGCTCCTTAAGTGAGCAAGTCTTAAGGAGCTACACGAATTTGTTCCCTTTCTTTGTTGCACTGAACACTGTCTCACTATTCACTGCCTGTCTTGGTTGGATGCGGGTGGTTGCAGTTCACTCTTTGTGTGTCCGTCTTTTAGTGCTTGATGAGTCCTCCCCGAGTCTGTCACTGACGCTGGTGGCCCTTTGCTATTCTTGACCATTGGCCTCCTGCTACGCTTGTGAAGTGATCTGCCCATCTTGTTTTCTGTTGACCCACATTCCTCCATCCAGTTCTTGGGTCCCACATGGTGACTCTGTGTGCCCATCTCTGGTGGTTCATCCGTGCCACATGGCCGCCCCATCTCCACTTTTGGTTCATTGCTACTTTTACTATGTCAGTCATACCCGTGCGTCTGCGAAGGTCATCATTTCTGATCCTCTCTCTCAAAGATATATGTAAGATTTTTCTCTCAATCCTTCGTTGACATACCCTGAGTGTTAATTTTTGTCTTTCAGTCATGGACCATGTCTGACATCCGTACAGAAGAGCTGGGAAGATGCATTTCTCGAGGATCTCTATCTTAATACTTGTTTTCTGTCTCTTGTCCAACAAAATGAATTTGAGGTACCAGAACTTCCTCCATGCTAGGCCTATTCTTCGTTTTATTTCCGCTTCGGTATTTGGGTGTGTGGAGATGGATTGTCCTAGGTATGTGTATTGCTGTACATATTCTATGGTGACCTGTCCTAGCTGTATTTGAACTTCCTCGTCATTTGTCATAATTTTGGTTTTACTTGCGTTCATTGTTAGGCCTGCCTCTCTGCTAACTGTGTCAATGTCCTGCAACATTTCCGTCAGTGTTTGTGCTGTGTTCGCTATGATTATGATGTCGTCTGCAAACCTGAGATGAGTAAGCTGTTGTCCATCGATATTGACACCGTATTCTGGTTTCCATTTAATCTTTCTAAATTGGTGCTCCAGAAGGCTGGTGAACAGCTTAGGTGACAGAGGGTCTCCTTGCTTCACTCCCCTTTCAACTTTGAATGCTTTACCTTCTTTTTCTGTTAGAATTTTTGCTTGATTCTTTTTGTACATTTTCTCTAGAATGCGGACATATTTAGTTGGGACTCCTTGGTGCATTAGTGCCTGCAGCACACAATTTTGTTCAACTGAGTCAAATGCCTTGTTATAGTCAATGAGTGCAATGTAGAGTTTGTGGTTGAATTCTTGGGCTTTTTCAATTAGTTGGTTGATAGTTTGTAGGTGGTCTACAGTGCTGAAGCCAGTTCTGAAGCCTGCCTGCTCCACCGGTTGGTTTGAGTCAAGGGTCTTGGTCAGCCGTCTCGTTATTATCTTCATGAACAGTTTGTACAAATTGGATGATAGACTGATTGGTCTGTAGTTGTTGATATCATCTCTATGTCCTTTCTTGTGTAGTAGTATAATTGTGCTAGTATTCCACATTTCTGGTATTTCTTCAGTCTCAATTATTTTGTTGAACAAGTCTCTAAGTACTGGTATTAGCTCTTCTTGTCCTAGTTTGAGGTATTCGTTATAGATGCCATCGTCCCCTGGGCATTTGTTGTTTTTCAGTTCTTTCAAGGCAGTTCTGACCTCACTTGTCAGGATTGGTGGAACATTCTCAGTGTTGTCAAGTGGTGTGAGAGGGTTTTGGTTTTTGTTCCTGTTTGTCTGCGAGTTTTTGTACAGTTTTCTGTAGAAAGTGGTGGCTTGTTCTATAATTTCATCTCTCTGTGTCTTCTTTTGTCCTGCATCATCTTTTACTCCTAGCATCCAGTGCTTCCCCTCTGATAGTGTCTTCCTTACTCTCTTTATTGATTTTGAATTTTCCATTATCTCCTGGATCTGTCTGTGATTGTAATCCCTTGTGTCTTTCCTTATTTCTCTTTTAGTGTGTTTGTTGAGTTCTGTATAAGCTTCTGCCAGTTGTGGATTATTTTCCATTTGTTCTTTGAGTGTTGCTCTCCTTTCTATTAATTTTATAGTTGTTTCTTTTAACTTGCTTCTCCTCAATTGTCCATGTGTGTCAAGCTTTGAGTTTTCGGCTGTTTGTAAGATATTTCTTTCTATGTTAGAGTATAGGTCTTGAACGTCTTCCTCTCTTCGGTTAACTGGTTCTTGTATTGCCCGCTTTAGTTCTGATGTGTACTTTGTCTTGTCAAGTTTTGCTGGTTCTGTCGGCCTTTGCTTGAATAAATGGCGTTTCTTCTTATGTACAGTAGTTTGTAGGCGTACCATTCTATGGTCTGTGTCGAAGCGTAAACCATTTAGCACTTGTATATCGCTTACGTCTTTCAATTTGTCTGTAAGTATAAAGTCTATTTCATTCTTGGTTCTTTCATTTGGTGCCCGCCAAGTCCACCTGCTGTCTGCTCTCTTTTGGAAGAAGGTGTTTGCAATCTTTAATTTGTGTCCTTGTGCAAATTGTATGAGTTTTTCCCCTCGTCTATTCCTTGTTCCATAGCCGTACGGTCCCATAGGCTCCTCCTCCTCCAATTCCTTGTGTCCGACTTTGGCGTTCATGTCTCCCATTACAATTAAGTTATCTGCTGGGTGGTTGTTAATTGTGTCATCTAGTAGAGTGTAGAAGTCGTCACACTCTTGTTCAGTGCTTGTTTCAGTAGGGGCATAGGCTTGGACTATAGATAGAGTTTTGTTGTGTATGAGAAGGGATAGTACTGAGATTCTTTCTGATATCCCGTTTATGTTCGTTATATAGTTCCTCATGTGTTTCTTGATGATAAATCCTACCCCCCTCTGGTCCTTTGTTTCGCCTTTGTAACAGAAGATATCTCCGTTGACTTTTTCTATTATTGCTTCTCCTAGTCTTCTAACTTCGCTGATTCCTAGTACCCATGTCAAATTTTATGTTTTTAAGTGCATGTTGTAGTTCTTCCCTTTCTTCTAGTCTCAGTGTTCTAACATTTAGTGTTGCTAGCGTTAGACTTGTCAGCCTATCTGGGGATTTTGTCTTGGTGGTGTGAGTCTTGTTGTTGTTGAGGGTACCATGGACTGTCGGAAGTTTTTTGCACTAGAGTTGGTCATCTGAATATCTTTCCAATGTACCCATTTGTTTTTGAGTAGGATCTTTTGATACCCCACTTTGACGTCACTATCACCATCTTCTCTTTTGTCTTGCTAGTTGCCTTAGTTGAGCTTGAATTTCCCGTTCTGTTTTTGTAAGGTCGCTATCTATGTATGTGTCTTGACCTTTAAGCATCTTCTTGTTTTTTAATATTTTCATTTTGTCCTCAAAGCTCTTGCATACTACTCTTACTATTCCTCTGTTGTCTTTATCATTCCCGCGGTAAGTTATGCTGTTGAACTCCGACGTAGCATCAATTTTGTGGAGTATCTTTTTTGTTCTCTCTTCTGTCTGAGCTTCGTTTTCCCCTGTTGCTATCAGTGATTTGTCTTTGATAATAATGTTGTTTTTCCTGTGCTTGCGCATTCTATATTCTTCTTGGTCTGTTAGAAATTTCATTCTATCTTCTATAGCGTCCATTCTTTCTTGTGCTTTGTTTCCTACATTTTGGATTTTTTCCTCCAGTGATGCATGTTCCTTCTTCCATTTTTCCTCCCTGCCACTCATCTCTTCTCTTAAGGTTTTCATCTCTTCTTTCGTTTCTTGCCGAAATTCTTCATTTATTTTTTTTCATGTCTTTTAATTCAGTTATGATTTCTTGGAACATTTCTTTTAGTTCATTTGTTGTGTCATTTGTTTTTGCTACTTTTTTCGTATGTTCGTCATCTGTATCAGTTGACTCTGAATCTTCATATCTGGCTGGTTTCTTGCTTTTCTGCCTTTTATTGTCGGTCGTTTGTGGTGCCATCTTTTGAACTCTTTTGTTGCTCCTTTTTCTTGCTCGGTGGTGCTTGCAATTTCTTTCTGTGGGCCTAGGTCTCTTCTCTCTGTCTGACGTCACTTCCGGTATGCAATGTCTGTAGTGGTCATCCCTAACCTATGTACGCCCTTTTCCATTTACAGGTAATTTTCCGTGTGTTAGAAGTATATTCCTTCGTTCCTTTATATCTCTATTGCTGTTCAAACCTTTAATTGTTTGCTCTCTGCTGTTTTTGTCGTCCCGTCGTCCTCTTGTGCACTTTTTTCTACTATTCTCCGTTCTACTTATTTTACCGGAACTTTCACTCCTCCGCCATTAAACTAATTCGTCTCCCTTTTATCTTCCTTTTATCTTCCTTTTATCTTCTTCCAAATATTTTTTCTATTCTCATTCCCTTTCTCCCACACCCACCTCATACCTATACCCTCCAAACCCCTTTTTATGGTGGACGCCCAGCTTGTAGTTTCTAGATTCTCAAGTTGTTCATTGTAACAAATAAATTTTAAAGATGTGTCTTCAGCCTTCAATAAATTTAACCAGTATTTTATTGCCATAATTTTGCAGAATGTTGTGTCGCATGTAATTCCCCACTCTTTTCTCACCCCTCAAGATTATTTTCAGGAAAATATTCTGTATTCGAGCTAAACTCCCTAATTTTTCCCACCCCCAAAGTTCGGCCCCATACACCATTGTTGCTCTCGTCGTAGCATAATATATTTGCAATAATGTAGCGGCTTAGTTGCCTACATTAACAAAGAATTTATTGAACTATTTTGCAGACATCTGAGTATCCTGTTTGCTTATTAGTCTATTTACCATCCTTCTAGTTTCGTGGTTAATTATTTTCCATGCAGCTTTGCATTTATTGATATAATAATCATTGGCTTGTATCTTTGCTAGTATAATTTGTTTTTTATATAGGTTTTTGAGCTTTGTGTAAGAATAAGTTAAAATCAATCAGAAATAAAAACACTTGTTGCTCCACTTACATAATATTAGGCAGGACCGGTTTCAAGGAAGATCAGCTTCCTTATCTTCAGCTGGACAACGTTGACAACTACATTAAATATAATGTTTACAACCCAAGATCACACCAGTTCGCTATATTACACAGCTTAATACACAGACTGATATATATCCCATTATCAGAAGTGGAATATAGGAAAGAATATATACATATAAAGAAGGTCGCTGTACAGAATGGCTTCAATATGGAATTCATCGATAAGATGATTTCTAAACATAGAAAAAGAAAAATGATCAGAGACAATTGCACCTTAGCAAACAATGATAATGAGAAGCCGATATATAGGAAATTCACCTTCCACCCGAAAGTATTTTACAGGTTTGAGAAAGTATTCAAGGACGTGAATATAAAACTGGCTCCACAAAATAAATTCAACCTTAGGAACCTACTTAACCACCCATTAAGAAATAGTGTTCCCAAACTCAAATTATCAGGCATTTACCAAGTTGACTGTAAAGATTGCCACAGTATATATATCGGACAAACCAGAAGAAACCTTGAAGCTAGAATGAAAGAACATTTGAACAACGTCAGATGGATGCACACGGAAAAATCGGCCATAGCTTTTCATGCATATACATGTGACCATCACATTAATAACAACATAAAATTGTTAAAACATGTTAAAAGACCTTTAGAATTAATGACATGGGAGAAGATTTTCATTTTAAAAAATAAAGACAGGGCAATGAATTTTGATATACCATTGGCCGACGAGATTTTTAGTTTGATCCTGGGGAAGACAGATGGCAGCACAGCGCCAACTACAGACTTGGATCTCCCAGCACCACACCAGTCGACATCCAGCTGAAGATAAGGAAGCTGATCTTCCTTGAAACCGGTCCTGCCTAATATTATGTAAGTGGAGCAACAAGTGTTTTTATTTCTGATTGATTTTAACTTATTGACATGCTCTACTGTATACAAATTGCTTCATTTTGTTTTTTTGTGTAAGAAGTTATAAGATCAATATTGAGGTTTGATTTTTTCATAAATAGTAAGCAGTTGTATCCTAAGTTTTCTTTAGTTGAGGAGTTTACCAACTTTTATTGGGTACAATCTGCTTGCTCTTCATTCTGTTTTGTATTTTAGTCTTGAGTTGGCAGCATTCATTAAAGTTATTAGTTAGGAAGTTCATAAAGGATTGAAAGGTATTTTCCACCTCATGATGTTTCGTGAGTAGATCTATCCAATGAACCATAATTAGCCTTTAAAAAAAATATATTATGCTCGCTTCACTTAAGTTTCTATATACTTGGATATCTGTATGTTATTCTTTAAACCATGTTTGCCCTCTTAGTCTAATGTTGAGATGCAACGCTAGATGATCAGCAATTTGAGGTTGGATCGTTTTACATTCTACATCATCTGAGGAAAGATTGGATATAATGTTGTGTAAACATGAGTTATATCTAGTCTTTTCACTGTTTAGACAATAGAGGTCATAGTATCTCAGCATATTCAGCAAGTTGTCAGTTTTCCTATCTTTCTTCCATGGGTCTAAGTTTATGTCACCAAGTATACATATTTTATAGTTTTCATATTTGAAACATTTTGTAAGGTAATTTAAAATGTCCTGTAATTTATCTGTTAGAACCTCTACTGAAGCATTTGGAGTACGATATAGTGAAATTACTATGATTTTAAGTTTTGGTAATTCAATTGCCGCAACCTCAAATTGTTTTTCTTCACATAAGTTTGAAACGTCGACACCTATGTCCATGTGGCTTAGTTCATTTTTTAGGTATATTGCTACTCCTCCATACTTGTAATTTAATGTAAAGAAATTTTAAATGCTTGTGGGACATAAAGATTTACTTCAAATATTGAGCACCAGTGTTCATTTATACATAAAATATCAATATTAGTACTTACTAAAAATACTTCTTCCTCATAAAATTTCATGTGAAGTATAGAGAAGTTTATTTTTAGTTCTAGAGTGGTTTTCTTTGGCTGTGAGTGTTATACTTAGGTTTTCTTTTGTTGTTTTTCAGTATTTAGTTGTGACTGTTTAGGGCCTTAGCTCGTGTTGTGAGAATTACAGTTTGTCTCCATCAGTTTTTTGCTTGTTCTGTCCTTTCTAGGGGCATTGGGGTAGTGTTATTTGAGTGAGCACTTTCCTGACTGCCTTTTTGAATTTGTATGATTTCTTTCACAATTTCCCACTTACTTTGTTTGTTCAGGTGTAGGCCATGTCTGGTATAACACTGTCTGGCTAGTTTCTCTGTATTTATTAGTTGTAGGGGAGAGGGGGTCATGTTGTTACAATTTTGCATTTTTAATTTTTGTACACTTTATTTTTTACGATATTGGTCTGTAATCACAATTACAATGAAACCGCCCTATTTGACTTTACATACGTAAAATTAGAATTTCCTTCGCTAAATATTTTAGCCATAAATTCAGTTCTTTCCTCACGTGGCAATTTGTTACAACATGCCCCACTAGGGGGCTAGTTGTTACATGCCATGGGCAAGTTGTCACGCTGCACTCAATAATAGAACAAAACATATTATCCATAAATAGCCTACAGCTAATTATCTCAATAACATGGTGATACATTTTAACATTTTTTAGATTTAATTGAGGTCTGAATTCCGAATTTTTGCAGTTTATCTAATCACTTTCGTCCAAGTCCAAGTCTGATTTGCAGTTGATACAAATAAAGAGTGGATCGTTGGATGCACAAGCACCATGTGCCCACTTCTCACAGCTTCTACATTGGAACTATTTTTCGCCCTGCTTGGATAAAGACCAAGGTTTCAGGCACACAAGGCACAGACATTCTTCATCTTCTCTGCTGGATTCATAGGTCTAGCAACAGAAGTCTTTTTTGAATTCTTTTTGCCGCTCGTTTTCTTCTCACTCAAAAATAACTTTATTTTACCAATTTCTTCTTTTACTTCCTTTTTTGCTTCTTTTCCCAATCGTTCTGCTTCCTGTGTTTCTAGTGCATTTTTGTGCTGGTTAGGATGGCAGACTTCAGTTTTCTTCTAACGTTATTGTTTTTGCATTCTCCTGCTTTAGGAAAAGGATGCAGTTGTTTTGGCGTTTTAGGACTTTCTGTTTGCCTGTTTTCTCCTGTGTTACCAGAACAGTTCGAAGTACTCGGAGTGGAGGGTAGACCTACTCCAACACTATGAGATGTGGAAGGAAGATTTTCTTCTTCATTTGTGATTGGTCGATCCGTCACTGAAGACTGTAAAAAATCTCCTTCTGAAAAAATTTCCCTGTTGAAAGGCCATATTCCTGATGACTGAAATCCTGACAAGATGTTCTTCGGTGTTGCCACATTAGCTAATGCAGTTTTTGCTAGAGTTGGCAGGTTGTAGATAGTCATCATCTTGCCAGGATTACTTTTCATCCAGCCATCAGAGGCAGCATTAATAAACCTCTTGAAGGGTCCATACACCGACAAGTCCAATGGCTGGAGTTTATGGGAGGTGTGCGATGGAAACGATAGGAGCACCACACCGTTGACCTTGCAGTAATTTATTACAGCGATGGATAAATGTAAGATATGGTTATCCAAAACCACCAGGACCGGTCGCTCTTTGCTGCACCTCGTGTGACTTACAGAGTGCTCCATGAAACGAAGGAATTCCTACTTCGTTGTCCATCCACTTGGATTCGCAGCTCCTATACATCCTGGTGGCCCATCAGTCAGGAAGTGATCCTTGAACGTTTTTTGGGGGGATATGAAAAGAGGTGGGACTGAGTTTCCACAAGCATTAACTGCAAACACCATTGATACCAACGTACCTCGTTCACCTGAAGTAATTGATTCTACTTGTTTGGATCCTTTTATGGCAAGCACTTTGGTGGGTTGCTGGACTGTCGTTATACCAGTCTCGTCGATATTCCAAACATCTTTTACATTTGAAATTATATTTTTCGTATGCAGACCCTAAATTATTTTGAAATTCTTGTGCATTATGCTTGTTGAAGTTTCTGGCCCTACTCAGACTTGTAGCCTCTGGCGTTCTAATGGACAGTGTGTGGTGCCGTTTAAGAAATCCTTTTAGTCAGTCACAAGAGGCTGTTTGCAAATCACTCTGATTATCTGGAACTTCTATTGAGTTGCATTTTGCATATTCATATGCAAGACACCTCAATTCTGTGGTGGTTAAGCCATAATATATTCTGGAAGAGTGTTTTGCATAATTTACCAACTCAAGTTCTTGGGTATCTGAAAAAATTTGGTGCGGCTTGGCATAACCCATTTGTATCAACTGGCCTCTTTCTTGGACTCTTTCCTTCTTAACAAACCGGAAGAGAGTCATGAAGTTCATTCCGTGCGATTCAGCAGTTTCTCTGATCGAACTCTTTGCAGATGAGACATCCAGGAATGCCAATTTAAATGTTTCCAGTGATGTATTCCCTCTCTCCGTTTTGCGTTTGTAAGTACGCACCATGATTCCTAGGAGTAAAGAAATAAAATTTATGAAATTATTTTGCGACAGCTTGGGGCATGTTGTTACATGTAAGAATGTCCCCCCTACCCGCTGCAACAACTTTCCTCGCTCGCCGACAATTTGTTTTTCAAACCTATACTCCGTTACACAGTAAATGAAATACATACTTTCACATGCATTTTCCTGCTAAGATATCAGGCTATGCTCTTAGAAACTTTGTAGTACTAACCTACAACACAAAGAAAACCAGATGAGTTCAAAGTTGAAATTTTATTTTAACTCGACGCAGTTGCCAAGGAGACAAGGAAGCCATAGTGTGTATTGTAGAGTCAGAAAGAAAGTTTTAATGATTTTCGTAGTAAAGTGATGCGCATAACCTGCTGCCAGTGAAGTGCTGCAGCCTAATGGATGTTTTTAAAACTAGTATGTAACAACATGCCTCTGTTAACACTTGTCCCCTACACGCCTGAAGCTATTACAGATCTTTTCCAATCTTCTATTGCATGAATCTATACTTAAATTTACTGGGAATTATCTGGTAGATCATACCTTATGGAAACATTCACTATTATTACATTTCTCTGCCGTAAATCGATGGTTTACTGTGTAGGTTCCCCCATTCCAACACTATTTGAACCTGCCATCAGCACTACATAGTCTTTCTCGGTGAAATTTTTGCATTCTTCTTCGCAGTTGTGTGTGATCTCTTCAATCCCTGCTCCAGGTTTTACCATGCCACTTACTCCATTAGTTGCATAGGTTAGGTTCATGCTGATTCCTCGTCCTGACTGTATGCATAGATATTCATTCTGTTCCTTGTTGTTTTTAATTTGTTATCTTGTGAGGTTTTCGTTCTTTGATAGGACCAGGGCTTCACTGTTGACTTGTAGTACTGAGAGTGTGTTGTTTGTCGCGTAGCTTTCATTGTTTGGTTGATTTAGCCTACGGGCTAGAGCACACTGCTTGCGCCATGTAGTGGATATTAGAGCCTGCTGCCAGTTTTCTGACATCCTGTTTACTTTTTAGGAGTTTGTTTCCCTTTTTTAACTGTTCGTTTTCACATGCTATTTCTTTCAATTCTTTGTTGAGCTCTTTTATTATCAGCTCAAGTGATGCCACAGTTTCTCTGCTGTCTTGACTCATCATACCTTGTTCTGTAGGCGTCATCAGGTTGCATTCTCTTCCTTTGTTCGCAGATGTTGGGCAGATCCATAGTTAATCTTTCATTGACTTAATATTGACATTACCACAGCGAAAATGTAGGTTTTTAAAACAATTTCCACATAGGTCACCATTTTATACTATTTTGTTACATTTTCCGCATTTCTCATCGCACGCTGTTAGTTCTTTCTCAGAGCTCATTGATGCTATGTCTATATTCGGTGTCATCTTTATGTGCAATGTTATTTATCACCCGTCTCGTCTTGTTACCAGGCTTGTGAATCTTTGAGAGGCCATGAATCTTTGGCAAAGTTGAATTAGAAACTTTTATTAACTTTTTCTCTATGTCTGGTATAACTAGAATTCTGGATAGCTTTGTCAACAGAAGCATTACATCTTTTTAGTGGGTCCCCTTCAGTTTCAATGAATTCCTCTCCTAACAGATGTGATTCTATTCTTTCAATGTAATCTTTTCTATCCAGAATGACTATTTTATTTCCTTTGTCTGCTTTGGAAAAAACTGTCTTTTTCAATGATTGATTTCAATATGGGTTTGTATGGGTTACTATTATGTTTATCTGTGGCTTTGTTCCTAAGGATAGGTTCTACTTCATTCCTTATATTTGATTTTTCATGTTCTTTTTAATCTGCTATTGCTACTTCTATGTCCGCCACATAATCCTGTATATTATTTGAGTAACTCATACAAGTCTTAAGTCCTTTGTTCAAAAACTTCATTTCCTCATTTGAAAAAACCTTTGAGGAGAAATTTACTACATTGTCTTTATTATCCCTATTCAATGTTTCTGTAATCATATCTTTCTTGTTTTTTCCTTGCCTAATATTAGGCCTAAATATATTTATATTTGATTCCAAGACTTTTCCTGTGGATTTATTATCCCATTTATTCTTAATATAAAGGGTTTGCAATTTCTATTTTTTTGGATAGTCGTCTTTTGGTTTAATGTATAAATTAGATAACCAAGAAAGTTGTCTTCTAGGTTATCCCAAATTGTGTTTCCTAAGGTTTTCGAAAGTACTAAGTGTAATTCATACATTTTCAAGTCCATGTTAGATATATTGGTATAGTGTTTGCTTCTTTCTGTTTCTTATACTCTTTTTATCAGCAGCTTTTTGATGGAGACTGTTGTCATATTTAACTATTCTCCTTACAAACATTGGGGCTACGGTACTTTTCTTATGTTAATTTTTTTTTCTCCCATAGGAGAAATGTTTTAATTTCTTTCTTTACATTCCTGTAATTACTATTGAAATCAATGAAATTCTGTCCGTTTGTTTTTTGAATCCAACCAGGTGGCCATGATTCCGTTAGCTATGCGTGTGACCAACAATCATATTTTATTTTTGCCTAGAAGAAGTTTAATATTTTTGTGAATATTTTTATATTGACAAACAAAATGGCGAAGTAAAATTAATGCAACCTTTGTCAGAAAAGTTCCAGGACAAAGGTTGTAAAAAATAGAAAATTGCACTTGCCAAGTCATGATCCTAGCTCCTATCAAAATAGTCCCCTAGGCTATCTATACACAATTGCCAATGTTTCTGGAGGTCTTTGAAGCAAGCAGGGAAATCTTCAACTGTGATGCTTGTATGCCCATTTGTTACAGCCCGTTGGATGTGTGCGATGTCCTGATGAAGCTTTCCTTTCAGTTGCCTTTTCACTTGCGGAAACAAGAAAAAAATCATACAGTGAGAGATTGGGCGAATGTGGCGGATGTGGGATGGTAATAATAGAATGTCTGGCCAGATACTCGTTAACAGATAAAGCAGTATGGGGTCTTGCATTGTCATGCAGTAAGAACCAGTCCTGAGAATGGCACAAATCAGTGCGGCGACATTGAATTGCTTGTTGCAAACATTTCAAAATTTCGATGTAAAGAGTTTGGTTCACTGTTTGCCCTGGAGAAACATACTCATGGTGAACCAATCCTTTACAGTCAAAGAATGTGATCAACATTGTCTTCATTCTCGAAGGTTGTCGTTTGACTTTTTTTGAGGCTGGTGATCCATGACTCCACCTTTCAGCACTTTGACGCTTCATGTGAGGGTCATACTGATAGCACCAACTTTCATCCCCTGCAATAATCTTTGAGGTTAGGCTTGCATTTATCTCCTTCAGCCATCTTACATCATCTTGCAGACAGCTGATTGCTGCCTTTAATGAAGTATTTTCTTCTAATATATGTGTGATGATTCTATTTGTTTCTTCTTCATCATCTTTCTGCTTGCTAGGTCCTTTGGTGGTTTCTTTCCAGCTTGGACACCCATATTCAAGATCGACCTTCTTTTCTATTAAGGCCGGGTCCAGCCTCGCCCACCAAAAATGTAGATATCTTTCACACTGACTACATGTTAAGCCATTTCTCACGACTTCTTCACATTTTTCGCAATTAATGTTTCCTATAATTTGACTTTTTGAAAGAGCAGTTAAACACTTATTATTGTCAGGTGCCATCTTGCCATATGTTGAAGTATTCTCCAGAGTTCTTCATATAGTATTGTCCATGTCACAGAAAAGCACCAAAACACTAATACTGTCAGCTAACATAAAAAAAAACCACTAAAACACTTCACTCGACAATTATACCACAAGGAACTAAGGGATGATAAGTAGATTACATCACTCACCACCCCATGTGACCATATCCATCTGCAAGGTGGATGTTCTGGTCTAAGGGTTAATATGGCCAATCTAAACTAGTAAATTTCTTTCATATAAAAAAAAAATTATTTATGCAAGAAAACTATATAAAATAATTATTAGATAGAATTATTCTAACCGTAATATGTGTGGTATAGGTAGAGGGGTATTGAAATAACTGTTAAAACTTAGTATGTGCAACTTAGTAGCTAGTTTCTGATTCATTTTATATTTTTCATAATGTTACTAAAACAGCTGTGTGATAATGTATAAACACATGCAGTAGTTCAAGAATGCATCTAACAGATAGCAAACAAACCTCAAGTCAATATTTTCAACAGCAATTATTTCTATTTGCTCTCCTGGTAGAATATAATTTCCAACTTAGCGGGTGTTTTTCGTGGCGGTGATCTTGTTTGAATTAACCTTAAATAACTGTACATATTGAGATTAATATTTTTATCCATTAGGGGAAGTGTTGTAAGCTATGTTTTAATAGCAACTTACACAAAAGTAAGCAGCTCTGTTGTTGTATTTTCAATAAGTGGTATTCTGCTTTTGAATTGTTAGTATTTCATGGTTTGGTAAAAAGTGTACTTTTTCATAGGATGTAGAGTATTGTATGCAGAGTTATTTTGAATAAATTCTTAAATGTCTGACAATAGGTGTATTATGCGTGTGTCCCTTGTCCTGGAATATTATTTAATGGTGTCTGTCTATCCCAGCTGTTCCCATCTTTTTAATTTGCAGGGTCCTATATCTGTTGGGCAAGCAGTTTCTTGTGTTTTTCTTCAGGTCTTTGATGTGTTCTATGTTTTGTGTTTTGAACCTTCGGTCAGTTTGTCCAATGTAGAACTTGAGTAATAGCTAGTTCCATTTTCATGAAAGTGCAAGTTCTGCTTTATTTGTTATGCCAGAATCATGAATATGGCCATGGAGATTTATGCGGAGATTTTTATGTTGACACAAGGGGTTGATTTTTCATGAGTTAGCTTTTATAATTTAGGTCATTGGTTACAAAACATTTTCATTTATCACTGGATTAAAAGTGTGTATTGTCCTTGCATTTTTTACTCTCTTAAATCCTTTTATTATTACTTTTTTGTTTAAAACAATGACAGCATTATGCAATCTTGTTTTGGTTTTGAGTGAGCAGAGGAAAAAAGTTTTTGTCACTGGCTCTTGTGCAAAGACAAAATTATTAATATAGAAATCATAGTACTACCCGCGCACGATTTCTTGGGTGCTTGGCTCCCTAGTCCTTATTCAATAGGTTTCATTCAATTCTGCAGGCAGAGCTGAGAACATTGAAATACGAAGTACGCTATATACCCTGACATCTAGTGGCTTTCATTCTGTCTCAGGATCCTTATTTATTTATTTACATTATCTTTTCTGACATATGGAGTTGTTGTGGTGAAAAATACAATTTTGATAATTGCTGATTCCACAAACACGTCACGTTGTACATCCAACACTTTCCTCACCTCTATAAGAATTCCGCATGTGCTAATTTCTGACACTCCCTTGAACTCTGATGTCAATTAAACGGACCGAAATTTGAGCGAACTTTTCACAAAAGGTATTGATTAAATACATTTAAAATTAGGCTTACAGATTTCTCCACTTTTAAATGCCTTACCTCTCTTATTTTTTAAAACACAAAATGGTGAACCATGTTATGCTAAGACTCTTCTTTGTGATTAAAATAAGTCTTCCAATGTAAAAATATTGAGCATATGTTATTCAATATTCTATTCCCAGAGAAAAATGGCTTATTTGATGACCAAACCCGTATGACGTGTAATTAATTGTTACGCAATACAGTCATCCCGTTATATTATTACTTTGCATTAAAATCGTTATACATTAAATGTTAATCTTTAATTAAGGATTGATAACTTTATTTTAATTTTCTTGTGCCTTATTCACGGCACACCAATATGCCATGGCATATTGGTTGAAAAAATGCTGGTGTATACAGTAGGCATGCAAATATTGGTGTATTTAATGTCAGTAAATTTCAACTGATATTAATTTAAACGATTTACAGGATGAAATAGCGAGGATGATTCATGGTAAGTAATTATCCAATTCGGCATTCAATTTATTGTTTGTTCACATACCTCACACTTACGCTGTTGATGCAAGCTTACAATACGCGCGATGCTGCTCAAATGTGGTTTCTTTGGTTGACAACACTGTAGAAAGACAGGCGAGCTAGCTATGTTTTCTTCCCCCGACCCTCGCTTCCCTGTAAAACCAGCACCCAAGAAATCGCGCCCGGGTAGTACATAATACTTTATGGTTGTATGCATATCTTACAGATGTTCTTAGTTATACTGACTACAATAAATAATATGTGAAGACTGTCTACAAAGCAAACCAGTTTTAAAGATCCATTAATTGCAGAAAAAACTGTGGTGCTCCTGGTGCCCTATTCAATGAATTTAGGGTCTGTAAATTTCACAACTTGTCACCAAACTGTCATAGAAAAATTCCTAGAGAATGAGTTACGGACATAAAAGGGGAAAAGGTGTGGAGTAGCCACTTCAAGGGCAGCTCACAAAAACCCAGCAGGGTACCTATTAGAAGATACCAAGAAATGTAGCTTGCAAACAACAGTGACAGATAGAAAAATAAATTATTTTTCAAATCCTTGCCAAGTTAATAATGCACAAGAGGAGGGAAATTCAATACATATGCTTATTTTGCACTGTGGCATTTCACAACAAAGAATTTTTTGAATGGTGTTGCACTTTGAAGAATTATTAGCAGATCTGTTTAGTGCTCTATAAAATTTGTATTTTAGCGTTTAATTTTTTTATTTTGAAAAATTTACGATCATTTAAATAGAGCAGGAGGGTAGCATATTTAGAGGACAGGTATACTACGTGAGAGTGAATGTCCAATCTACAGAATTGACCAACCCACAACAGCAGTCGGTCGCAATTGTGTGAATAAAAATGCATTTGTTCAACTTGCTGTTATTTCAAAACCATGAATGTGACAAAATCAAGCCAAGGAAAGAATTGTAATCACATTTAAACGAACATTATGGTGTACATAATATTCAAACTGCCAGTATGACATATTCCAGTACAAATATTCACTTATTTTTTAATTATAATGTAATTTTTCTTAAGCTCTAAAGTTTCAGTTGCACAGTAAAATGCACATTCGTGGTTCTGGCAGATAGGTGACGACTAGCATATATCAATGTTATAGCCAACATAGTTGATTCAGAAATTGCATGTTAGAGTTTTCTTCAAGTACAAAAAAAAATTACCATCATAATAAAACTTTCAAAATTAGCAATTACTGAGATAAGGCTTTAAAATTCATAAGAAAAACTAATGTTTAATAGCTGTTTACGCAGTTTACTTGCATTTGTTGCCTTCACCAGCTATCCATCTTTCACCTTGATGGGGAAAGTGATAACACTTTTCAAAGTGTCATGCGTTTTCCACTGCAAAGTACAATGTAAGAAAACAATAGTTCATTTCTGTTAAAAAAATCTTTATTTCATACTGTTTTCAAATTACTCACATAATATAAGGGCTATTCGTTGAATACTTACATACCACATAGGCACTTTAGGTGTAAAATATTGCTAAAATCGTTCTGTTTTCCTATTTATGATTTTTTTTGTATAAAACAAGAATGTAAATAGAATCTTACAACTTAAAAGTACTGAATCTGTAATAAATTATAACCTATAAAGGAAAATTTATGCTATGTGGGCATCAAACCCAGGCTTTTAACTGCTTCCTATATGAACTCAGTTACCAAGAAATGTATGCAGCCCTGGTATAAATATTTCTTTGGGTGGCTAGATGTAAACATGTAAGATTGGAAGTTTACCTGGCGAAGAAGCTGAGTGAAAGTTTCTCTGGTGGTGTGGTGATGTTTACCAGAACATCAGCTTCACCATGAAGATGAGAAAAATGGGTTGCCTTCCATTTCTCAACATACTAATACAGAGGAAGACTAATGGAAAACTGAACCACAGAGTCTAAAGGAAGCAGATGCATACAGATCTTTATCTCTGAACGGAGGTAGCTAACACCATCCGGCACAATGGAGAGGTGTCCTTCTCTCATCAGGAGAGCCATTTTTATTTCGGACAAAGAGAGCATACCTGACATACTCAGCCATCTTAGGAAGACCTTTTTACAGAATGGTTATTGTGAAGTGAAAATTCGGATGGCCATAAAAAGGACTGTTCACCAGAAAACATGGAAACACCAGACTCTGAGGATACCACATGAGTCGCATTACTGCCATATTTCAGGAATCTCTCTAAGAGACTAGCTCAAATACTGAGGAAGTGACAGATCAAAGCAGTATTCAAACCACCCCTGAAAATAAGGAGCCTTTTATGACCCATGAAGGACGACATGGGCCTCAGGACCCCAGGTATGTATTGCATTCCCAGTGAGATGTGGACATTAACATCAGCCGAGTTTGGAATCACTGCGTCAAACAGGTGATGAGCAGCCGGGAGAGGCTGGCCAAGAAAAAGACTGAAGGTGGGGTTACTGATACCTGATTGGTCAGACCTGCACAATCAGAATTTGTATTTATTCCACTCCAGGACGAAGACTCGACACTTCATTGCCCATGAAGATAGAGGCAGCGAGGGCCTTTGAAACGGAAACAACTCCGGGGTGCGCGGGCAAAGAGAGTTAAGTCCATCCTAATTCGTTGAGATATGTCCATAGAGTTATAGATAAAAATGTTCTCTACATTTGTGTTAAGTCCAGTAAGTCATAATCACAATTGTACGGTAGTTATGGATGTGTGCCTCATGGGTTTATCCATCTCTAAAGCTATGTTGGGCTGGTATAGTGTGTTAAGTCACTCTAATTCTCAGTAACAAGAAAGTGGACTTAACTCTCTTTGTCCCCTCACCCCGGAATTGAATTCCATACCTGGCTGACCACCTGAGAAACTTCTACATAGTAGCAAAGATTTAGAGGAATATTTGGAACAGATCTTAGCTGAGTGGTCCCAGAAAAACTTTGGCTTGAATGCTGTTCAGAACAAATTTTCTGTAAAGAGTATAGTGTAAACTTCTCAATTTTATATAGTCAGGTTGTGGATTCTTAGGTTTCAAACCTATTGTGTTCTTAACCTGTTACTTATGAAATTTTATTTTATGTTTTATATACCAACAAATAAAATAATCAAAATCAGCATGTAACTTAAAACTCGTGGTAGTATGCGCTTTTCTCAGGTTCCAAAGTTCTTTGAACAAAATTGAAATAAGGTCGTAAGGGTTTTCCAGAGCAGAAGAATCTTTAGTACAGGTCTTCTGGAGGGTCTTTAGTCTGAAATACAGGTTCATTAAAGCAAATGAAACTTTTGACAGAGGTGGAGGAACTGTAGTCAGCATGCTGACTCCCATTGCCATTCTCAATTATTATTGACCAAAGCAGCAATAATTTATCAAGTAGCTACTAAGTTGTCCTCGTGAATCTGAGTACATCTTATTCAAGACCTAAAAGAATCCAAGGACACAGTGGACCTTCCCATGGTGGAAGGTTGTCAGGTCATGCGCAAAGTAAAGGACAGCATGGCTCCTGGACCAATTTGGAGAATCCATATTCAAGTAGTGACTGACATGCTGTTCAGATTTTAAAAAAATAGAAAAATTGTAGTTTCTTGATTGGAGAAAAGGTGCAAGGAACACAGTCTTTGAAAGAAAATTACTGCTGTAAGTTTGCACCCCTTACTTCGTGTGATGTGAAACACTATTTTTCTACATTGAACAGAATTTAATGGAAGACAAAATGGATTTTACTGTTGAAAATATATTAGTGTAATGCTTGGCGCATTAATTAATAATTTTACCTGTGGCTTTCAAAAATGATAAAATTACAGTATTAAAAACACAATAGTGTAGTGTTCATTTTGAATTTGTTTTGTAAAAAACTTGTAAATTCTAAAACATTGCATAATTTCGGGGCTGGGATATAACTGAAAAATTTCAAATATTTCATATTGTAAGCTCTAATGGTACTGATAATTATCTTGATATTTTCAATGACTGCATATGACACTGGATCACACTGATATTGAGATGATACTTCTAAACAACAAATGCATTGCATAAAACATAAAATTCCTGCTGTTTTATCACTTATTCATCTATGCATGAATGAAACAGATGAGTGATGATAGAACAGTCAAGAAGAGGAATGCAGAATTCACAGATGCTCCTGATTCTGATTCTGTGTGGTCAACAAATTTTATTCGTCCTTCAACTCCTGTATATATAGGGCTTCTCTTCAGAAAATATTCTTTCACCATGTCCGTATCTGTTGTGTCTGCAAATGAATAAAGTAAATATTTTATTATTTTTTCTAGAGCTCAATAAACTCTCTTGTACCTAAGTACATTAGGGTTATTGCTTAGCACATGATATGTAATTCAGATTATTACAGTGTTTGCTAGAGTTTTGGTGTAGGATTTGTGACAGCGGGTTTACAGAAAGACATTACAAAGGGGCTTTTCAGATTGAATAGAAGCATTTCAATGTAAAATCTACCATACCGGTACACATATTTTGGCCATTCAAATATTAAATGTTCAACAGATTATTCATTTCACAAATGTATCCAGGTACATTGAAATGAATACAATGTTTTCTTATTGATGTGACATCATAAAAAATATGAACAGAATACACTGTAGTCAGAGAAAAAGAGTCAGATGACTATACATATCGAGAATTTAATGTTCTTTCACAGTAGTGCTAGTACTTCTATTTACCCATTGAAAGTTCCACATGTTGTTGACATAAAATTTGTATTCTGATTTTACTTGGGATAAATGGCATAGATTATATATAATATCGTGATCACTGGTACAGTAAGGGACTCAACTCATTGGACCAGGAATATGGGGAAAGTAGGGGGATGCATTGGTGGATAGGGGAAGGTCTACGGTAGTTCTGGGGTGAACACACTGTATGTTCATTTCAAATACATTTCACATTTTTCTGGAGGTTTCTTACTTTCTGCAGATAGTAAGCTTAAAAGTGTAGAGTTAAATCTTAAATGTGTAGCATTTATTTAATAGTTAATAGTTAGTAGTATAGTGTTAGTATATGTAATTTATCATTGCATTATGATTAGTGTAATTTTTGTGTATAGCGTCATTGCACATAGCTCAAGTAAATGTGTGTGTATGAGAACATCACCTCCTGAAGAGAAATAATTCACTCTGAGGAGTATGAAATAACAGCAAAAGGGGGAGATTAACATATGAGACCAGGTCATATGGGGTTGAACATAAATATTAATATCTCCCAAGATATTTGATTAATACAAATGTAATTTTAAATGCCACTCCCAATTCATAATCAATTACAGTAGAACCTCATTAATCTGGACTAATTGGGACTCTAGTTGTCTGAATTAAAGTCCAGCTTAAGCAAAATAACCTATAAAATGAGCCAGGGTACATACTACCCGCGCGCCATATCTTGGGCGCTGGATTTACGGGGAAGTGAGGGTTGGGGGAACAAAACATAGCTAGTCCGCCATCTTTCTGCAGTGTTGTCAACCAAAGAAGTCACATTTCAGCAGAATCGCGCGTATGGTAATCGCACGTCAACAGCATAAGTGTGGATGCCGAATTGGATAATTATTTCCAATGAATCATCTTCGCTATTTTATGTAGTGACATTTAATAGACAACGATTTAATGTAGTCCAATGCAGTCCAATAATATAACGTGGTGACGGTATTGCATAACAATTAATAACAGGTCATAAGGCTTTAGTTCTCAAATAAATCATTTTCCTCCGGGAAGAGAATGTTATATAAATAGGCTCAATAATTTTACACTGGATGACTAGTTTTAAGCATAAAAGAAGAGTCTTAGCAGAACATGCTTCACCATTTCGTGTTATAAAACATAGGAGAGATAAGGCATCTAAAGGTGGAGAAAACTATAGGCCTAATTTTAAACTTATTTAATACGTTTTGTGAAAAGTTCGCTCAACTTTCAAGTCCATGAAATTGACATCAGAGTTCACGGGAGTGTCAGAAATTAGCACATATGGAATTCTTAAAGAGGTGAGGAAAGTGTTGGATGTTTGTGAAATAAGCAATTCGAAAAATTGTATTTTTTCCCATAAATCCATGCGTCAGAAAAGATAATGTCAATAAATAAATAAGGATCCTGAGACAGAATGAAAGCTTAGTATTGAAGCCACTAGATTTGAGGGTATATAGCTTACTTCGTGTTTCAATGTTGTCAGCTCTACCTAAGAAGTTGAACGAAACCTACCGAATGAGGACTAGGGAGCAGAGCGCCCAAGAAATCGCACGCGGGTAGCATTTAAACACACTGTTCAGTAAAAAGAATGTGTATTTTAAATTTAAGAAATACAAAGGTTATTTAGTATACAAGATATAATGCAATACAGTATTGGGTCCTACAAAATGCAGAATAACTTAGTGTAGTATGGAACCAGAACATGGCATTCAAGGCACACCTTCATTGACCACACTTGACCCACTTAGTGGTTTGAAGAAACTGCTGATCTTTTGTTGTGCTCAGATTTGAACTGTAACTGTATTTATTAAATTATTAAAAGGCTGCCCGGATTAAGCAAAGTCCAGACTAATGGGGTCATACTGTACTGTACTGTTAAATGGCCGTATCCGGTATTAATAGAGATATTCACATGAAACACTTTTATTGTGATAGTTGCTTATTTCCTTACTAGAAATACCTTAAAACAAAACAATTTTTGTTAACCCAACCTTATGTTAGCCCCCCTAAAATAACAGGAAATTGACCTCAATTCTAGCAGAATTTGGACACACTGTGTTGAGACTTCCTCCTTTCATGTGCAATCAATCTCCAATTGACTGGACATGGAAAAAAATGAACGCCCAGTAAAAATAATGGGACGGGCTTTTCTTTTTAAAGATTAAAAACATAATTAAAGAGGATGGGAGGATTATTACAGACATATTGTGAATCAGTACAGTTATAAACGTAATGTAGACCCTTTAATGACAGTATAATTTCATTGTAGGAGCATTCATGATAAGAACACCAACAGCAATAAAGATGATGACTATGATGTGAATGTTTGCAACTCTGATGCAGAGTTAGCCACTCCATTATAATGCCATATGCCATAAGTGAGTCTATGTTTTTAACTGCCTCCATTCCTTAGTCACTCTTCAAAACTACCCCAACCTGCATTCCTTTCAGGTCAGATAAGATTGGTCCCTTACTGTACTTGCTCGTTTTGCTAGGTCATCAGCTTTTTCTTTGCCAATATTACCATTAATTGAAAAATACAGTACCACCTCGGATTTTTCTGAGGTAGTTAGGTCTGGTAGGGGTGCACTCAGCCTCGTGATTCAAATTGAGGAGCTACTTGATAGAGAAATAGTGGCTCCAGTCATGGAAACCACCATTAATGGCCATGGGTGTCGGCATTCTGACCACATGCCTCCCAATCGTGCCGTCTGCCTGTGGTAGATAATGCAGCAGTTGGGTGGTAGGCCTTGTCCCTTCTGGGATTTTAGTACCACGGAGTTAGGTAGTTTTTTTGTCATCAATCATGGATCACTTTTACAACTCTATTGGTGGTTTACATAATTATGTATGGTTTACGTGAAGTATTTTATAGGTTAAAACTAAATCTTCATGAAATTAACTATGCGTATAAAAGGAAGGAGTATTTTTAATCATCTAAAGAAGAATGGTAGATCAAACATTTATTCCAGATACTTGGTTGAAATCTTTCAAACTTCAATTTAGTAATTATATTCTTTATCACAATTTACTTAATTCATTCATCACCTGGCATAAGAACACACTTTTCCATATGTTAGAAAAGTATATAAACACATGACATCTCATTATGAAAATATTATCCGATGAACTTACCCATTTCGTATTCCTTTCTGAATTGTTTCTTAATCATCGTATAACCATCTCCACCATTAGCAGTGAAGATTGTCGTTAAAACATTGTATGTTTCTTTTGGTATCACTGGTTTATAGACAGGTACTCTGCATTCACCGCATCGAGCAAGTGCTTTGACTACTCTCTTCCCATTTGGTCTTTGCAAGTCATAAACTACTTTCAGCCCTGCAACATTAACATAAAATGTTTGTTGTGTACCGTATATTTATCTATACAATTTCATAATTGGGGATGTTTTTATTTTGTGACAGCATTGTTTTAAAAGGAAAAATAAGACTACACACTGAACCTAAAAATAAGTAGGGACCTTAAAAAGTTGATTCAAATCTGTATCAGTAGAAGGCTTGTTACGGTATCCTAACAATGCATTTTTCACCATGATTAGTGCATATAACTTAGGTTTTTACTGCCTACATTGATACGTATGAGTATATAAACTTTTAAGAACTTTTGTATTTATAGTCCTATAGTATCTATCTCTTCCTTCTATCGACATAGAACTTACCTTAATTATAAAAATCCCAGCTGTACTAATGATTTGTGACCAACTTAACCCTTACAAAGCTAAATTTACATGTTTATATAAGCAATCATGTGAAACCATCGTTGGGTTCGAAATCAATCAGAAAAATTCTAATAGAATAGCTGTTTTCTATGTATGATAATTCTAGCACATGGATAAAAATCCATGTTTGACATAAAGCATTACTGTATTATTCTTGAATGTCAGATGCAATGTTTAGATGTAATACATTTATACATCAGTAGCAGTGAATAGGCTATGCAATTATTGTCACACCTACAGCAGCACAGTGCAATTTTGCTAACAGTTCTCATTTCTGTACTAATCTTTCTCAAACTGAAGTAGACAAAGTATGAAATATAAACCATTCAAATGTACAGTCAAAACATAAACGACTCTGAAGGGACCGCCGTTTTACGGTTGTTATAGCCGATAGTCGCACAAACTAGATTTTTTCCTGAAAATTTTAAGTCCCTAAGTTTTATATTTTGAACTTGTTGTATGTGCTATAATAGTCATGAATGAAAAAATTATCGTTTCAGTTAATGTGTTACAGAAATTTATCACGGTACATACTCTATACATAAATTACTGTATGTACTCTCCTACAGTAAATGCAATACTGTCTATTACAAAAGCTAAAGTGTATAATACAGATATGGATACATATTAATATTTTTATGGTAAATACGGAAAATGTATTAGTTTTGAAGATGTTCTCTGTAAAGGACTGAGAATTCATTTGGAATGGTACATTAACCCAAAAGCATAGATTTGTGTATTACTCTATTTTATGACATGCAGTTCGTGAAGTTCCTAAGATAGGCTATTAGCTGCAATAATAAATAAATAAATGACAAATTCTTTTGTATACAGTTTTGTTTTATACGCTATACTTTTTCTAATAAGTTACATAATTTAAATAAATGTTATTTGAAGAGAATACCAGTAGCTTAACGTATAGAACTTGAGAAGTGTGTTCACTCACGCCACCATACCATCTATATTAATAAAAGGAAGTGTCTGTCTTCCTTCCTTCTGTCTGTCTGTCTCTCTGTCTGTCTGTCTGTCTGTCTGCGATGCCCAGTGAAATCTACTCAACGCAGAGATCTGAAATTTTAAACATAGGTGGACTGAAAGGTCGGAAAATGCACCTTGAAACCGGAATTTTAATTTTCGCTTTCGTTCGTGAGTTATGAGTGAAAAACAGGCAGAAAACGTGCATTTTTTGCGTTTTCGAGGCATCAGTTTTCAGTTATACATTTCAATGTCAAATCAAGTACCATTCTGGTACTTAATAACCTATTTAGTTAGTAATAGTAATTGTTTCTTTGAGGTAGTTAATTTTATTAGTTACACCTACAATTTCTGGAAAGGAGACACTTGAGTCCTAAAATAATCACTGATTATCGTTAAAACTGCAATATCCTGCTGAATTTCACAAGTTTTATTAAGAGGTTATTGTATCAAATACGAGTGATCACGGCTTTAGTTCAAAAATATGTCCCAAACTCAACACGAGTAATTATTACTAGGGATGGGTCGATACCAGATTTTCTCGATATCGATACATGATTTTTTTCCTTGATACTCGATACCGTCAACATTTCCAGTTTCAATAAATAGGTACATTATAAATTAAAAGTTGAGAGAACTGTGTAATACCAACTGTATTAAGTGTGCATATTTAATGAGACAAAATTTAATATCAATAGTAACCTATACTTATTTTTAGTCTACATTAAAACTAAAATTGGTTTTTGAAACAGTTCACTTACAAGTTTTACTTCAAAAATTACAATAGGGTTTGGACACTCAGCTTGCTTGTTGGTTGTTATTGAAACGTTTGACAGGAAACGAAACAATTAAGAATCTCTTCTGTTTGGATTTTAAAAGTCAGAAAGTCTTTATGACTAGACAAAAGTCACAGAGTGGTTTTCTCTATTTCAAGGAGAAATAGAAGTATTTACTATTTTTAGTACACTACTAAAAGCAGAAAGAGATACTGCATTTCCTTAAATTGCAGAGTTACAAAAGTATCGAAAAAGTATCGAGTGAGATTTCTGAAGTATCACTCGATGCCGATACCATGCAAGTATCGAAAGTATCGAGGACCCATCCCTAATTATTACTTATTTGGTTATATAGATTTGAGGTATGATTTTCACTCTATAAAGTAAATATTACATATATCTGTTAAAAAATGGTATTCACTTAGTCCCCAAAGCGAATACACTGTGTGCATTACAGTTCTCACTGTTTTCATGATACTTGTAGCAGCATTTTCATAATAAGATGCCCTTCTTAGCATACAGTCTTATAGCTAGCAATCATCTTTACTGATAGAATCCGCCTCACTGCAGCGGACCAGGTAAACTACAGTGGTATAAATCATTCATTCATTCATGTTTATTGTTGTTAGATCAATATATACAGTTGTGATAGACAGTGTCCAAATAATATACAGAACTATTTATATAATAAAAATAATACATTCATGTCACATATTTCATACTCATCAATACTGTAAAAACATTTAGTTTTTAACCAATTGTTTATAACTATTTTAAAATGATTAAGGGTAGCAGTTCTAGCACTAAGAGGCAGCTTATTAAAAAGCTTAGCACCTAAATAATTAAAACTCTTTTGGGTTTTAATTAACCTAGCAAAATTTATATGTATATGATCTCTATACCTAGTATCATGGTCATGATGATCATGGAATTCTAGTTCGTTATAATGCTGTTTCACATAGACAAGGCATTCAAGTATATACAGTGATGGTAGTGTTAGGATACCCAAATCTGCATAATGAATTCTACATGACAGTCCAAGCATGGATGCACAGTAGATACAGATGAATCCATTAAAGATTCCTATCACTTGGAGGGGTGTATGGGTCAGTTGTGTAATTGCTTTCAGTGCTGTAAGACCGTGTAATGTAATAAGAAACAAGAGACCTTGTTCGCTTCTCCTCTTGCTAGTGGAGTTCAACATTCTTACCCTTTTCATGCTTCCTCCTACATGCACAACTTCCACTCATGCACATCTGGCTCTCACCTCTGATTAATTCCACTATACAAGAGTGATCACACTTCTCAAGTTCTATATGTTATGCCGGTAGTGTAAGAAGTGTATGACATTAAAAATTACCACCAATTTTTTCATGAAATTTCTACCAAATTTTTAACTATAAATATGACATTCTATATATTTTCCATGAATTTTTTAAAAAATAATCACAAAAACCTGGCCCTGATTATATGCAAAAATAGAATTTACTTACAAAATAGCAAATAATACATTTAAGGCATACAGTTGTCATGATATAGTAGCGTGTGCTTATGAAAAGTTTATCAGTAACATTGTTCACTCATTATCGTCCAATTTTAACACTTTTGATTTTTAAACAATTCGCACTCTCATATTTCCAGACAGAGAGGATAGGAATAATCAAAGAGAAAACTTCCTGCAGGTAGGAATCGAACACAGGGCCTCTGGATTTTGTAATCACTTTGTTACACAATGAAATATAAAAATATACAATTAATGCAATTTTACTTGACCAGCAGCATGGTGCAGATTTGCTCCGATTTGCTCTGTCGTAATAAAACTTTATCTTAACATACATAAGTTTACACCATGAAGACAGAAATAGTAGGCCTACTGAAAGCATTTTTAAATATTGCTTAAGCAATATTTAAAAATGCAGTATGGTCATTGTTGTGAGAACAGAAAACAAAATGTCATTGGTAGCAAATTTGCACCAGCGCTGCTGCTCGAGGTCTAAGCAATGGGTCATGGTGTTCCACAATTCTTGAATATGATTTACCTGACATTTGAAGAAATTTTCCTTTGTGTTCACTAGGACTGTAATCTTCAACACTCCATTCGAGGGCTTCCATAATGACAGAACCTTTTAACTTCATCACCACCATGTTGTTGACAAAGGGCAGCACTCCCATTATCTCCCTCAGTGTCACATTGCCTGTTAATGGTAAGTTGCAATATCATCTAAAATATTTTATATCTTTATAGTTGTAAAATATGGAAACAGTTTAGTTTTTTACAATACTAGTTAACTCATGCAAAAATTTTGCACTTCCCCCTTTTTGACAAAAGCCAGAAAAACTGGAATTGACACAAGGAATTAGTTTACCATTATAGGATAATTTATAATCACATAACAATTGGTTAGGAATATTTGCTGATTTCACAGAATGCACTAGCAATTAATGATGTTTGTATATGATTCACTGACATATAGCTTAATGAGACAGCACAGTGAAACCACCTTCAAGCTGTAAACATCCGTCATCGAATATGTTAATACTGGACATAAATAAGGAGTAGGCCTATATAAAATGAAATAAAGGCTACTCACATTAAAGTTTAGTATAGGTTTAATATTAATTTTAATTTCAAAATTGATCATAATTGCCAACATTTATAATTTGTTTCATTGTTATGAACATTTCATGGAATTGGATCAACATATTGAACAGAAACATTCTGTTTGACTTTAAAATGTAATATTTTAATTTCAGTATTTTAGCCAGAGTACTTAACTTGCTATAACTCAATGGCCTCTTTCAATAATTGATGGCTCACATATACGTAATGGCCCAGTATTCACTTTCAAAAATGTAATTCATTTACCGGTTTGTGACAGTTCGGCTGCTAATAGGCTGTCTTCGAGAGCCAATCAAAATGCTTCGGGGTACTTAACATCAGAAAATAGAATATATATTTTTATTTCCAAGAAATGTTAGTAATAGTAGGAATTCCACTGCAACCCTTAATATTTTGGGATGGAATTCAACCATATCTCAAGAAATTCCTGGACATTACTTTGCTAGAAACTTACCTTGAAAGGAAACTTGTATAACCCCATTGTTTATTTTTCATTTATACACCTTGACATTGGTTTTAGTAGCTTCTGATTCAGTGTGCTTTGCAAACCTTTCTTAAACAATTATTTCATCTGTTATGAATTGCCTCTTGTAAAATACTCACCATTTTTAGTTGAAGAATCAATTGAGGAGCGAACTGCCCCCCCATTGTAAATTGCAATTGGAGTGTCTGTCCAACCTCTCTTTGAATCTGATTTGTACAATTTTGCCATCTGGGGGAAAAAAATGTTATTAGAGAAATAAAACAGTCAAGAAGTGAAGGTGTTATCTTCAGCTTTTTCTGATGCTGCCAAAAATTAAGATGAATACTCATTACAAACCCTCTAAAGTTAGTTGCAAAGTGTTAATGCTTTGCATTCTGATCCATTGAAAGCTTAAGAACTGATGTTCACTATTGGACAAAAGGAATAATAGCCCAGTAGCGTAAAACCCAAAAATTAGACGAATCGGAAATAATTGCTACAAAAGGTTTTATTGTTTTAATGGCTTCATTTTTTTCCTAATATGACCATCCTAGGTTCCCTTCCCCCCTGGCGGAGTTGTGCTTAAGTGGTGGGGGGTAAAAATGTGACCCCCAAAGGGGTAATTTTGCGGTTTTACGGTTATATCTCTTAAAGTATTTACTAGTTTGTCAAATGTGTTAGGATTATTTGAAGGGAGGAGAATAGCCAATGCTGGAATCATTCTAATGTTTAGATTGAAATCAACGTCGTCACCATACTTCTTTGACAATACTGATAACTGAACTTGATGACATATGCTTTGTCTCAATTGAATGGAGTATCCTTTGGTATTGGCATTTGGAAATTGCTCTTATTTGACATTGATGGGAGCTTGTTCGAAGATGGATAGTATGAATGAAGGAGTCGGCTGGATGCTGTAATCGGCTGCAAAATTATTAATCCCAAAACAAAGAAATATGACATTCCAATGATTTACTTGCCTGTGTGGTCAGGAAATCATTGTCGGGATTTCCAAGTATTGGGTAAACATGTTATCGTGCTGTAGGGCACCTGATTAGTCAGGTATCGAGTGGATGAATGTCAGGTTATTGAACTGCTCTGGAACGTATTATGAATAATCTGATTTATGTCTTTGCCACAGCAACGGTTGAAAATATTCAGATTGGATTGATGAACACTAAAAATAATTATTCATATTGATCAATATGGTTTCAAGTATATCACAAGTTATGGGCTACTTTATTTTTTCTTTATGTAGATCATGTAATAATATAAGAAAGTATTATCTTGAAAACAGTTTTTAAAATCTCCACTTCATTCGCAATTCTGAAGTCACAGTTTTCAAAATCCACTTCAGAACTTACGTGTTCTGTGGGATTAATTATTAATACAGTATATAGAACATTAGTTGCCTGTGATAAACCCTGTGCTGAATTTTTTGCAAATTGTACAGTTTTATGAAATTGCATTATAAAATCTTTTACAGTATTGAGATTTATATGCATGTTATAAGGGATTTTTATCAAAATTTCAGAATGTTTTCAATTTTCATAAACAGTATACCGTCATGGGAAGCCTGGTCTAATAAAAACTTTGCTTTTCAGTGGTGAACATTTTCACCAGAAATGAGCACAACTTACACTTCTCTATAGACGTAACTGTCCATATTGCTATGCTGTCACAACAGTATTTGAAAGGTGTACTGAAAATTTTATCCTAATGAGATTAAATATACGACTGTTAAGTGTTTTTATGGATGCATGGTATAGTAATTGAATGCTCAATAGTCCAGTCAATGAATGCTCAAAAAGGAGTGTAGAGGGAAATGGAAGGAACACAATTTCTGACTTTGGGATTTTGTTTGGACTAGTTAGGAGGTAAACATACTAAAAGTCCCCACTCCTAGGAGGAGAGCGGGGGGCAGGGGGGCCCTTAGAAGATCCATTTTTTCGGTTTTTCGATTATATCTCGGAAACTATGGGTCCTAGCGATAAGACTTTTCTATACAAAATTAAAGCTGATAAAATGCTCCATAAGATTGATTATATTCATTTTTTCGCTATATAGCCTAGTTTCGGAGATATCCGCGCTCAAAGTTAGCTGATTTTGAATAAAATATAATTGCCTCGCGTTTTTTTGCCTTATTTCATTAGCTAACTCTTCGGCCCTTCGTCCTACGAAAAAGTCATAAGGAAGGAAGTTGTAGATCATTAAATTGCCTTCAAGAACTTAGTATAGTTTATTTTTTGTCTTGAACCGTTCAAGAGTTAGAGCAGTTTTAACTTTAAGTGTAAATTCCGGGATTTTGCAGAAAAACTTAACCATCGTATTTTCCATTATTTCACTCCTCTAACTCTATATAAAATCCATTATATACGTATTTATATGTATAAATAGTATGTACTATATATAAGTTGTACATAAATGAATCAATATGTATATATGTATTTTGTAACATATTTTCAAGTAACATAATTATATGCTTATGTATAGTCCAGTCAATGATTGAATGAATAGAAGGAAATAAAAGGAACACGGTTTTTGACTTTGGGACTTTGTTTGGTCTTGTTAGAACTTAAACATACTATAAGTCCCCACTCCTAGGAGGTGAGCGGGGGACAGGGGGGCCCATAGAAGGTCACTTTTTTCGGGTTTTCGCTTCTTTCTCAGAAACTATGGGTCCTAACGATAATACCACTCTATACAAAATTAAACCTAATAAAATGTTCCATCAAGCCTGATTCCATTCATTTTCTCGCTATCTCGCATAGTTCATTTTAAACTTGTATGTGATCGGAAATTAACTTTCTGGATTTCAAGAATAACAACTTTTTTTTCTAGAGTTTGAAAATAAGTACCAAACTGTCTCGGAAACATCGAGCACTCCCCTGTTCGACTGTTAGCTCGTCAATCAAGATCAACGCTGAAAGAGTGTCTGTGACCCCCTTTTTTTTGCTATTCCAGTGCAAATCTATAAGTAGGAAAACCAACGAAGATTTGAAAACTTATTTGCAGTATGAATTAGCCCCTTTCCCGTTGGCCTTCTTCAATGAGGGTGGGATGAGGAAATCGACGAAGTCAGTTCTCTAGAAAGACCTCAATCCAACTATCAAAGATGTACTTGTTATTTGAATGTTATTTGGCAAAGAGGTTCCAAGATATCTGCCATTTGTGATGGATATGTCAATTTTGTGAACAGTCACTATCGTGGAAGGAGTTGCACTGTAGTGTTTGATGGGTACACGAGCTCATCCTCAAGTACAAAGGTCGCTGAGCAGCAAAGCGGTACCGTCTCAGCAAGTCAGTCGACATACATTTCAATCAGGAGACAGTCATAACTGTGAAGCAGGGAGACTTTCTGTCAAATGTCTACAACAAGTCTGCTGAAAGTCACACTACAGGCACATGGAGTCAGAACCCTTCAAGCACGGAATGATGCGGTTGTCCTCATTGTAGAGATGGCTATGGAGTTTTCACATACCACCGCTGTTGCAGTTATTGGTGAGGATGTCGACCTAATAGCCCTGTTGATGGCCAAAACACCTAGTGATCAGAACATAATTTTCGTCAAGCCTGGACGTGGAAACATAAAACCTACATTGTTTTTTACCCAGGAGCTTCAGACCCAGGGACTGCGAGACATACTACTTCTACATGCTTTCACTGGGTGCGATACCACCTCAGAAGCCTTCCGAAAGAGTAAACTGGGATTTATCAAACTGTATTTGAAGTCTCCAGACGTCCAGGGAGCTGCTGCAGTTTTCTCAGACCCTTCCTCAACCAAGGATGATATAGAGGAAGCTGGGGAAAAAGAGTATTTTGAAGTGGTACGGGGCCCCACCTAAAGAGAAATCTAAACGCTTACAGTTACCAATCCTGTGTAAAATCGGTAGCCAATATCAAACCGGACATCTCGTGCCTCCCATGAACTGAGGGGGCAGCAAAAAAACATTCTGAGGAGATATCACCAAGTCGAGATGTGGTTGGGACATGAGCTACCTCCTCAGATGTATGGGTGGGCATTAACCAACAAATTAACCCCGGTGCACAGTGAGCAGCAGGCTGCACCGGATGAAATATAACAAATTATTTTTTGTCGGTGCATAAAGGTATCTCTTAAGTGTTCCCCTACGTGCCAAAACTGCCAGGGGAACTGTCTTAATGGTGGCCCCCTCTTGCACAATGAGGATGAAGAACTTGACATCGATCCTCTGCCAGTTATCCTAGTAGATGTATCCCCTTCCTCAACGGAAGAAGAAGAAAACGTAGCAGAACCCACCCCAGGACCAAGTTCTCATGATGAGCCAGGACCCTCCCGCTCCAAGAGAGATAGGAATTTATAATAACTATTGCTGTTTCATTGTACTATAAGGTGTATATATATATTATTAAATTAAATGTAACACAGTTTCAAAAAACATTTACGAGTTAATGTGTTAGTAAAAAGGTTAATGTACACATTGCTGTTGACTCTCTAATCCCCCTACCCCAATGCCTTTGCGGAGCAAATGTATAGTTTATATATATATGTATATATATATTATATTAACTGTACATTATATATTATATAAATTGAATAAAAGTATAATTGCCTATGTAGATGGTTATTATGACTCTTAAATAACAATAAAGATTCAGCGATCCTCGATAAATTGTCAATTTTGAGTATTATCAAAAATTTCCATCATATATTATAGTAATTGTATTTCTGTAGGGGTAAATGATGGAGCTCTCAAAGTGGTCCCACTAGGTTTGGGGTTCGAAAATAGTATTACACGACAACAAACAATATTACTTTTGAAGAACTACATATATACTTGAAAATATATTATAAATACATATAAATATATACAATTTCTTTATGTGCCATTTATATATAATACATACTATTTATATATATAATACGTATATACTGGATTTTATATAGAGTTTGAGCAGTGGAAGAACGGAAAATACGAAAGTTAAGTTTTTCTGCAAAATCCCGGAATTTACACATAAAGTTCAAATTGTTCTAATTTTTGAACGGTTGAAGATAAAAAGCAAACTAACCTATATACTTGAAGAAAATTTAATGCTCTACAACGTCCTTCCTTATGACTTTTTCATAGGACGAAGGGTCGAAGAGTTATCTAACAAAATAAGGCAAAAAACTCGAGGCAATTTTTTTTTTTTTTTTAAATTAGCTAACTTTGAGCGCGGATATCTCGGAAACTAGGCGAAATAGCGAAACAATAGATTTAATCAATCTTTTGGATCAGTTTTCCAGCTTTAATTTTGTATAGAAAAGTCTTATCGCTAGGACCCATAGTTTCCGAGATATAAGCGAAAAACCGAGAAACGGGACCTTCTAAGGGCCCCCCTGCCCCCCGCTCACCTCCTAGGAGTGGGGACTTTTAGTATGTTTACCTCCTAACTAGTCCAAACAAAGTCCCAAAGTCAAAAATTGTGTTCCTTCCATTTCCCTCTACAACTTTTCATTGACTGGACTACAAGCATATATTTGGAAAAAGAAACCGATTGAACGAGTTAAAGACAAAATTATTTAAAATTTTCATTCTAGCTGCATGTGTTTGCAGAATTATTCAGAATCAAATATGACATGACATGCACTTCGATTAGACCATTACTTACATAGTCAACAAATGCATCTGTTATTAGATTTCCCAGATTACATTCCTGCAAGCGACAAGACTTGGTATCACCATCAAGAAATACTTTTGTAGTTCCCACAGTTTCATCTATAAGTTTAGTCATATTTTTCTCCCATCTCTTCAGTTCAGTTTTTATGAATGGATCTGGAATTAAAACATTCTGCGAGTTAAGTTATATTGGCTCAAAATTATGCTTGTATATGACAATATCAAACACATGGAAGATCAGTACTGAATACCATCAGTTGACTTATGAGGTACAAGATTTGATAATTGAGAGGGAAATATTGTCAGTTTAATCTCCAGTTTTTAAATTCCTTTGATATTTCAATTATATATTTATAAACAGATATTTAAATAGAAATTCTTTGATAACCAGGGCTATCCAACTGCAAGTGCCCGAAGGGGCGCTATAAAAAAAATGCAGTTTGGAGGGCCACATAAAATACTTTGTAAGCAACTTTATCATCGAGTTTTAATAGGTGTGGTATATAAAAAAAAAAGAAGTGTTCGTATTGTTATTTAAATTTATTCAAAAAATATCAAATTACAAAAAAATTTGTGGGAAATTTTAGCATGTTGATTTTCACTAACTAATGCATCAATATTAACTTCAATATTTGTTGTTGATAAATGAAGCAACTGAGCAAGTGACTTATCAGAGAGGGAACATCTATATTTTGTCTTTATAAATTTTGTATTTGAGGGTAATTTATAGCCTACATTTAGAGGCCCGATCTGCGGGCCAAAAAAGTGAGGTCGCCACATGCAGCCTGTATTAAACCATGAGACGTGAATATTGTTATGATATGAAATTCACTGTCAGAGAGTCTGTAACAATTCTTAAAGTTTGATAACAACTTAATATTACGATATGTAATTTATTGATAGAGTTAAAAACTGTGTTAGTGGATATTATAGTATTTGTACCATTAACAACAATTGTTTTCAAAAATTCTTATGAACAAGATAAAGTATATTTTGTATCATTATACCATAGCTTTAGCAATTTTATTTGTAAAATTCATAACCTCTTATTACCTTCACCAATTTTACTGTCAAGAAGCAAAGGATTTCCAACTGCAGACTTAACTTCTCCATTCTGATCAAATTCCAGATGAAGCTGTCCTAAATACTTTGTATATGCATAAGCTTGTACCACAGGTACCTTTCGTCCAGAGTTCTGTGTTATCCATGTTGGATAGAGTCCTTCAGGAACCTCATCGTCTGGTGGGGGATTTCCTGATGTGAAAAGAAGATTTTCGGTTTTAGTTACTTAAAATAGTTTCTGGCGAGACCATAGTTGTTTTAAAGCCTTACCTTTTATACATGTGTCAACCATAGAGCATGTTCTTTTGATTAATTAAAACTTTAAGTTTTATTGAGTTGAGTACTGATTTTCAAAGGGAATGCTTCAGTGTGCATACCTTTAAACTTTTAATAATAATAATTAAAACTGCAATTTTGCCCTTTTGACATTACAAGCATAAACTTAACACTTTAAAAATAAAACTTAAAACTTTAAGAAATGTGAAATTCAGTCTATTGACGTTAAAAATAAAACTTAAAACTTTAAGAAATGTGAAATTCAGTCTATTGACGTTCAATAAGATAGCCACCAGTTTGTATACACATTACAAATTTAATAAACTGAGCCCAAAATGTTTTAAAATGTCCGACAAATTAAAAAAATAATAGATTTTTTTTTTCATTTACAAACAAAAACCTGTAGGATTAATGCATTGCCTTCTTGTTCATGATGAAAACATGAGAATCAGTTTATTATTTAAATTATAAATAAGAATAATTCAGTCTCATCAGAACAGAACTTCATTACCAAAGTACTTATTCACCACATCAAACGACATGATATTTTCTCTGAATAAATAGGAGCAAATATTGATCCTTAGTATCGAATAATTCAACTCCATGGTTATTCGGTTGACTGCTCATCATGGCCTTCATATACGATTATAGGCTATAAATAATAAATAACACTTGACCAATATTAAAGCATAATAGAGTTATTAAAAACTGAAAAGAATTGGCATTTTGATTAAAACAGAGGGATGCCAAAAACATAAGAAAACAACGGTACTGTCCCGTTCAAAACGATATGTATGGTCAGCCTACTGTACTGGGAATTGACTATGTGTCCTCTTCAGCGCCAATTGAGTAACAGGAAATCATACTAACAAGAGCTTTCTCTTTTACCATTAAAGTACCTAGGCGGGGTATCCAATTTAATTTCTATAAATTTTAACAGCGGTAGAGTATTGTCTCACCTGAGTATAAGAAGGTATTGGTGTGTCCACCTATCACAAGGTCTACATCAGGAACCTCTGCTGCAATCTTTTTGTCCATTTCATATCCTGAATGACCAAGGGCTATGAACACATTCAGATCATAGTGTAATTTCTTTAGTCGGGCAATTTCTTCATCAATACTCTTCACTTCATCAAGAAAATCAACATCTTCAGCTTGTGATATGAACTGGAATGGTTCACAGAGATTTTTCATGCTATGAAAATATACTCGGTTAATAAAGAGAGAAAAATCAAACAATAAAAAATGAATATTAAATACACAGAACATCGATGGATTGAATTCTTTCTAATCCATGCATGGAGCCTAGGCCCTCCTCGTGGAGATATCATTTACTGAAAGCTAATTTAGCTCTAATTTAGACTTGGAGTAAATGTACAACATAGAACCCATGGCCTTTAGTCTGTCCCAGAGAACTTTTTGCCCAGAATTTTTCTTCATCTAGTCCCGTACAGGCCACGAACCATGGACAAAATCATGGGATAAAAGTCACATCTCTCTCATGTCCTTACTAGGGAAAGTGATATCATTGTATTCTGTCATTTCCTTCTGCATAAGTGGAAGACCAGGCCTCAATTTGAACCCGGGACTGCTGTCACTGCAGGCTAATTGGTCATAATTTTTAGCTCCCAAAAAAAATTGTCAACCTTGAACTTTGAACCCTTCAGATCTCTGAGGCACTACCAAGGTGACTCACAGAACATAATGTATTGAAATATTTGATTAGTTTAATGTTAAGATAAAGTTCCACAGAATTTTTCCTCTTGAGATTTAAATTCTGTATTGGTAATGTAAAGTATAAAATGAATTTACTTTCAGTTCAGGAAGCACATTACATTACTTTCAGAAGTTAAAATCTATTCCAACTTTTATTCTGTGATGGAAACAAATATTTTTAATTCTATCTTGACTATATAGCTGAAAGGCTTAATATAGCAATTTAAAGTACTCATCCACTATTCATTTTAAATTTTAGATTACCTTTTGTTTAAACAACAAATATAGAGTGTATTCTTGTCACACACTCTGCAATTTTAGAGTTTTACATGTAGCACACTCAAAAATAAGGGCTCCCCACAAGACTGTTGCATTGAATGTTTACACCATGTTAGTTATTTGGTTCAGTTAAACATACTTATTTGCAACTTTATCCTGATTGAATGTTCCATGTGATTTGAAGAACATGATTTCCGATAGTGAAGTCCTATCCAAGGGCATCTCCAGAAATTTTATTAAGGGGGGGGGGTTAAACTCAACATAATTCCAAAGACAACATTCTTAAGAATATGTGGACAACTATTAATTAGACTGAAAGATGTGGTAAGCTTTTCTTTAGCTCCTCCCTTGTTCAAGGAAATGTTCCGCTTTCTGGCCAGTCTTAAGTCGAAAACATCGGCACCATGTGGGCTCAGTCTGTTTTAAATCTTGATTCTGTGCAAGTTAGGTGCTGTTTGCTGTAATCCTATTTACAATGATACTTGTGGTTTCAAAATTAAAGTGTAAAATGCTATGTAGCTAATCGAAGGAATTTGTTGGCCCTGGACCGCATCTACCAATGGGTAAATGACCAAGGACGCATGACCCTAGAGGTGCAAAATGTTTAGGAATATGTGGCATGGCAGCACTTGGCCATTGTGCCAGAATTTGGCCGGTCCATAGGTGTTATAATGGAACAATCCTCGTTAGAAAGAGGGCTAGAGGACATCTCCCTCCCAAACCAATTAAGAGTGTATTTTAGTGTACACTTCCCCTCTTTTGCACCGTGCAGCACGTTTATTATATTACATGTTAATTATATACATTCTTTTCATAGTTCAGATTTAACGCTTTTGATTTTGTGGCATTTATGGTGCACACAATCTCAGACTCAAGTATGAGGAAACGATTTTCATTTTCATATAAGATGTAAGAGGTGGTTTTTATTGTTTACAAATTTTTCTTTCAAGGCTTGGTGATGGATATTATAAATACACTAATGCAGTTATAACAATACTTGCTACACTCGTTATAAAATATTTGTCTTTTTATTCTCCCTGCAACAACTATAGGTTGACAGAGGCATAGGTTACCAGAAGATTAATCAGACAATAAGACATTCCAGAATCCAGAGGGGGGCATCTGCCCCCTTGCCCTCCACTGCCAACACCCATGGTGCTAGCCATAGTTTGCTTCTCGCTGTCTTATTTTATAGCAAAGCCAGAAAGAGACAGAGACATAAATACTCGTGGAATGCTAAGGAAATGTTGGGTGAGAGAATGAATTTTAGTTTTGAACATCATGGATCTTCTCAATTTGCTACATATTTTTACAAGGAAAACAATAATTCTACAAAATTGTTCTAGGACCAATAGTAAATAACTTGGATGATATTCTGAGAAGAATAGCATCGTTTATAACAAAAGAAAGACACATTTATGAGAAGAATCCATAAAACATGAAGCAAACACTATCATTTTAGTGAATTTAATAATACGTTTTGAATTTATAATTTTTTTTCACATTGAGCAGATATATAGTAATATTGATTGTGTACTTTATGTACTGTATATAATGTTGTCTCTTAAAAGACCTATACCAAAGAAAAATGTTAAAAGTACGATAAGTTGCTTCTACAGAAATTATTTAAATTGTTTAAGCCATCTTCAGCTTAAGCAGTTTTGTTAATTAGATGATTGTTAAATAGGTTTGCAAACTTTTGAATATGAAAATAAGGAAGATTTTATGATCAACATAATTCCACTGTGAGGTCCACGTATATTTTAAGATGACTGTGTTAGGCTGTGTATATGCAGCACGTACTTAAAAGCATGAACACAAACTTCTATTTTCACTTAAAACATTGTTTATATTTCTCATCAGATTTGCATTCATTTTCAGTGTTCTCATCTGTTTTCATAAGATTGAAAAGATCAACAATAATTAAAATTGTCTGAAACTTGAAACTCTGATCTGATCAATTGAATGCTGTTCATACTTATTATAGCTTTCCATTTGTTGTTCATTAAAGAGAAAATTCTCCTTGTGTGTGCAATTGAACTTTCTTGCTAACTCAAACAAAACCCAACACGGAAAGAATGTATAATAATAATTAGCAGCCAACCAGTATACAGGAAGTATGACCAACAGTCTTAAAGCCAAAGATTGTAGTTTAACTAGTTTAACTATGAACGATAGTATGCGGAACTTTATTTTCAAACATATTGGATGGAAAAAGTTGAATCACCCAAAACCGTTTTACAAAATGTGGGAAAATAGATTTCGATGAAGAAGTAAGGGAGCTGGGAGAGTAAACAAAAAGGGGGGAAAATATGAGAGAACCCAGGAAATGTGGGAGGGGTGGCAACCCTACTGTTTACATTGAGAAAGTAAACTTTTCTTTCACATCTCGGAGTTGCAAGTCACTTAAATTATGCAGGGGACGAGTACCTTTACCTACAGTAGTAAATTCTTAATGTACGTAGGAACTGGTAATCTAAAAAACTACTTTATCACATCCAATTTTTCCTTCTTATTTCTAAATATTTTGAATTTAAAAAATACCTTCAGTTTACCTTTGTTTCTGGTGTAACATAACCAATGACAGCAATTTTTATTCCATCATTCGTTGTGAAAATAGTGGAGTTCTTGAGATTTGGTCTTCTCAGTTCAGGTTCCTTTGAAATATCCAAATTAGTTGCCAAGATGGGGAAATCAGCTCGATCTATGAAGGGCACCAGACCCGAAACTCCATCATCAAACTCATGGTTACCAAGAGACTGAAAATTAAGATAATCACTGTTAACATCAATGTGAAAGATTATTGGTGTTCAGAAACATAAAGCATTGGCATATGAACTTCCATGCAATGCAATTTTATGTTCGAAATGTACCATGAATGTTAACATTAATATTACATAGGAATGCCTTGAGGTTTAGGGAGATTCGTCTATAGAGTGGATTTTAAAACACCTCCCAGAAAGTCTCCCGCAGAAGTTCGGCTGGGAAGAGTTTAAACATCCACCCTACAGCCCGGACCTCGCTCCCAGTGATATCCATATTTTCCTATACCTTAAAAAATGACAGGGAATGACAGAGAAGAGGAAATGATTGTCACACAGTGGTTCAAATCCCAGGCGGCAGACTTCTACGACACAAGCATTAAAAAGTTGGTCACACGGTGTGGCAAATGCCTCAATTCCGGTGTCGAATTTGTTGAAAATAGCTGAACGCTTGCTGTATCTGTTGCAATAAATATTTTCATGAAATTGTGTTTAAACTGTCCCAGGGAAACTTAATTTCTGGACGCGCCTCGTACTGTATAAACCATTAGTAAATGCCTTAATTCCTCTTATAAAATTGCACATGTTTGCACTTCGAATATCAACTGGAACGTTACTATAAAATTTAGGTCCCATGGGTAAACGACTCTCTTAGTTTAAAATTAGATTTGATAATGTTATTTTTGCTGGTCTCGTAATGAATGAGAAGCTCCTTTCAAAAATTTAAATTCACTTTCGAACTGTGCATTAAAAATCAGAAGGTCTAATTTACGTAAATTAACCGCTATCAAAATTATTCCAAATTCAATATAAATTGACTCGCAGTGTGTTGTGTATTGTCATAGTTATTCTTTCTTCTAAAAACTTTTTTCTGCAATAAACTATTAAAAGTGAAAACTAATAATTAGCTTAATTATTAAGCTCGTATGTTAAATGTTTCGTCGAATAAGAAATATCTTATTTTTACCGCTCTTGTCAGCTCTGAGTGTTATAAACAAACTTTTTAACACTCTTATCAACCATATTCCTATTGTAACTTCTGTTGAAGGGTATAGGAATATTATTGCACTGCATATGTGGAATATCTGGTTCAACAGTCCTTAATTCATGGTATTTTATGCATGATTTGATAAGCGTTTGTTATTTCTGAACATTCCAATCAATTTCGTTTACCAATTAAAACTCGCTTATGTCTCAGTTCATTTTATTGGTACGAGATACAATAATTGAAATCGATACCTAATTTATTTCTGAATAGACACCACTTTCAAAAGGACTGATTGATTATCGTACTATGAAGGCGGGATACATTAAGTCATTCTTGGTCCACAAGGCATGACCTTTAGAGCTAGAAGAACTCAGATGTATGCATATATCAACATATGACACGGCGATGCCAGTTCAGCAGAGAAATTCATAGTCCAATATTTAACGTAGTTTACTAGAGAAAGGTTGAACTGAGGTTTGTTAGTCGAACCAGGTGGGTAGGTTTTGAATCCAGGTGACAGGGAGTGCATTCTCTGCTGGATGGCCCTCCATAACTACCTTGGCCACATTCAGCTTTTAGCTCTTCCACTGTCTGTAGACATGCCGGGACATATTACTGTGATTCACCTTCTTGTCGAGTCTTCTGTTTCACATGCTGTTTGCCTCCGACATCTCTTGAATCAAAGATATTTTCTAGCTCCTTGATGGGGATCAGGCCATCTTCTTAGAATGGGTCCCTGGAGAGGAAGGAATAGGTTGAACATGAAAAGGCAGTTCTTATTTTGCCCAGTGGCGTAATTACTGGGTGGCAAAGAGTGGCAGTTGCCACCCCAGAATTCCCAAACCCCTCTTTTGCCACCCCAAAAATCAGCAGTAGAAATACCAGTTATTTGCAAACAAGTGAAAAATTACAGTTTATAAACGTGGCACAATCTTGATTCTTTATTAAACTTTATTAAGCATTTATGCTGGTATGGTATGTAAAAAGGTTTTAAAAATGCTTAAACTACATAATTTTAACGCCAAAATTTAAACAAATTTCCATACCCCCCAGACCCCTCGGCAGACCTTGCCACCCCAGTTAAAAAGCTGAAATTACGCGCATGATTTTGCCTAAGGACTCACCATTTTCTAAGTATGAGGTATTTTATCACATCTTAAATATACGAATTTGAAGCTAAGATTTACTTCACCGCCAAACGAAGGCACTTACGATTTATAAGTATAATTCATTATTCTCACGGCTTTTACTCTTTCCTGCAGGCTTCTAATTTAATATATTTAAGTAGGGCGATTCTACAATTCCTTCGTTTCTTAAGGCTTATAATGTATATGGGTCGGTTCATCCTAGAAATAGGAAAGAAGAAATTGCGCATGGCACGGTCACCTGGGGCATGATAGTTTTGCCCAAGAATCTTCTCTGGGGTTAACTGGTTTTCTTTCTTTATATCCAGAAAAACTCACACCTTCAGCTGGAATTGAACCTTTGAATCTTAGATCTAATTTGCAAGAATGCTGACCCCTTGAAACTGAACACTTCGTTATTAATTTGTTTTTATTATAATTATTTTTTAAATTTCTGCTTTGAGTTTGAGGGCTTGGTTGACGAACTTATTGTTGTTACTGTATGTGTTAATTGCTGGGCTAGAAGTTTTCATTCAACAAAACATTTCATAGAGGATAATGCATGTTAACGCTGTATACCGGTTATGAAATGAATACGCTGCGATACTCATGTACTGTCGTGTTCGTAACAACAACGAAATGTTGATTACGGCATTCTGTTGGATTGTACTAAGTAGTGTACTTTTTTTTTATTGAGTGACTGTACCGAACAGTGTTTTGTTTCATATGTAATGACCTGTTTAGACTCCCCTCTGTTACTGTCAGTAGTGTTTCTACGGAAAAGGTCAGTAACTTCTGAAATTCAGTGTCCCAACTCCAATCCCCGACATTATCTCACTTCTGTACATTTCTGTTCACTTCTCCTCTCCATCTGTTTGGTCAAAGCGGAAGTTATACTGAAAATGTGAGATTATTTTTAGGTAGATTTCGAAGAAAAATCTACCTATTGCAATGGATACCATGTCATGATTTGTTCTAATAGAAGTTTTAGCTCCTATTGTATACAGTTGATATACAATTTTTCGAGGGTTCCAGAGAAAATAACGAAAATTAAGTTTCTTCATACAAAGTGATAGTAGAAGTAAGAGAATGCTACATCCTAGAAAGATATTAATTACTCGTAGGCTATACGATTTTTATTTTCGAATAGGCCTACCTGTTCATGGACACACATAGGCTATACTTAGTAATGTTTATGAAAACTGTATTTTATGAATCTGTGCAGTGGCGGACGCAGACATTTTTTTCGGGGGGGATTTGAATAGGTAGAAAGAATACTAAAAAAAATTAATCAACTTACATATACAATTAGTTTATAAATATGGCCACTTAGAGAATATTTTTTCAAATTTCGGGGGGGGGGGGATAGGGGGGTTACATCCCCGCCACTGAATCTGTGAAACTCAAAACGTGTATTAATACCGAAAACTCGACATCAAATTTCAGGGTCGAACACAATGGTTCCTCTAAGCATTATTACTTCTGGTACAGACACAGGAAGTAAAAATGCTGTAAGGATAACAAAAGGTGGGAATTCAGTTATCGAGGTCGTGTTGCGTAGTTTCTTCTGCGATGAGAGCGGTTAACCTCGAGAAACGTAGCTTATGGACTTGGAACGTAATAATCCATAAGCAAGTATAGATTTATATTTACTAGAATAGGCCTACATGCATTATCTGACTTACTGTAAAACGTAATTGCAAAAACTGTCTCTTTTGCTCGTTCTGTGACATAGAAGTAAGGTATATCTTGATGTCGCAAAGAAACAGTAAACAGTCTGACAGACTGCAATAGCAAATATTTCGTTCCATCCAGCTTAGTATTTGCAGTGGTAGGCCTACCATGAGTACTCACGTCTTTTTTTTTTTTATGAGAATGGTATACAAGCAGTCTTGCAGTGTTTGTAGAGGGATTGAAATCTAAGTTTGACATAACTTGTACCCAGCGTGTCATCTGTGTTTATGGACGTCACCTCAAATCATAAACAGAGCGCACCTCCCGTCTGTGTACCTCGGTTCATTTTGGGTTTCGGTATTTTCGCCAGCAAACCTCTTCTTCACCCTGTTGGAAGGCCTAAACCATTATTCATTCTGAACACCTGGAAAGCATGAAGTCACACCCTTCTGTAAGATATTCCATTTTACTGTTGAGGTAGTTATGTTGAATCTATGGTCAACACTTGTATCAATATTGCATTGTCCTTCCTGTGAGCCTTAGGGCTGTTTGAGACTTTTAGCCTAATAGTAATCAAGTTACATAAATAAATTAGTTGCAATACGAAATTTCTCTCATCTCTATAATTAAGAATATCTATCTAAGGATATCTAACTCTTCTTCCTTTAATGCATAATTTTCGTTAACATTTGAATTTGTCTGTAGATTGTTACGACGTGGAATGAGATTCTCCGATAATGTTCAATTCCAGAGTAATCAGCTTTGCGGTGCTAATTTAATTTTTTCTTGAATAGTCTGTGTGCTGTAACTCATAATGCGGACTATGGTATCAGCTGTAATGGCGCAAACACTGCACAAAGCCAGGCTACCCTAAACACTCTTATTCCACCACGAAAATATCTACATTACACACTGAGGAGTGTGCTCAATGTGCCTTAAAGAAAGTATTTTGCTTTCCCTGTTATATTTAACTAAAGTAATTAGAGATACATTATAAAACTCTCATAAAATTGTTTTAAATTTATGGTAATATTGATATCCACCGCTCCTCTCACGCAACGGGTCCGGGTTCGATTCCTGGTCGGGACAAGGTACCTAGATTTTTTCGGAGTTTTCCCTCACCTATGAGACAAATGTCAGGTAACTTTAGGCCCTTGTGGTCCCCGGATATCATCTGACAGTCATTATCATCTTCATCCCATCCTCGCCTTGTTCGGAGTGAGTGTGTATGTGAATGGTGTGTATCGTCCTATGTGTTCGTGTTGTCTCGGAGGTGGCCCCGGCATTGGGCTGATCACTCATCCGGGGAGGCCCTCCATGTCCTTGTCTGGTCAAAAAAATATGTATGTGATCCAAAGGTAATCCCTCTCCCGACAGGTCGCGGCCCTGTAAGGCCCGGGCGGTTTGGGTCGCTTAAATCCTCAAAGGGAGAGGTAAAATTAAGATGAAAGAAAGAAAAAGAAAGTAATGTTGATGCAAGTGTATGAATTTATTTGTGCATATTTCTGTTAATAAACAAGGTTTTCTCTCGATTTGGAGAGTCTGTGCAAGTTATCCACTTTTCATCGCATCTTTTAAACGCTTCGCCTAGAAGACGTAAAGATGATGTTAAGAGCACAAGTTGCATTAAATGTGGATAAAGCAGTTGTCTCAGTGATACCAAACCATAAAATAAAGTTGATACTAAATAAATGTTAAAAGTCACATCCTCTTTCATATATTTGCCATAAATACGGAATTTGAATGTTACCGATTACGTAATTTTGAACATTATATTTATCCATATTACTCCTTAATAATATGTGAAATTGAATGAAATAAAAGTTGATAATGCACAAATCTAAGTGGCCTTAATTAATAATAAAATAAACACCGTAGGACAGGGGTTGGGCAAGCAACTTGCCTATAAGTATTTTACACAACAGTTTTCTACACTTGATGTAATAAACGGACATTTAATTGACTTTGCCTTTATAAACACTCATTATTTTATTTTATTATTTGTATAGTGAATTCTATCAAAGTAGGCCTAATTGAGATGAAGCGTCACTACTATTCTTTGATCATTGATAGGCCTATAAATCACATGCAAATGTATTTGATCATTGATATATCACATGCAAATGTGCAGTGGTCTGTTTAATAATTTTATTAGTAAATATAATTTTATTTCTTTTTAACTTTTTGCTTCTGTTAAATCATCGAACCCACATAGTTCAGGTTGTATCTATACTTCTCCTTCACGATAAGAAGTTTATGGATTTGAACTTCAATCTTTCTATTTTAGTTTTGCAAGCTTGTAAGTTTTATCATTGTTGGCAAGACTTGCACAAATATCACCGATGCACACGAAATGCTAGTGTGGAGTAAAATTATGTTTGTCGACAATATCTATTGTTTCCGGACCACGTGTAAAATGTTGGTGTGGAAAATGGACTTTCCACATAAACAGTCTCCAAACCAGAATTCTGCATCAGCGGGTTCCAAATGTAGTTCTTGAACAGTATGTATATTATACAGTAGTAGAATCAAGTTAAAAGTCGTAAGAGGTAGCCTATATATATATATATATATATATATATATATATATATATATATATATATATATATATATATTACGTTAATTACATTAATTATGCGTATTTTACACATCTTGAAGAAAACCGTAGGTTTCGATCTCTTTCATTTTCCTGCTACTGAACATTCTTCTAAAATTAAATTCTTATTGATGTTGATTTGTTAATATCCAACATTCCATAAAGTAAAGCACATGAAATAGTGCCATTTTGTCATCTCCGTTTTTATGTTTATAAATACCGGTGCTCAATTTAAAGCTGAAGTGCATGTTAGAATTTAACAAAGAAACACAATTAGGCTGTTAGACCCATAATTTATTTCTTGTACAATATTCCGTTATTTTGTTTTTCTGTTATATAAGGTAAGGTTAAATGTTGTATCCAAAAACAGTCAAGATTACAAAGTTAAAACTTAACATTTGGTGTGTATCTGTCCTAAACAGTACGTCGTCTGTGTTGATAAGAAATAAATTGTGTAATCAGGGCCATCCCTTCGAGCCAATGATATAAGTTAGGTGAGAATTTCATCCAGCACGAATGTATTATTTATTACCAGGTTTTACTTTTTCGTGGTAATGATGGAGAAATCCTAATAAATATTTAAAGCAAGTGAATTATCAATTAATAATTAATTAAATAGTTACTTTAATATCGTATTAATTTTTTCCTGTTCGTATGTAGGCCTACTAGTATGTACTAGTATGTACTACCGGTAATCATAACATTAAAGCCAGAAAATAAAATTCTTTTAGTTAGTCTATAGGTTTTTTGAAAGGCATTCACATTGTGTGTATGCCAGTAGGCCATGCAATTTTGATGTGCAACTGTTTTCTATTGTTGGTGTGTTTTTGGCATTTGCTAATTTTCAACTGATATTCATTTTTATTGAATATGATACAGGATGAATTAACGGGGATGAGTCATGGTAGGTAAAAATCCAATTCAGCATTTGCCTTTACTACTGGAAAATCATGAAAAAAAAAAACACAAAGACAAATAGGCCGGGATTTGAGCATTAACATTATTGTTTCACTTTATATTATCAAATCCAGTTTATTAAATACGGTATTAGTTTTGCTTATTTGCGCTCAGTAGTTGGTAATATTACTTCCTCTGCCCGTACCATAGGTACTATAGGTAGAGGAAGTATTGTTTTCGACCCCCAAATTCGAAGTTGAGTTTTTAACATACATACACGTTTCAAGGCCCCCTGAATCAAAAAATACTATTTTTGGAAACATGTCTGTGTGTCAGTGTGTGTGTGTGTGTGTGTCTGTGTGGAATATCTGTGGAATATCTGTGAACAAGCTAGCTCCAAAACGGAAAATCGTATGAAAACAAAATTTCGTATTTGAGTCAGGTACCTTCCGAAGATGTGAGCTGAAGATTGGCGACAAGTTTCTCTTATTTTTAAGGGGACTTTACATGAAGAATTTTTCGTTTTTCGCGATTTTCTCGAAAACGGCTCTAACGATTTTCTTTAAATTATGCACATGGGTTGCTTATACTAAGAGCTAAAACTTTTATTTGAAACATTTTTTCGAAAAAATTCTCTGAAGGGTAGTTACAAGCCACCCACTGTGAATACACGCTCTTTGCAATACGGCTTCATGTAACGGAAAGTCGTACGAAAACAAAATTTTGTATTTGGGTTATAGTAGGGTACCTTATGTAAGAAAATCACATCCCGTGGGCTCCTTCGTGAAGAAAGCAACACACCTATATTTTCAGTTTCTATGAAGTCTAAGGATACCCGAACCACTTGATGCTACTCTGGGGGTCGCGTCTGAGTCGCGCGATGACGTCATCAAAATGGCGGACGTCGCGTTTCACAGAAATGGTCATAACGTGAAACCTACTTGAGATAGAGACTTGCAAGAAACGGTTTTGAAATCAAAATAAAATGCTCTACATTATTGTTTCTTACACGTATGGAGCTAAGACGGCATATTCTACCGAAAAATTACACTTTTTGTTGGAAAATTGAAAAAAATGGTCCTGTAGAATGTGTTCTCTTGAAATTTCAATAGAAGATGATGCCGTGCCATAAATTACATGCAAACGAATTTTTTGAAGAGTTTAATAAGGATTCTACTCCCGTTTACCAGACGTTTCCAATGTCAATAGTTTTAATTCTGTGATAGTTTTTGTAAAAGGGTCATTCCATATGAAACCATCCAAATTTTTAAAAAATGGTTGCATGACCATTTTAGAAACAAATATTTTTTTGTATATGAGTTCATACATGTTTCAAGATGTCAAAACAAGTTTCCAAAAAATTATTGTGTTCTTGGTTTCCCAGGGGTGTCCATTTTCAATCCTGGTGTAACACATTTTTTGCGAATGTAGCTGATTGCAAAATATATTTTCATAACTCAACAACCATAAGAGTTAGAAATTTGAATTATGAACCATTTTGTAACTGTTCAAGCGTACTTTTATAAATATTTTATTGTTTTCTTAAACAAAAAATGTTTCATATGAAAATATGAGTTTGAAATTGGGGTAAATTTTTCGAAAAAAATCACTTTTTGGGTCAAATTTTATGTGAGAAGGAAGTGATTGTAAACATTCAAATTTTTTTTGTGTTCAAACCTGCATGTGATTTGTCTGTGAGGAAAAAATCAGCTTCCAAAAATACATCCCTTATTTCTAAACTGGCCTCAAATATTATCGTTTTTCAGATTTTGACTATTTTTGGGCTTAAATATCTCTGAAGGGTACCCTTCAAAAAATCTGAAAAATTGTATAAAAGAAGCCTTTCATGTGCCTAACTCATAGCTAAAATTTCTATTTCTAGAAACAACTCCTTCTATTAATTTGATAGAACTGAAATATCACACCTTTTAGGGTACCGTATTTGGAAGAAACTACATATAACTCAACAACCATAAGAGATAGAAATTTGAATTATGAGTCATTTTATAACTATTGAAGCTTGCTTTTAGAAATATTTTAGTAATTTCTTCAACACAAAATTTTTCATATGAAAATATGATTTTGAAATTCGGGTAATTTAAAAAAAAAAATAACTTTTTGGTCCAAATTTTATATGAGAAGGAAGTGATTGTAAACATTCAAATTTTTTTTATGTTCAAACCTGCATGTGATTTGTCTGTGAGGAAAAAATCAGCTCCCAAAAATACATCCCTTATTTAAAACCGGCCTTAAATATTATCGTTTTTCAGATTTTGACTATTTTTGGGCTTAAATATCTCTGATGGATACCCTTCAAAAAATCTGAAAAATTGCATAAAAGAGGCCTTTCTTGTGCCTAACTCACAGTTAAAATTTCTATTTCTAGAAACAACTCCTTCTATTAATTTGATAGAAGTGAAATATCACACTATCACATGTATGTAGTTTCTCCCAAATACGCTATCCTAAAAAGAGTGACATTTGAAACTTCTGGTAAACGGGAATAGTATCATTATTAAACACTTCAAAAAATTTGTTTGCATGTAATTTATGGCACGGCATCGTCTTCTATTGAAATTTCAAGAGAACACATTCTACAGGACCATTTTTTTTTCAATTTTCCAACAAAAAGTGTAATTTTTCGGTAGAATATGCCGTCTTAGCTCCAGACGTGTAAGAAACAATAATGTAGAGCATTTTATTGTGATTTCAAAACCGTGTTTTGCAAGTCTCTATCTCAAATAGGTTTCACGTTATGGCCATTTCTGTGAAACGTGACGTCCGCCATTTTGATGACGTCATCACGCGACTCAGACGCGACCCCCAAAGTAGCATCAAGTGGTTCGGGTATCCTTAGACTTCATAGAAACTGAAAATATAGGTGTGTTGCTTTCTTCACGAAGGAGCCCACGGGATGACATAAGGTACCCTACTATTAGGTACCTTCTGAAGCTGTGACACGAAGAGTGGCGACAACTTTCCCTTACATTTAAGGGGACTTTACACGAATAGATTTTCGTTTGTCACGATTTTCTCAAAAAACGGCTCTAACGATTTCCTTTAAATTTTGTACATGGAGTGCTTATACCAAGAGCTAAAACTTTTATTTGAAACTTTTTTCAAAAAAATTCTCTGAAGGGTGGTTGTAAGCTACCCACTGTTTGTAGATATTCTGTCTTGCCTTGTGAACAACTCAATCGCGGACATTCACGGCCTCTTATTCTATATAGGCCTAAGTACGTGAAGTGAGAAAGATGTATTGTTGGCCATGCTTACAGTAAAGAAATATCTGAGGGGAATATTCGATAAATTTCGGAAATTATTCTGAATGGCGGAAAGCTCAATACATGTTTGCAGTCACTTGTTTTTCTTCTTTTTTTGTTTGTCCATAGCCTGCGTTTTTAGTCGCAACATTCAAAGGAGGGGCTATAAGGTATTTACAGCATAATTAGCGTAAAATTGTGTCTTGCGATTCTGTACAAGAATATGTGAATACTGCTAACTTTTATTTGGGCAGAGGAAGTTATGTGACTTTCACATCAGATTTTTTAAGGGCATTTAATGGCATCGATAGGCTCACCCGTGTTTGTAATTTTGTGTTTATCGTTTCAGTAAATTTAGACCTGATTTCTAGAGCTGCAACTAATATACAGTAGTGATTATAATTTAAAGTACTAATTCCTATTAACTTAAGACGTAATATTGGTGCCGATTGTTATATCAACAGAAATGTTCAAAAAAATATAAAATAAATATTATTAAATAATGTGTAAATTTTACAGATTTATTCCTGTAAATAGTTATTCTGCTTTTTACAGAATTCCTGAAATATTTAATTAAAGGAAATCTTTTCAAACATTAGTGTTATAATTTATTGTAAAATTTATTACTATTGTTATTATTACTACTATTGTTATTGAGTTCTTTCATTTAGAAAAGTACTGAAATTTAAATGCTCCAAGAAAATCCTCTTCTTTATAATGGTTAATTGGCCCTTCGTTTGATCAAAACAGTGGAAAATATCGCATAAAATATACATTTTTTTAATATTGTAAATTATTCGTCAGACATGTAGTGCGTGGAAGAATTCATAGATCAGGAAAAATCTCCGTCTTTAAAAATATTTTACTCGCTCTCTTAGACTCTTTTAAGACCTGAGATTGTGATTCTGCACAGTTGCATGTAATTTTTCACGTTTGTAAAAAATCACGTTACATCTCCTATATAACTTTTAGCAAAAGTTGCCAAAATAAATTGTAATTGTTTCATTTGTGTGCGGTGAGTGAGCTTAAATATTATTTGAAAACAGTTTTGTGAGTAAGGTCATGTATTGAAATTAACAGCATATTATTCCCAGATGTTAAGCAATCTTTCTAGTATCACATGATTCTCAAGGTCATGTTGAATTCCCAGGCAACTCTCATAAAATGGATTACCGTAATTTGTTTCAGTTGTAAATAACATGCTGTTATCTACCGCGACATTAAGTAATATCCCAAAATATAAATTCATCTTCTTCCTATAATTTCAAATGTGTAGTCATGAAAGTAATACCGTATATTTAAAATTAATGATTGTTATAACCTTGATTTAGTTAAAAGTATGGACTTCTTAAACCTGCAGGTTACCGTGAGAAAGAAGAGATCTCAGAACAGTTGCATAAACATCATATTATATTTTAGATTGCATAATTCAGTTTTACTACGTGGAAAGTTGTGATCAAATCCAGTCGGACAATGAGTAATGTTACTGCTTTACTAGGAAAAGAAATCATTCTTTGTACATGTGCTACTGCGTGTTTACCAAAGGGAGTTGTAAGACGTGTAAATTAATCAGAAAGAATATCAAAACTTATTCTCGGAATTACTTTGAAGGAACCTCTTATAGGCCTATATTTGTGTAAAATGTTTGATAGTGAAAGCTCAATATATCTTTGTAAGGTTTTTATTTATATGAGAGAAATGCTGTTATCGGTTTTTATTAGGGTTACGATGTTGTCTTGCACGATGAAATAGGCTATTTGCAACAGTGCACTGACTAGTCCAATTAGTTTTGTCTGACCTCTTCTGTGGGCTAGCCATTTAGTGAATGGTTGATTCTCGACCCCAGATGCATTCTCATATAGACTTATACAGGATCTTTATTATAAGTTGAGACCGGGCGACGGAACAATTGTCATATTGATAAACTTTTAAAAACATACTAGACTTTATTCAAGTATGTGCTGATTTACCATTAGGGATGGGTTTTGAGACCTGCGAGGCTGAAGCTGGTTGTGTACCGTGTGCAAATCCCAGTAGCACTAAATAACACGAAAGGGAAAACGGGTTAACAGATGAAACATGTATAGAACCTATATCGACCCAGTTCGATACGCAATGGTTTAGGCAACAGTGACATTATGGCAAGTCTCGAAATCAATCCCTAGTTACCAGGCCTATTATTTATTTATTTGTTATTTATTTATTTTTATTTAACTGTCATTAGAACATATTTCGGGACATGTAAAAAAATATGTAAACTATGTATTTTGTGCAATGCTTTGTTTTATTCCGCCGGACAGTGATATTAGGCCTAACATGCAACAAGAGTGTCAACTGTCTACCACTCATTTGCAGTCTTAGGGATTCTTGCAATAATTCGTTACTGACATGGATTAAGTTGGCATCTGGTCGAAAGTAATATCATTTCTGTCGATTCATACGATTATTGCCTTACATTGACTTATTCTGGCCGTTTTTACTTTGTAACTGTTACTACCTACCAGTCTTTGCACTGACTGATTTGAGTGCTTTCAACTTACAGTGAAGATGCTAAAAAGAAAATGTGTAGGTCTAGACAATGTTGCACTGAAGACAGATTTTCCTTGCATAAGATAAACTAAGGAAAGAATGATCAGGAGCTTCTAAAGCAAATTAATAGTTTTGAAAAGAGTACTGACCTTACTTTGATTAATTGTTAATATTCACATTGATCTTCAACTGCTTTATTATTATTATTATTCTAAAACTGTAAAAATTTGAATGCCTTATTCTTAAAGAATAATATGCTGAAATAAACAACACGCTAAAAAAGTTCGAATATTGTACTGTACGTAAGGTGTCCCGTTTTTATTTTTTTATTTTTTTTTATTTTTTATTTATTTTTTTATTTTACATCACCCTGGTACTAGGTAAGTTAAAAGCATTAATGTCGTTTCCAGTGGCTAAAGTTATGTAAAAAGTGTAATCTCGCACATCCTTATACCCAAAGATGTGGAATGGGTGATAATTATTTGCCATTTACAGCAAGGCCTAGACTATTTACAAAAGTCGTTAACACTATTCATTATCTTGTGAATCAGTTATTTACTGATTATAATTGGGGGGATATAATGTAACGATATAATGTAAAGTGTTGTTTTGGGATAAACCTGGTTTAAGCTTGTGCGTTCAGAAACCTCCATTAGCACTTAACTAGTCAAGCCGTGTAGCAGGTTAGTTAGTTAGTTTGTTTGTTTATTTTCTTACACAGTACAGTGTTTTTCATTATCCTATACCTATAGGTTGACATATACTTATAAACTAAGCTTATACTATATGTTTAGCACATATACATTTAAAAATTTATCATTTACATTTAATATTCAATACATGTACAATAATATAAATATTACATTATTTTAAACATGCTACATTTTACTTATATTTCATTAGCACTATATTATACATTTTAATATTATTTCTACCTCTATTTTTACTGTACATGGAAATTGAATTATACAATTGAATGATAAACTTAAGAATAAAGTATATACACAAAGAATAAAGATCACTTATATTATAAAAAAAGTTTGATAAAAGAAAGGATTTGAGCATTTTCTTAAATGAAATTTCAGTTTTTACAATTATTACCTGTGTCACTGGAGAATGAAATAAATACTGTAAACCGAAGTTCCATTGGAACTTGGAAGACAGTTTGTGCTGGATAAAACTGAAGAAGAAAAACTCATCCACAGTGTACTCAGTTCTGTGAAGAGCAGACCTCACGAAAAAAAAAAAAAAAAAAAACCTTTGCGGGTAAACCATGACGCCTAGAGTTATGTCAAAATGTACTGGAACAAAGTTATAGAAAATTTACGCTCGAGAATGCAAGTCGTCTTCAATTTTTGAAGCATGAACCGATGGTTAGAATCGTTTAAAAATTATTATTACATGAAACACATAGGCCTACGTAGTTTACAATGACTTCAAGGAACATTAATGTAAAATTGGAAGGAAATCGAACAACGCGTTTGTTCGTAACTGCATAACAAACACATACAGACAGCAGACGAAACTGACGCGAGAGTAACGTCAAAACTGTACTGGGAAGAAGTTGTAGAAAGTTTTATATTTATAGGCTACTCGAGAGTGGAAGTAATCTTCATATTTTTATCGCATTAACTGTTTGGTTAGAATCCTTGAAAGAAGCTGAACATTTCATGATAGCGGCACCATTAAAACGGCCACCATTTTTTAAACGAAATAAAAAAAAGTCCTTATACATACATAGTTTATAATGACTTCAAGGAATATCCTTGCTAGGTCAATTAAAGAGTTACACACTGGGGATTCCCAGGATGTTTTCCCTTCTCATACTTGTTTCTCTAGGGTAGAGGAATGATTTTTTCTATATAGGCCTAGTGCCATATAAAGAGGGAGGGGATTCATTTTCCTGTAGATAATATTTCCCACCAATTAGTTTCATTGTGCCGGTTTTGTAGTTTAATGCGTTCAATTCAACTTGACTAGCTTATACTGCAGGCGTATTGTTACAATTTACGGCGTTAAACATGTTTAAAAATATTTTTGCACTCCTTAGCTAGTAAGTGTTACTTACGAAAGTTGTTTACATGGATCGTAACTTGACATTACCACACGGAATCTTGTTGCTAGGGACGACGGGCGGAAAGTGACTTGTTGCTAGGGGCGACGGGCGGAAAGTTACTTTACCGCCCGCAATTGCTTATTTGCGAGCAGAAATGACCAAGGCCTCCCCGCTATATAAATATTCGGTTGCCATAAACAATAACAAATGCGAATCCCTTTCTGAAATAAGCACCATTCTTCAAGATTTTATGTACATAATATTTTCAGGTAATATCACAATTAATATAATTAAATTGATATAAGTAACCGTCGTGCAAAAAATAGCATGCAACACACGGACCGTAAAGGCATTTACGGGTCTCGAAAACTTAAAAACCCTCGGCTGCGCCTCGGGTTTTCAATCTGTTTCCTCGACCCGTAAACGTGCCTTTCCGCCCTTGTGTCGCAATATACTATTCATCTTCCTACTGAGCTGTATAATTTGATTTTGTTAATATACACTCCATCTATGCTCAGTATGTAATAAAATTTTAAGACAACTAACCTATTTTAAAAAACATAATTTATCCCATACCTGGTATGACTCAATATACCTGAAGATGACGAAATTAACGTCGAAACGCGTCGTGTAAGAAGAAATCTGCATTTTAATATAAGACTTGAAAAAAATGTTAAGGACTTTAAACATTTTTAAAATGAGTTAAGAATTTTAATAAGGTTTTGACTATTGTATTGTAGGCCTATGTACATAAGTATTTTATTTATTTATAGACCAGTAGCTTATACTACTTTTAAACAAGGTAAAATGTCATGGGATAAATTATGTTTTTTTTTAAAAATAGGTTAGATGTCTTAAAATTTTATTACATACTGAGCATAAGTGGAGTGTATATTAACAAGTAGAAAAGCGTATTTGGTTACAGGACTTTACACGACTATTGTAACGAAATAATTATGAAAAAATATTCATTAAGAGCAATGTGATATTTTTTAACATAATTTTCAGCTCAAATATTGAAATAACACTGCACAAGAAACAAATAATCTGGTTCACCTGAAGTTAGATGAAAAGAGGCGTCATACTTAAACTCCGAAAGAACGTCAAGCTCGCTAAAAACGAAGTATTGTTACGTCCTCGTGATGTTATTTGGGTAAGGTGCAAAATACTTTTTCACCCCTACGGAGCTTGGGTAACCAGCTACTAATGAGATAAAAATTATTGAACTAATCTTATTTTCCTTAGGCCTATATAATATAGATGATTATGTTTTCATAAAACTACAGAATATTGTTTTTTTTGTTACATTACATGTGAATTCCCCCCCCCCCTAAAATATTCCTTAAATCATAAAGGTCTATCAGTATTTCACTTTTAAATTATGAGTTGCTAACTTTAACTTGAACTTAATTTTTTTAAATTAGGTAATAAAACAAAGAAAACACGATATTTAAAATTAATTTAATTAAATATTAATACTTATTGATGATAGTTTAATAAAAAGGTATATTAATCAATGTTTTTTTCAAACTGACTTCGCGGATCGCAAGAAAAAGCTTCAAGGATCGCCAATTGGAAACCTTTATTTTATAACAGCATGGTTCAACTGCCGGCTGTGAGCCACAAGTGGCCCTCCACTTCTCTGGTCTTCAACTCTAGGCTACTTACAGGTAGGATTTGTAATTTTGTTAAACATTGTAATATTATTAACGAAAATGTAAAAAAGTTTTTTTTCATAACATTACTTTAAAAGTATCTATGCTAAGTTGTTCTTCATTATTCACACTTCACAGTACATGAAATAAAAATATGAAGATGCACATTGATAGGACTGGAATTATTTAATTTTAGTATATATTTATATAATTAAAATTGTATTACTCTAGAAAAATTATATTTTAAAATTATAATAACGTGACAGTCCGTAAGAGACCTGGGTCGCTTTTCCCAAGGGCTGTCAATATTATTTACATACGGTTTCTTAAAACGTTTCCGAGAATAAATATTTTTTCTCTGAGTTTAATCCCCCCCGTTGCAGGGAAATTTGTGTGCCCCACGCTACCCGGGCCCTAAAGGACTGCGACCTGTCGGAGGAGGGAATTCCTATGAATCACATACATACTTTCCTATGGGCTCTGCAGGTAGCCACTTGATAATTATGATTATTATTAGTGTTATTATTATTGTTGTTATCATCACCGTCGTCGCAAATATGTAACTAAATTTTATTACTGCTTGTCCAGAATAAAACTGAATTAGAATATATAATCCTTTACATATTATACCACTTACCAAGGAGTATATGTTAGTTGAACAACTGAATTGTTCTTGTAAAGAAATTTATATTTATGTGAAATTGTTATTACAAACTTGTAAGCGTTTATTGCATAAAGCAATATAGACTTACAAACAAGCATGTAAACAATAACACTGCAATAGACTTAGCTAAATGATTCATAAAAGGAAAATGTGACAATTTCATATTTAATTTAGGCTAGATGCGCAAGCACGTCTCCATTTTGTAATATTTTATGCATGAATGTACTTTGCACAATATTATGTGTACCATGGTCGAAAACTAATGATCCATGTCACCCATTTATCTGTAAAACTAGTGAGTATTCAGATGGCCTCTTTTTGAACTATATGGGGAACGTCATTAGGAATAGAAATGTACTGTAGAGCTTACATAACTCAATTTTTTTAAATGAAAAAGTAACTTGGCATGTTTTTTTTTGTAAATAAACGACAAATGTTAACAATACAAAATAGGCCTAATACATAGACTGCTCCGTTTCTATGGAAATACGTGACACGGCCAAATATTCGGAAATTCAATTCAGGCACACCTTTTTTGGAGGAATGTATCAAAATTTTTAGAAACGACTGAATCAAGATCAGTCAATAGAAAATCCTTAGTAAAGAAAATAAATATTTACGACTGACAAACTCAAGAACCATAGAGCCAACAAGGAAAGAATGGACTGCGGAGAATTTTTAAATTTAGAACCAGAAGCAAAAAAATGAGACAACGATTTATATTACGAAATGCCTGTACGTTTATTAAAAAACAAAATTACTAATACAGAAATGAGCGCCATAGAAATTTTTCATTTCGACGAAGTAGGGGAAAACAAATGTCAACATGTGCCAAATAAGGACAATTCATACTCCAGCCAGAATAAACACTAAATATCACAGTGCTATAATTAATTGCTTCAACAGACCTTTTGCTATACCAGAGGCTGCAATGGACTCTTACAAGTATACGAACAGGACAACCTCAAATTCTGACCAAAGATATGAAATTCCTGAGCTTCTTGAAATGGTCGGAAAAACAAATATGCGAATGGGAAACGGCTTAAGAAGGGTTAATGGAATTTACAGAAGAGGTATGCCTTGTTTCTCTGTCTGCACAGGAAGTCCGGGTAACATGAACGGTGAAGATAGGAAAGATGCTGGTGGCGTTGAACATGATATTTGTACATCGGAAACTAATTCGATTGGGAAAGACATAGAATCATCTTTATCTACTTCTGTATTTTACAGAAATTCAAAGCTTCAAGATCCGAGAAGGAACTGTTCAGATTCTAGTTCAGATTATGATAGAGGGAAACAAAACACCCAAATCACACATAAATATGATAAGCAAAGTGAATCAAAATACGACGAAGACGAAATGTTGAGGGTCACAGGAGGAGGATGTGATTGTGCTATCGGTTTAGAAAACTGCATATGTGAAAATATAAGAGAATGCGGAAACCACCTCTGCCCTCACGGGGATAAACGAAAACGTCTTTCCTTTATTTTGAAAGATGAAATGGTCGTTATTGACCGAGAAAAAACAGAATTTTCAACTACTGAAAATGAGACAAGCAATAAGTTAGGAACAGGAACCAACGAAAGACAGGAAAATGGAGATGGACAAATGATAGCAGATGGACTGAAAGGACTAGATGGGACTGAAATTTTATGGATTGATTACAATTTAAAGAGACAAGAAGAAAGATGTCGGGAAGTAGTTGAAAACGTGCCTGATCAAAGAAAGACTACTTCTGAATTGTTTCTAACGTGGAATGATATTATGAAGAATTTTTATATAATTGCAGGAAAGCTTAAAGAACTCAAAGACGAAGTAAATTATTTGAGTACTATTATTCGGAAAGGGGAAGCAAGAGAAATATCAGAGCTAGCTTTACACCCGTTTAAATGTAGAAATCGTTCACGGACTAGTTTGTTCTGGAATTGTAAAATAAGAGAAGGAAGTTTGAAAAGTATAATTAGAAGGAAACCAAAGTCAACAGCCATAAATAACAAGGAAGGGACAAAACCTATACGAAGAAGTATCGGTACATTAACATTTGAAAAGGCACTCAGCAACGCCTTCTATGTTAGAAATAAATTTAAAGATGTTGACGACGATAAATATATCGACGAATTACAGAAAGGTGCAGAAAACAGCCATGATCAAGATGAAGGAGAACACATTGATGACATGGATATCTTGCCAGAAAGTGTTTTCCTGAAAACAGTCGGTGATGATGTACTATCATTTGCTAGTGGAAAAAATGCAGTTGTCGACCCGAATGTTGTACTGATTGGCGTTAATCGGCACCCAAGTGAAGGAAGGCCTTAACGATTAGAGAAGCCTTTTTCTTCAATAATGAAAAGTAATGACGAAAGTGAGAGAACAAGCCGAGACGACTCCTTGGAGTTGATCATGGGCAGAAATATCACGTCATTGGATGAACGACTAAGTACAGATGGTTTACAAACTGAACCAGCAACAGCAATAACTGATGGGGATTCTTATTCCGTAAACGGTTCATTTGGTGCCGTTGCTTTGTGTGATAAAAAAGTTGAGACAAAAAGACAGGATATGACAATAAATACAATAAACTTGTCCAAGTCTCAAAACAAAAGGAGAGATAATAAAAGCAGTTTGTCCGAAGACGACGGCTTACTTAACGATTCACAGTTAATAGGTGAAGAAGAAATAGAGCAGAGATTTATGGCTATTGGATCGTTCGAAACAAAGGAAGCAAAAATAGAAAATTGCTGCTGTAAACATATAGGTATCCATTTTATAGAACCTCAAATAAGGAGTCAGTTGTGTATTTCGCAAAGAGCCCAGAAAGGATATGATGGGATTTACAACAAAGGCAGAGTGTTGTGGTCAGTGTAATTGTGGTCCTACCTGTAGTGGTTCTCCCAACAAGCTGAAGAAAGCGTCAACATTAAAAGAAGAGTTTTGCACCAAAGATCAAACAAAAATTAATTTTAATACGGATGGACTACTGGCTGAAAAGTCTAATTTTTATATATTGCCTGCAAAGCTAGCTAAAAAGGAAGAACGTGTTGCGATAACAAATCCTCTGATATTTCGTACAGAAAATTACATAAATGATTTCCTTACAGACATAGGTAACATAAAGGGCAAACACGATCCAGGGAAATCGCAGTTTCAAGATAAAACTGACATCCATAGAAAGTGTACACTTTCTCTAATGAAGAAATCATTGGACCAGAATATTTGTGAAAAGTATGAATTCAATGACGGCGTGATTAGAAATGATACGGTACCTGAAATGGTATTAAATACGAGGAATAATGACAATTTCGAATTGTTGAAAAGGAATGCTGAAGAAATGGGCAGAAATTCACTTAAGGATTCTGAAAATCCTGTTTCATGCAAAACTTCAGACTCACAGTTAGGAATCTCACTAACTTATGAGAGAGAAGGTTGTAACAATCTAAATGATGACAAAGCAGTGGATGTCATTGGCTATGAAAACACTGAAATGAAAACAAAATGTGACGTCACAAGAACTATGATATCTGAAAGTGGGAGCAAAGAAACAGCCGAATATCTAACAAACAATACAAACTGTATTGAATATAAAAGTGGAATACAATATGGTATTACTTCTCAAGTAGACATTCAAGTTCAAACAAGCACACCTATAGAAAAACGGGTCATAAGTACTACAACACTATATAAAGTTCCAGATTCACATACAACTTCAGAAGAAATTGAAGGATCTATTTCTGAATTTCCTTCAGCAGATAGTTATAAAATAAGTCTCGAGAATAAAGTAACAGAAAGCAAAACTTCACGCATAAGTACTTTTATTCCCACATATCCTGAATGCAAAGAGTTAGAAAGCAATGCCTCAAGATTAAATACTTTCATTTGTCTACCAGAAGAAATGCAGGAAAACCCCCATCTTTCGTATACTAAGATGCACGTGCATGACCAACTTACATCAGTAATTGATTCAACAAATTCAGTACAAAACAGTGTGAATATCTTCAACAAGAATGCGCCCGTTTTTCATCTAACTGTACGACTGCCAGGGACAGAACCCGCTAGCAGCATCATGATATCAGTTCAGTAGAAAACTGTAACTTTGCAACCCACGATGAACAAGAAACACAAAATACCGCTAACCTTTTAAGGAAAAGGGACAAGGAGGAAACGGATGGAAATCCATGCACTATAAGAAATAGCAGATCAGTTTCTGAAAATAAAATGAAATGTATTTACGACTTTAAAATAGTTACAAGTTCCAATACAAAGAAAAGTAAGAAAAAAATGCAATGCAGGAATGAGATCAGGGCTAAAACGTCATCGAAAAAGGAAAGTAAGGTATATCCTAAAACGAAAGAGAAAATATTTGGACTTTTAACTCTTTGGAATACGAAAGCAATCAAACCGGAAAAACATATGTTAGACTTAACACATAGAGATGACAGCAAGACTGCTTCAGACTTAAAACGGTTTGCTGTATCCTCCCCAGATGTGATGAAATCCTGCAGCAGTTAACTGGCTTTTTGAATTCCCACTACATACAAATAAAATGCCCGAACCAACATCGGAAGAAAAACAAGTTTTCAACACAGATTTGGATAATTTTCAAACAGTAAATGGATTTTCAGTAATACTAATGCTCCAACGGCACATTCTAAAACAAAAAATTGTCGAAAAATATTTTTCCTCTTCCTGAGGAGATAATAAAAATGTCTAAAATGTCTTAAACCGGTTTGCTGTATCCCCTCCAGATGTGATGAAATCCTGCAACAGTCAACTGGCTTTTTGAATTCCCACTACATACAAATCAAATGCCTGAACCAACATCGGAAGAAAAACAAGTCTCCAACACAGATTTGGATAATTTTCAAACAGTAAATGCCTTTTCACACTCTAAAACAAAAAATTGTCTAAATATATTTTTCCTCTTCCTGAGGAGATAAAAATGTCTAAATAAATTAAGTGAGTGTCCACAGTGTTTTCTTTTAATAATATATTGTTTTCTTACAGATCAGGTAAAATAATATATTACTCCAAGTCGTAAGACGTAAGAAACTTAAAGAATGCGACCACAAGGATATTTTTGATATGTTTTTCAGCATGTAATTATTTTTAAAATACATAGATACAGTGTGTGTGAAAGGACGTCATGCACTAGAAATACAAATCAGACTTTTTTCATTATAGAAGTTCAAAATGTAAAGCTATTATGGTTGTAGCATTGTAATAAACATAATTATTAGTATATGCAGAACTAATAAGAATTCATGGAATCGTTTTTCAAATATGACATTAGATGAAAAGATAACACATTTCTCAATATATAATGCCCCTCATTAAATTTTTTTCTACCTTATCCCTTGGCTGTAAAAGGGATACGGAAATAATATGTTCGTTTACTTTCTCCCCGAGTTCAGTCCTACCTGTTAATGCAACGAAGGGACCTGTAACAAACAGATAGTCATCAAAGAGACTAAGATGTCATTTCTCTTGAAATAATAACGCATACAAATAACGACCGATATCTAGTTAATTTTAAGATATAAAGATATGACATTGATTCATACTAAATTTTCCAAATCTCATATGCCAATGCCTTTCTCTCAGTTAACTTCTCCAAATCCATGGCGTATTTCTAATTTTGCCCCTTCATTTATGTTTCTGTGTAAACGCTATATGAGTTGAACTCTGCCTTAGCTCAGTTGGTAGAGCATTGGCACGGATAGCGAAAGATCCTGAGTGCAAATCCCAGTGTCGGAGGAATTTTTCTCATATGATACTACCAAACGGTATGTTGTTTATTAGTGAGCTTTCATTGTGAAAGTGAATCAATAGGTCTTTCAGATAAACGGTATATTGATATATTATGTTTCTGAATTATGAATTAGATTAACCTTATTACTTTGAAATCTTTAATTTTTTCTTAATGGGAGCTAGTAGGCGCAGTGGAATATAATTTTTTGTTGTGGAAGATCTAGTTGCAGCTCACAGTAATTTCCAACATTATTTCTTTATTGAGATATTCATTGACTCTTGAATTTGACTATTTTCTTGGAATTGAAATAAAATTTGGTCTCGTATGAAAACCTGATTCCTCTACTTGATAAAAATATATACTTTATGTATGTTTTCTAATGAATTGGTCTCATGCATGCGCTGTGTTTTTAGGGTAAACATTAAACTTTAATGTTTCCATTCTCCTTTTTATTCTTCTTTCTTTTCAATTTTCTAGAAATTGATCATAACTGAGATATCGCTGGTCATTTAAAACCCAAAATGAAATTAAATAATGTAGCTATGTTAAAGTAAGAAGGTATAACCTACAAATATTTTGGAAAAATGTACTGGGTCTGCAATTAACTTTTCAAAAAGGGAGATTTTGTGTAGAAGAAGAAATCACAATTTCTTTATGGTCAAATTCATAAATACTATACATTTTGTTGGCTTATAACATTCTGAATATAATCATTAAAATATTTTTCTGGGCCAATTATTATTATTATTATTATTCTAAAACTGTAAAAATTTGAATGCCTTATTCTTAAAGAATAATATGCTGAAATAAACAACACGCTAAAAAAGTTCGAATATTGTACTGTACGTAAGGTGTCCCGTTTTTATTTTTTATTTTTTTTATTTTTTATTATTTTTTTTATTTTACATCACCCTGGTACTAGGTAAGTTAAAAGCATTAATGTCGTTTCCAGTGGCTAAAGTTATGTAAAAAGTGTAATCTCGCACATCCTTATACCCAAAGATGTGGAATGGGTGATAATTATTTGCCATTTACAGCAAGGCCTAGACTATTTACAAAAGTCGTTAACACTATTCATTATCTTGTGAATCAGTTATTTACTGATTATAATTGGGGGGATATAATGTAACGATATAATGTAAAGTGTTGTTTTGGGATAAACCTGGTTTAAGCTTATGCGTTCAGAAACCTCCATGAGCACTTAACTAGTCAAGCCGTGTAGCAGGTTAGTTAGTTAGTTTGTTTGTTTATTTTCTTACACAGTACAGTGTTTTTCATTATCCTATACCTATAAGTTTACATATACTTATAAACTAAGCTTATACTATATGTTTAGCACATATACATTTACAAATTAATCATTTACATTTAATATTCAATACATGTACAATAATATAAATATTACATTATTTTAAACATGCTACATTTTACTTATATTTCATTAGCACAATATTATACATTTTAATATTATTTCTACCTCTATTTTTACTGTACATGGAAATTGAATTATACAATTGAATGATAAACTTAAGAATAAAGTATATACACAAAGAATAAAGATCACTTATATTATAAAAAAAGTTTGATAAAAGAAAGGATTTGAGCATTTTCTTAAATGAAATTTCAGTTTTTACAATTATTACCTGTGTCACTGGAGAATGAAATAAATACTGTAAACCGAAGTTCCATTGGAACTTGGAAGACAGTTTGTGCTGGATAAAACTGAAGAAGAAAAACTCATCCACAGTGTACTCAGTTCTGTGAAGAGCAGACCTCACGAAAAAAAAAAAAAACCTTTGCGGGTAAACCATGACGCCTAGAGTTATGTCAAAATGTACTGGAACAAAGTTATAGAAAATTTACGCTCGAGAATGCAAGTCGTCTTCAATTTTTGAAGCATGAACCGATGGTTAGAATCGTTTAAAAATTATTATTACATGAAACACATAGGCCTACGTAGTTTACAATGACTTCAAGGAACATTAATGTAAAATTGGAAGGAAATCGAACAACGCGTTTGTTCGTAACTGCATAACAAACACATACAGACAGCAGACGAAACTGACGCGAGAGTAACGTCAAAACTGTACTGGGAAGAAATTGTAGAAAGTTTTATATTTATAGGCTACTCGAGAGTGGAAGTAATCTTCATATTTTTATCGCATTAACTGTTTGGTTAGAATCCTTGAAAGAAGCTGAACATTTCATGATAGCGGCACCATTAAAACGGCCACCATTTTTTAAACGAAATAAAAAAAAGTCCTTATACATACATCGTTTATAATGACTTCAAGGAATATCCTTGCTAGGTCAATTAAAGAGTTACACACTGGGGATTCCCAGGATGTTTTCCCTTCTCATACTTGTTTCTCTAGGGTAGAGGCATGTGAGAGGAATGATTTTTTCTATATAGGCCTAGTGCCATATAAAGAGGGAGGGGATTCATTTTCCTGTAGATAATATTTCCCACCAATTAGTTTCATTGTGCCGGTTTTGTAGTTTAATGCGTTCAATTCAACTTGACTAGCTTATACTGCAGGCGTATTGTTACAATTTACGGCGTTAAACATGTTTAAAAATATTTCCGTACACTGTATTAAAAAAAACTGTGTGCCGGAAATAGCCTCACTTTAGTAGAAATTCACACACCACTGATACCTTAACGAGTGTCCGAAATTACTCCAACCATATGAGGCGACATCGGACACAATTAAATTATCCTGTTTTTATGCAACATCTTGTTTTACGAGGGAGAATCAAATGAAAACAGCAATTACTTTTTTTTCCACTATTTTACTGCAGGAAGAATGCTTGCTTGTACATTATTTTTCCACATAGTCCCCTTACAGTTCAATACACTTGCGCCATCTGATAGGAAGTGCTTCGATACCGCGTGAGAAAAATTCCGGGGTGCGCGGGCAAAGAGAGTTAAGTCCACTTTCTTGTTACTGAGAATTAGAGAGACTTAACATACTATACCAGCCCAACATAGCTTTAGAGATGGATAAACCTATGGGCACACATCCATAACTACCGTACAATTTTGAATATGACTTACTGGACTTAATACAAATGTAGAGAACATTTTTATCTATAACTCTATGGACATATCTCAATTTTTAGGATGGTGGACTTAACTCTCTTTGCCCGCGCACCCCGGAGTTATTTTGGTTGACGCTGTAGCCACTTGTGCACCGCCTGATGGACTCTTCATCAGACTTGAACTTCTGCCCTCCAAGGTGCTCCTTTAATGGACCAAAGATGTGGAAATCTGATGGTGACAAATCTGGCGAGTATGGCGGATGTGGGAGGCACTTGAAGCGAATGTCATTGATGGTTTTCATGGTTGCACGAGTAGCATGAGGACGGGCATTAACTTATCATGTAGAAGCAAAACACCTGCACTCAGCAATCCCCTTCGCTTTGGCACCATCAGATTTCCACATCTTTGGTCCATTAAAGGAGCACCTTGGAGGGCATAAGCTCAAGTCTGATGAAGATCGTCCAATCGGCAGTGCACGAGTGGTCACAGCGTCAACCAAAATAATTTTTCTCACGCGTTATCGAAGCACTTCCTATCAGATGACGTAAGTGCATTGAAGTGGGAGGGAACTATGTGGAAAAATAATGTGCAAGCAAGCATTTCTTCCTGCAGTAAAATAGTGGAAAAAAATTAATTGCTGTTTTCATTTGATTCTCCCTCGTATTTTAATCTGCTATTATTTCTAAATTTTGATAGAAACAATTTTAGGTTAACCATATAAAAAATATTTGAGAGAATACGATCCTAATAAGCTTATACTCTAGTGCTTGAGGCTGAATTTCTACTCTACTTTTCGTATATTTCAGCACTAGTGGAATGAAATTCATTAATACGAATGGTTGCAATATAAACATGTATTATTGCTTTGTTGTGGATATTATTGTTATTACTGTTATTATTAGTGTTAACATTGTGGTAATCAATCTTCTCAGCGCTTTAAAGGAAGTAAATGCGAAAATGACATATCCCGTGCATACCGTAGTTACACATTTGAAGCCTCTGTCTGAGGTAATTCATTGCCATAAATAAGCCAAGATTTTTAGAAATACAATATGGATCGTTTTCCTATGTTGTTGAAAATTTTTGGTGATGTGTTGTTGTGGATCATTGAAAATTTGCGCATTTTAGGGATTTTCTCCTTCATTCATGATGTTCAGTCTTTTCTAAATTGGCCACCATTAACCACCATCACCTGCAGACCTCCAACGAAGCCTCATTAATCAAACGGTTTTACAATTTCTTCATTCCTTCAAGTCATGGGAGGTAAGCGGTGGAAGTTCAACCCTGAAGCAACGTTTCTGAGAATATCGTCCTGCAGTTCTTTATAGAACTTACGCTTATATTTTTCTCTTTATTTATCTTTAGAGCAAGATCACATGTAATATGAAATGTGGAAATCTATCCCAATTGAATATAATTCTAACCGCAAATATGACGTGGAATTACCACAAGAAATGGCATTAATCTATGTTTCTTTTCTTTCTTGATATTAATTTATAAACCGTCAAACACTTTATGATGTAAATTCCCCAGAACTTCTTCTATGTCCATATCTTTGATACTTCCATTCCTGCCGTTTTAAAAGGATTTATGCAGATTGTTACATTGATCAAACTAAACTTCGTAGAATTAAGGATTCCTGTAGAGCGATACCGCATATATTACAATCTAAAAAGTAACTACCACTTAATTTTTTTAACGTTTAAATACGGCTCAACAGCGATAGGTCAATTGGATCTGGAACGGGAACGGGATGGAACGGGAAAGCGGCAATACTAGGGAAACAGATTGCCTCATACTCCACGTGGAGTCAAAAATTCTGAAATGCGTTCTGATTGGTTGTGAACGAAATTCTGTTGGCTGTAAAGCAAGTTCAATGCTTACGAAACAAGTTGAATACCTAAAATATGCAATCTTATTTCCCTAGGCACCCGCAAAGAGGTTACTTGACCTGTAAATAATTCATCAATATAGGTTTTCGGATTAGGGAACAATGCTATTGCATTCTTTTGTAGAAAAACGATGGTATGGGAAGAAGTCGTCGTAACGTGAAATCCAGTTTACAGCATTATGGACAAGTAATGCAAAGTATCGAAGTATCGATTCTCAGTAGTCAACAATAGGCATTCGTCCTAATTTTCAAATACAGATTCTCGTAAAGCAGAAGAGTATTCGCATAAGGGATCCTGCAGGATGAACGAAAACTTTCCCGGCGAATATTAGTAATCTATTTTCCGGCTTGTACTTTGTTAAAACAAGCTCTCGGTGATTAGAGTACTAATATTTTAATTATCCTATTTAGGGGTACCATAACGTGAAGCAGACCTTTCTCAAGGTATGAAGGGAAAGAGGAAGATCAGATATACGAAACCATGTGTTCTTGGCTTTAGGTTTATTTTCACTGAAGCTTTAAATTTAACCACAAATATTAACATAATTTTTTAAAGACGAACAGAGACCAGTGCTCACAGCTTATAAAGAAAGAATTAAGGTTGGACGTTGAAATAAAGAAGATAAATAAGATTAAATAAAAGGTGAAATGAGTACGTACTTAGCTCTAATTGGTAGATTTTAAACGAACTGGGATAATTGCAACCTGATTTAAGAACACGGGGAAAAGGGAATGTCCTATACGTTTGATTTTATGAAAATAATATACAGTTTTCAAGGACCAACGACCAGTATAACTGGTCGACCTAATGATAACATTGATAACAGGTAAAGTCTCTTGACCTTTGAGCACAAAAAGACTAAGAGCAATCTATTTATTCTAGAAATGTCTAGTATCTATGCGCAACTAATCTGAAGACCAACTCTATTTAAATTAATAAATGTCATTTAATTTCTAACTCTTCCTCCACTAGACGCTGGAGATAAACGGTATGCTTTTCCACTGCAGACTTGGAGGAGAAAATTATACTCTGGATCCAGATTCAATGGAATGCTTCGCTATTGTAGATTATTTAAGATTTTCTTAATTCTGTATTCATCTCTGTCAGTATAGAAATATTTAAACATGACAGTTTATTGTCAAATACACAGAAGCCTGTTTTAAAGACCTCTCATAAGTAATAATTGACTTAGCGACTTATTTATTTAAGAATCAATGTAAAACTCCATAACCCTAATACTCCATAGGCCTAATCCTAATCCAATCGTCTCTTCGATCATTGACTAACCAAAGAGTATCATTAGCCCTTTTTAACTGACCAGGTTTTAAAATTGAAATATTACAATACACATACACAGTTCTCAATTCACATGTTATGTATTATAATATGTTATATACCTACAGTACTCAGTCTTCTTAATGCTATAACTTAATTAATTCTGAAAACGTTGACAATTAATCATTCTTTGTGACAGATTAATTCTCTAATGCAAGAATTTCCAGGGACGAAATGATAAGGATTGTGATCTCTGTACATGGGCACCGAGGTTTAACAATGGATTAAATTCTACCATCTTTTTAACCAGTTTCGATTCTTGTTGTGGTGTGATAGCCTATACAGTTACTCAGGCATATTCAGTGATAAGAAACTTGCATTATATGACGATTAAATCAGAGTGATTCATGAACAGAACAAAATTACCGGAAATATGTGACATAAAAGTTACATTAATTCAATCTTAAATTGGAAAAATACATTGTAGTCTATAAAGGCTTCCCTTGTTGACAGCCAGCTTTGAAGGTCGATTTTCTCCTACGTTTCGAAGGCGACTCTGCCTCCATCGTCAGGGATACTGGTAAAGTATAATTAAATAATTTGAATTTAAACCTGAAGCCGTGGTAAGAAGAGTGATGACAGGAAAATGTCATGTGAAGATGACGTTGCTGCAATGTTTCAAAAGTTCATGATAGATTTCAAAGTGTTTTATATAACAGTGTTTTAAGCCTTTATCCTATTAAACTCAACCCCTCTAAAATACCAATATTTGTGGGACTATTAATGGTCATTGACCGATGGAAAGCGAGGTCCTGTTTTAACTCGACAGTTAGGCGTTTCTTCTGTTTGTAAATTTGTGTGTTACATAGTTATTATGACCAAACACTTTGTTCGATTTTCTTCCAATCTGGCGTGAATGTTCTTTGAAGTCATTAAAAACGACGTATGCATGGATTTTTATTTTTATTCTGTTTCAAGATGAAGAGGAGATCTTGGTGTTTTCTTTTTGTTGGAAGTTTTGTTTGGAAGTTCATAGAACTGCTAGTTTAATACCGGTTCACTGGTATTCCTACTAAGATAAGTTTATGCCTATATACAAATGTTATGACGTGTTATCTTTAATGCTTGTAATTATTATAAAACTATGTGAATATTATATTAATTGAAATTTAGGTTTAGAATTAATTGAGATAAGTTCATTTAAAATTCCAACGAATTTCCTTTCTTTGCCGCTTCTGACTCTTCTGACTTTACTTGTATGACATAGTTTCCACTAAATTGTAAGATATTTTTACTGCCATTTCAAATTGGTTAATCGGCTGCATGCATCTGGAGTCTAGACAGCTAGAGAATTGAGCATGTGTGCGTAGGAGAAGCGTTGTGCCCCTCCCCATTACAATTAAACCAGATATTAATCTTTACTCTGCCGAATGCTGGTTTGTGGTCATTAGTTAGGCAATAGAAAAATGTATCTGTAAGGAAAACTCTACTACAAAACTCAGGTTTCGTCATAGTATGTTTATTTGCCATATACTATCGGAAACCACACTTTGAAAGGTAAATTCTAGGCAACGACTCCACTCACAACGTTATAATTTGTCAAAGTCCAATATTTTGTGAAATGTAATAATAATAATAACAATAATAGTAACAACAAAAGTCAATTAATACGATCATGATTCTTATCCAGATTACTCAGATCTCTACACATTTTCAAGAACGATTTGCGACGGGCTGGTCAGTAAAAAGAATGAATGGAAATAATATTCTTGGGCCATGATGATGAAATGCAAACAGCTTGCTGAAGCCATCACTGCTTCGTTCCGACCAGATTGCTTTCTAACTTGTAGCACTATACAATATTATTTAGGTGCATTTCATTGTAAAATCGTCCCTCAGGCCGCGGAAGTTTCTTTCTAACTTGTAGCACTATAAAATAGCTACAAAAAACTCCTTCGCCTTACGGAAAACTGTTGGTCACAAATCCTTCATCAATTTACTGTACTACATAATTGTACAAAACGTCACAAATCCTTCATCAATTTAATGTACAAAACGTTCTAAAAAAAACACTGTAATAGACCGAATTACATAATAAGCGTTAAACTGTAACTCTAATGTACTTAGGTAAAATAGGATTCTTTGAGCTCTGCAAAAATAATTAAGAAAGGAAACTTGCTGCAACATGCAGTTTACAGTTTGTATAAATCGAAAGTGAATCGATTAGCATAGTTATCAATAGTTGAACAGGTCACTTTAAAGGTTTTGAAAGTTTTATAGTAGGCTAGTCATTTATTTTTTCTCACTGCTTCCACATCTTTCATCATAGCATTAGTGTCCCATTTTTTCTACATGGTTGTTATTGTACCGGATATCCGATATTAGGTTATTGCCAGTATCCGGTAGTCTATTAGGTCCGATATTAGGTTATTGCCAGTATCCGATATTAGGTATTAGCAGAGACGTTCATTATATTCATTTCTCTTCTCTTGTAAGGTTCACACAAGCAAAATGAAATACAGCAATGTAAACTACAGTATAGGCTAATATAACTTTAATGAAATAAGTAAATTAATTCTCACGCATACCGTCTATGCAGTATAGGCTGGTAAATTCTCTTCTGCATCAACTCTCGACGCCAGAAAACAATAGGCTTATACACTTCTCAAATTACCGCTTGCAATTCAAAACACCCGGAGTGGCGTCACAATAGGGTAGTGATTCCACATAAGGACATCAGGACACTTCCTATATCTAATATCTTTCTATCCGATATTATATTAAACAGACTTAGCGCTAACAGGGCCATTTTACTATGAAGTGGGATTAGTTCATCAAGACGTTTACTGAAATACAGTAGGCTAAGTTAATATTTTTACAAATACGTCACAGAACTGTTTGGGAATGTTAATCTACAAAGCCCCATAAATTTGCACAATCTATTCGATCTTATATGCTGTGTAGCCTATATTTTATTTTACTGTGTATTCTTTATCATGTGTAATCGGCATGCCCCACCTTAATCCTGCTAATGAAGATCACAATTATTTTATTATTGTGGATGTTGCAGCCATCGGATGCTAGGTCGTATCAATGTAAGGGATTTACCTCGGAGTTTGTGAATTAGTCCTTATTTTCTAGCCACACAATACACTGCTCTCTGATACATTTGATTAAAAAAATTGGTTTACTTATGTATTTGCTATCTTCGCATTTCAGTAATGCAATCTTTAAATGTAACTAATTTGTCAGGACAGCTGCAGTTTGCAGTCTGTAGCGTTTGTGGTGACTACTGAAATAGTTCTGGTGTTGTCACTTATCTTAATTACTGAGGTCTTTGAGGTCAATAAACAAACCTTCATTTCACTATTTTATTCCTAATGCTGTACTCGTGCTCCAATAAGGAGGATCATCAGTTACCGTAGACTAATAAAAAGGCATTTTTCCAACAGTAATTCCATTTTCTTGATTTCACCATTTCCTTCTATTTTATGGAGATGTAAAAATAGTGTTTTAATTGATTTTTTCAATTAGAATTTTATTGAATTAAGAATTTTTAAACATACATTATAAACAAACAAAATTATCATGCCTTACAAAATCATAAGGCCCAGTTGAGCTAAGCTCGTGTTTAGGGGCTGAGATTACCATATTATATTATATTAAATAAGAAATTACATAAATTACATCTGTATCTGGTACCCTATGATCCCCAGGTGGGGCGAAGGGGCCTCTAATGGAGGTTTCATTACCTATACTAATTTTGATATGCTTATTTTCCGAGAGAGGGTAGAGGGACAGGTGGTAAGCCCATCGCCTCGCAACCCCCCTCTGGAAACTAAGTATTTCTTGGACGTGAAAGGGCCGAGAAAGTTTGTCCAGAGGCTCTAATTTAGGCTAAATTACATTACATACCTAAAGTAAAATCAGTTTACATGTTCACCAAAAAATTAAAGTAGAATAATTATACTATTTGATATAAATATAATATTGAATTATTCAATGTTACAATATATATATATTTATTTATTTATATTATATATTAACTTATATTTCTGCTGAGCTCCCTACTGAAGATATAATTATGTTCTCAGAGATAATATTGTGTTGAAGGTGTTGCAGGCGTAGCCTGTATTATTCCGATTTCCTCTCATCGGAAAGTTTAAGCTATAACAAGAGGAGAATGTGTAAGCATTGTGGATTTCTTAGAAGAAAGGGGATCTATGCGACAGTCAGTCTATTACATCTCACAATTGTTTACAGTAGTGCCATTCTTTGCAGTGTACTCCAATCAGTGGATTGTTAATAAAACAGAGCTAAAATTTTATATTCTCGACACTTAACAATCTGCTAAAAATAACATGACGTATATTATTTAAAAAAAAAAACTATTTTCGTTATAATTTCTTGCAGATGTGCACAGTAACTGGGGACATTAATTTATTCGGATCACAATGAACCATGAGAAACAGCAACGACTTTTAGAAGATAAGAAGACAAAAACTACACCATTCTCCCTCTTCGATTTCTAGGTAAGCTGCCTCCTCTATTATGTAACATAATTATACAAGAATATAATTATGTTCTTATTGTTATTTTTCAAGTTGCTGTATTCTCTAGAACTCTCCTTGGTTCGATGTTAAACATTAAAAATTAAATAGTACCGTGTTCACTTTTTTGGATTGAGGTTTGAAATATCAGGAATAAGCGCGTTGTAAAAATAGGCTCCAAAGAAGAGTTAAGACAGATAGCCTACCCTAAAATACCACGGGAAGAGTTATGAGTATGTATGATGGATGAAATCCACTCTTACCCCAAATCTTCGGACAGACTACTTATCTCTAGCGATTACGTCATGAATTTACGTTTGAATATTATACAAGGTGTTAATAAATACCACCGAAATATTTTACCTGTATATAGAGGGGACTTAGACAAGCAACTTTTATTAGGAAATTTTTGCTCTATGACGTAAAATTGTATGCTACAGGGCATTAAAGTCATTATAAGTTGGTGCTTATAAATAAATAATTACACGAAATAGGGTTAAAATGTTCATTAAATTGACTTCATGCCTTCTTAGTGATCGATAAAAACCTGACTCTTAATCATTCGTCACAAGCTATATCATAATTTAGTGTTTCCATAATCTGCAAAATTTACAGACTAATCACATGATTGGTCGCCACTGCATTGGTTTTTTATTTTATTTTTTTATTCATAACTACTGACTACAGCAGTGATTCCCAAAGTGGGGTCCGCGGACCCGTCCGCTGGCGGTTCAAGAAGAAATAGGATATACCGTAATTTTCTCAAATTACATATCTTCTAAAGCAGCTTCACTGTTCACATTAAGGAGTAAACTCTGTTTGTTATCATTGATAGTGTTATTTTGTCTATTGAATTAAGTAAATTTGAATCAAAGTAATTTTTTTTTCAAAACCGAGAGGGGGTCCGCGAAATTTTAATTTTTTTTTTCAAGGGGTCCGCGGACTGAAAAGTTTGGGAACCACTGGACTACAGTGTTAACAACGAAGTTCCTTTGTTCTGCATTTTTTCGAATGTTAGAAGTTAGTGGCGGCCATGCCCTGGGAGATTTTATGCTGTAAAAGGAAAAATGAATCCATAGAGCAAAAATCTCCTAATAAAAGTTGCTTGTCTATGCCCCCTCTATACACAGGTAAAATATTTCGGTGTTATTCATTAACACCCTGTATTAACTACGGATGAGCAAAAATGACGTGAACGAATCATATCCTTTTAACAAACATTACATTGTTTCATGTCGGTCAAACTAATTTCGCTGGGATATTTAAGAATGAAATTTAGTGTTATTGTTAAAATAATAGACACACAAAGTACTTCAGTTATAGAGCGTTTTGAAATCTATTGCTCAACATCCATCGTGGATATTGTACGGTACAGTGCTGTCTACGGTGACCAGTTTGTACGAGTATTGCGTAATGTTTCTCAAGCTATAACTCCTCAAAGCACTTTTCGCACAACTCTACGCCCGGTTTCATCGACAGGGGTTAAGAATTAACCCCGGGTTACACGTTCTAAACTCTCGATTTGACGAAAATTTTGTTTCATCGACACGAGTTAGTTTTAACCCCTCGGGTTAAGTTAATCCCTACCTTCCCTTGGGTTAAAAGCCTAACTCGGGGCTAAAATGGCTTCGAAGTGAGCTGATTCCTCAAACTTGCACTCTCCAAGGGTATTAAGCAATTGATACAGAATTGCTGTATTTCCCTATCGTCCCGGAAATATATTTAAAAGTTTAATAATAGCATTGTTTTATCAATAATGTTACAAGTATTAGTAATAATAATAAACTAGGAAATCTGTTTTTTTCACGGGTTCCTGGGAACTCCTTCTCCCGGCAGTTATTGCAACGAGTCCCGGTAACTGAGCGCGCGCACAGTCCGCAAAAAAATTAGGCCTATACAGACGTATTCCTATTCCGTGAATACTGCTTAATTCTATTCAGATACTGTTCTAATTTCTCCTATTTCATCAAACTTCTCAGAAAGCATGCCTACATACTTGCTTGGTATTTATTCAACACAGAACTTGTTTCCTTAAAATTAATTACAATTTTACATACAGTGCTTCTGTCCGAGATCGGAATATCGGGGTATATTACGAATTTTCTCCGCACTTTACCAAGATCATCTTTTCTGAAATACGTATGTACCAAAAGATTTGTCATAGAATTGCCTACTGAGGAGGAAGTTGAAAAGAATCAGGTTCACAGATGAAGAATGCGTGTGTTTAGGCCTAAAATCAGATTTCTAAGAAAGTGTCACGACAACGCTTCTAGCTCCAGTAATGTACAAGTTAGCACAATAATATTTGATTTTCATAGGTAATGGCCTAGGTAATTTTGAGAAATTTAACAAACCTATCCCTTTGTACTGCCCAGTACATTTAAGACAATACAAGCTATTTAAAAAGTTAATAAGTAGGCCTACAAATATTCTGTTTTCTATTAATTGTCACAATAATTTAATTCCCTCCTATAATAGCGTATTTTTTCACGCGCAGTTTCCTGATTAAGATTTTCAGTCTCCTGTTCCATTTTTATTAATTAAAACTTATTTCATACGCATATTTCTTTTGTGGAGAGTTTCTCTGTCTTGGAAGTTATCACAGCTGGCCTACTGTAAGGGAGCAGAAGAGTTCAGTGACCTTCGAAGTCAGCTGATTTCTCAAACTTGCACTCTCCAAGGGCAAATATACATTTCCGATGTATAAATGACACTTGGAAGAAGAAGACAAAAAAAGAAGAATGTGTGAAAACAGATTAATGCTGTAGTTTATTGTATGGTTTAATTATTACAGACAAATAATTAATGGACTGAAGAAAACGTTATAATCACAAACAGGACCATGTTAATGCTATTAAACTCCCTCGTCATTTTCTTCCAAGCATCGTCCTTCTCTTTGACTGACTTGTACTTCGTCACAAACGGAATTAGTAGAGACTTTTTGAAATAATTGATAAGTTTGTCCATCGATTTCTCTAATGTCTTCCATTTTCGTGTATGACGTCATTCGCCACTACAGAAAACAAAAGAACCGCGTAATTAAGTGCATTCATAAAAACGAATTTTCAGTCACTGCCTTCTAGATTACTACTGTTCCTATTTCCTGCGAGGGTTAAAATGGTGTTAGTTAACCCTCTGCCGAAAAAACATGGTGAAACGCGTGAGTCACAAGGACGAGTTAAAATTTTTGCCCGGGTTAACAAACTCGGGGTTAGTGTATTTTTAACCCCTGTCGATGAAACCGGGCGTAAGTGTGTCGTGTAGCGATGTCTTCCAGTTGATCAGGCTGTCAGATGATCGACATTTTCCAAGATACCCAGTTAATAGTGGTACATTTTTATATTTAAATGTAGGATCGTAGTCTCCCTTGGGTAGACGAAGAAAAGAAGTCTGAGTAGAGAAAAGATTTAATAGTAGAAAGATATGATTAATACAATATGTTGAAGTGAGGACCGACAAGAGGTCCCCCTAGTACAGATTTAATATAATGTTCGTTACAGTTATGGTATCATACACTTATATACCCTTTGACTTAGAACGAAGTTCACAGGTCTGGAATATTCCTTAAGATTGTAAAAATTCCATACGGAAAACAATAGCGTTTCAGAATAAAGTCACACAAACTGAAGGTTTGGACTTTCTACTGAATTGATAACGAATACTTCCTATTTTTAAGGAAGAACAGGCGACATGTCTGGGAGAAGCAAAGCAGGTTGCCTATGAAGAGAATAATATCTGTAGAGTATTATAAGTAGGCCTAATTATAGGTAATATAATACTCCACAACAAGTGGATGGGAATAGTATGGGAAATAATATAAGCTTTTCTTCATATCTGACATTTCACTTCTTAGAATACGGCTCCTGCCCTTGTGACTGCCACACAAATTACTGTTATCACTATCAGAAGATGTGGGAGCAAAAAATAATTAAGGAATCGCGCACAATGTGCATTATCTTAACCTAAGACTTAACCTACCCAGTCCTGAACCCGGGAAAGGGATTTTTCACTACTGAAAAATCCCCGACCCGGCCGGGAATCGAACCCGGGCCGCCGGAGTGGAAGGCAGGAGCGCTACCGACTCACCCACGGCGACCTTCTCATGTTATACGTTTCACCTTACACCGAATTGAATGCGCCTGGTGATACAGCCTAGCCCCCATTTCTGGTACTTTGCACCTGGGCAAAGCTTTGAATAACCGCCTCTTTCATTTGTTTATTTTTACCCCTCACCTAAAGTTATTGTTTTAGTGTTGATTCTGAGTTTAACGCAAGTAACAACCAATAATATTCCGATAGCGTTTATTATTTCGAGTAATCCAGCCACTACCTAGGCTACAGAACAAAAATTAAAAATATTATTCTCTGAAATAAAAGTAATTAGGCTATGCTTTGGTGAAAGATGCATGTTTGCTATTGCAACTTCATTTAAAATAAATACTTAAAATCTCTAAAGAATATTTATAATACATAGTCTAATATTGTCAATCTCTGAAATGACAAAAATATTAATATATTTGGTATTTTTTAAACATATGCTAAATTATATTTGATTATGTTCATAAAATTTGTATTACGGGCATATTAAAAACAATATTTTTAGAACAAACAATCTTATTCCCTTATTTCTAATCCGACGCTGAGGAAACAGTTGTTCAAATCCAGCAATGTGCATGTTATGTCCGTTTGCGGCGCGCTAAAAGTCTTGAGATTCAATGTTTTGTTATATCATGCAATTAAAAAAACTAGTAAATTCTAAATAAATTTCCCCCTAAAAAAAATTCTGTCCTTTCTAAGTTTGCCATCCTGAGCAAACGCCCAGTCTGCCCATTTATATTTATATGTATATTTATAAGTCTACATAGAATAATTAGAGCCGTAATTATGACAAGTAGGCCTAAACCAATTAACGACTCCTAATTGTAACCCCTTAGTAAGAATAAAAAATGAATCTCTCTCTGTACATATTCACTGTATGAATTTTTATCACCATGACTACATCAAGTTCACCGCTGTTCGCTCCCCGCACGCAGCGGGCCCTGGTTCGATTTCCGGTAGGGACAAGTTCCCTAGTTGGATTTTTCTGGGGGTTTTCCTCAACTGTGAGACGAATGTCGGGTAACTTTAGGCCCTTGTTTTCCCCTGGTATTATCATCTTCATTTCATTCGAGCCTTATTCAGAATGTCAATACAATGTGCGACTTGTGTGCCTCGTCCTATGTGTTCGCGTTACCTCGGCGGTGGCCCCGGCATTGGGTGATCACAAGTCCGGGGATGCTCTCTGTGTCCTTGTGTGGTCAGAAAAGTATGCCTGAGACTAGAAGGTAATCCTTCTTCCGACAGGTCGCGGTCCTGTGGTGCCCGGGGGCGTGGACTGCAAGAGGAAGAGGTTAACCTAAGAGAAAGAAGAAGATTACTAGATCGAGCTAATAGATATATCCAAATCCAAACGTTGTTAAGAATGTTGTGTTATTTTGTTTTTATTTGCTGTAATTTCTAATTTGTTTGTCACAACTCGCGTAAATTTCGCATAAAAGCATTGTATTATGAAACCGGTAGTGAATTGATTTTGCCATGTTTATGATAAGGTGATGACGTAACCCAGCTTATGGGTCGAGATTAGGCTACTGATATGACTGCTATATTACTTGATCGTTGTAAGTGACATAAGTGTAGGCCTACTCAAGATAGAGATTGTTGACTGAGTTTGTGTCCGGTCACTTTGTGGCCCGTTTCTTTCATTGTCTCCCGATTTAAGTTAATTAATTACAGTGAAACCGAGTTAGTTAGCTCAGGCAGAAAATCTGAGACTCACGTTCTGTTGGTGGCGGGTTCAGTTCCCAGTCGATGTGACTAAGATTTTCCGTGGTTCTCCCTAATAATATAATTGAATATCATATATTTCAGTTAAGGAAGAAGTTCAAGTGAAAGATGCTAACCTGTCACTTCAGTCAAGGAGCCGGTTAACATTTCTATCTCCGCAGTCCTTACCAACCTTTCGTTTCGTTTCATGTCATTTATCGTTACCAGGGACTGGATCTTAGACACTAAAATACTTCAAAATATACAGGTAAAAGTACACATAATCGGCACTCAAATGGGCACTAAAATAGGCACCATCTTTTAACCTTATCTCGAGACATTCAAAGCCAGAATTGACAATTCACTGTTGTGTTGGCCTACGAAGGTCGCAGTATGTGTAGGGTTGGACGGATATACTCTATTTTACAAGGAAGCTGCTATGAAGTTCTTAAACTAATGACATACCTGAGAACACATGTATTAAACAACCAAAATAAAACTTAACCGACACTGTAATACAATTTTTATCAATTAAGTACCTGTGTTTGTAGGTGAGTCTTTGCAGTACAATGAAATACATCAGACAGCTTAAGTAAGTAGGGGTGTTATTGGTGCCACTTTTGTTAAATAAACTAAATAGTATATATATTTTACATTCATATTAATCAAAGTGTCCTGAAAATACTGTATGATAACTTGCATTCGTAATGCAATTTGACATTTTGCAAAAGTCTTCAATAAATTTAAAACCTGTTTAGTTACAGAAAGATACATACTTATTTTTATCTTTGAATTGATTCTTCCTTGGACATTCAACCGGGGCATCTGGAAAGGATAACGTCTTCGGAGACGATGTTGCCCAAAAAGGATCGCCACGGGTCATAGTTTATACAGTATAAAATTGTGATAGCCTATGAGTTTAAACAATTCATGTATGTGTATGTAATGTAAAGCCATTTAAACACTTGCTTTAAAATTGTCACAGTCGATTTCATAATTGTTCCGCGTGAAAGGGCATTTCTTGTTAATAAATCAGGGTGTCATACATTGAAAATCCCCACTCCTAAACGTCAAATAAAAAGATGCCTGAAAATAGAGCATCCCATTCAGTGCTACTGCACAACAGTTTTCTTTCGTGGATGTATGCACCATTTCGTTGGTATGAAGGTAAAAAATACAAGTGACTTTGCCCTCAAGAGATCAGCTGGCAAGATTAAAGAACGTTCATATAGAGCGGCAGATTGTGGAATGAACTCTCGTACACTACGTTAGAATTACATGAACGAATCTCTGTTAAGGGACTCTAGGACAACGATTTTAAAATACTGATTTATTCGATCAGTGGCTTTCAAATTTAGTGAATACCCTATGTAGGCTACGTAAATTTAAACAATGATAACAGATGTCTTTAATTCTGCTGCATTCTTTCGTTAAATGGTTGTATTAACAATAATAAATTTGAATACTGTATTGTTAATATTGTTAAATACAATACTCATATAATGAAATGTTATACACAGAAAGAAAAACAATAATGTAGACTCATAATGAGTACGATAACTTGGCTTAAAGAACGATTTTATTGTGAATGAAATGTCATTCTGGCACTATTACAAACAACTTCATTATGCGGAAAGATATCTGGCATCCTAGGCGCATTATGCAGACTCAAAGATAATAATTTCCATGGAATAAATAGCATAGACCTATGTTTTTTCCCCTTATTTTTTCTGCTAGAACGTTGACCGGAACATTTTCTCAGAAACGAGGGACGGAAATGTCTAACCTCTTCTTTATCAAGTAGGCGACCGGTGCTTTAGATGAAAAGGATAGGCCTAAGTTTGTAGAATGCACTTATAGGCTACATAGGCTAATATTATTTATTTATAGTTTCTGAAGGATAGCTCCCTTTGTCTCAGAATGCAAATGTACAAGTTTGATAAAGACATGTTGAATATATTTTTGGATGTTTAAGAACTATCCACGCTGTAATTTTGTCTCGTATAAATGATGGCGTAGAATCAATAAGGAGCCCTTCAACGCCGTTATGTCTATTTTTTGTTATAAAACCAGTAGCAAAATTATTCGCGGCAGAAGTTGGCCAAAAAACTGAGAATGGCGCCTCTTGCCGTTTTGTCCCGTCACCTGGATTGAAGAAACCCCGTACTCTGACTTCACGTAGTCCTGAACTGAAATATAAATGAGCCTTTTTTTCGATAATTTAAATGTGTTCTTTTCTTATTCTGAAATTTGTATAAAGAGTGTAATTAAGGTTACTCATGTCTTTTAATTTGGACATAAATAGTTATTTGTAGTCTCCTATCCACTCGCGGGAATTTGGTCGCTCGCCTTTTGGTCTGAAATCAACTTCATACAATCACAATTTTTCGCTGGCAATTATCACATCTTTTTAGACGTTTATATTCGATTATGGTTTATGTTCGATTAAATGTGGCATCAAACGAGAAATAGAGTAACTTGTTAAGCAGACAATACAGAAACTAATGCGAAATATATGTTGAGCCTGTTACATAATATTATATGCAGTACCTTAAAATTTAAATATTTATCAGTGACTCCCACGGCATGAATGAAATAATTGTGTTTTCTTACCTGCACAAGCCTAACAGCCTATATTTGCCTAAAGAATATTTGAATAATGGGAAACGCTGCGTGCTGTATCAGTAACTTAATTATGTGGATCTAATGATTTTTAAGACATCTTCTTTAGATAAAGCTTATTATAATTACATCTATCCATAAATTAGAATTTTCTATTTATGCAGCTAAAACCTTAGACTATGTGGTCTATTTTGTTCACAAAACACAACCATATAGATCTTACGTAGTGAACGAGTTTTAACAGTATATTCAGTATAGGCCTAGTATCCATATAATTCAGTTACTTTAATTTAGCCAGCTAATGGGTGGAATTTATTAAATGTTTTATCCATTTTTTCTTGAGTTTAGTCGTTGTAAACGAAAGTCTTACTTTGAATTTTATGATTCTTTGAAACTGATTGTTACGTGTTGAGGTTTATACCAGTGACCTTATATTATAGGCAAATAATGAAATAAGCTAATTACTTATATTAGAGTACAGGTACCTTATATCTACTGGTAACGACGAGCTTCATAACCTGTATTCTTCACCGGATATAGTAAGAGTAATTAAATCACGGAGGAAGAAATGGGCTGGACATGTTGCACGCATGGGAAGGAAAGACATACCTCAAAAGTATTGAATGGGAGACCCGAAGGGAAAAGACCACTTGTAAGATCCAGAAGATTCCCAGAAGATACCTAATCCGAATATAACATTTTGTTTTTATACAGTTTTCGTTCTCGAGCTAGTCTGTTCACAGATACACACACAGACATGTTTCTGAAAATAGCATTTTTTGATACAGGGATCTCAAAACGTGTATTTATGTCAAAATCTCTACTTCGAATTTCGGGGTCCAACACAGTACTTCCTCTACCTGTGGTACGGGGCAGAGGAAGTAAAAAAAAATACTTTGAAAAATATAATTCCCTTAATTTCTAACTTTTCATTCCGAAAACCACACTGTTAAATCAATATCTTGCATTTTTTATTCTTTAAACAGGTTTGAAGTTTATTGATTGTAAGTAATCAGACATTTTCGCTTCAATATATTCAATATTTTGCAAATACTTTTTTCTTGTGCCGAATAATACACATTCTTTCTCCTCTTGAATGATAAAAATTACTATTAATTTTTTTAAACATTTAGTACAATTTAATGTTATAAAATCTGCCACATATATAGAAGAAAAGAGCAATTTGGATCTGTTTATCATCTTTTCTACGCAACTTGAAAATTATAGGTGCAAAATTGCATCATGTGGTACATTTTTAAAGACAAAAAAAAAAAAAAGAGGAAAAACATTGTGAAATTCCGAAATACAATTATTTTGTGATTCTAAAATTTTTCTGAAACAGAAAAAACATATATTACGTTTACATTGCTTTGTTTTTCTCAGACTTCGTCGGTCAAGCTAAAACATTATAGTTAGCCTACATGTTTTAATTTCTTTCTCTGTCTAGTGTGTTGAAGGGTTTTCAAAATACGCTTATTGAATTGTGCAGGAACTGTTAATACTTGTCTGCTGACCTAGTTCAGGTGAAACATTAGAGAAACATCAGAGTTATTTTGGGAGTGTCTGTTTGGAATCTTGATTTTGCTTATTTTTTTAATGAAGGCGTACTGTCTGCACTGGTAGTCCATAAAAGCGAACTTCATAGTAATTCCTCATGTCTATCAGATTAGCTTTAAAAGTATAATTTGTTGCGTACAGTAACAATTTATCTAGACATATTTTAATGCATTTCTGAAGCAAAGTTAATAGGCCCTAATATGCCATATTGGAAAACAGATTGGAAAAAAATCATGGGCTTCATTGCTGGCAATGGTTAGTTTTATTTCAAAGATTATTCAATACTTGGTCACGAATACATTTGCACATGCAACTAACGCAAGGACTCCTTCATTTCCTTGCCTGAGTTATATGCATATCTTCTTGATACCACCACCATGAAAAAACCAAACAGTACCGATACCTTCAATGTTTTATATCACCATACAACAAGAACGGTGAGAGTGAAATCCCGTTTTCGTGTCTATAGAATTTTCTATAAAATCAACACAGAGCTGTGATCCACTATTATCATAGCATTTAGTTTCATAATTTACTACTTAGGCCCATGATAAGAATAAATTTCATTGCGGAAAAGTCACCATAAAATGTCCTGTTCTCATACTACTCCCGTGTAAATATTTTATATGGCAGGATGTTTAAACACAGAACTTATTGTTCAAATCTTCGCTCACATGGGACTTTCCTGTACAACTAAAACAGTTACTATTGAGCTACTTTGGTACTAACGTTACTAACAGTGAAGGTATTTTTAATATCTTCGGATTTAACATTATTATTATTATTATTATTATTATTATTATTATTATTATTATTATCATAGGCGTACCGAGGGGGGGTTTTGGGGGTTTGAACCCCCCCCCCCATTGATTAAAAAAAGGAAAATTGTATATTTTTTTAAAGTCTGCCCATAAATTACTTAATACAAGTATAAAGCGTGGAAGCTTAAAACTCGTTATTTTGCGTCTTAATTTTTAAAATTTTCCGGGGGAAAAGCCCCCGGAAGCTTAAAACTCGTTATTTTGCGTCTTAATTTTTAAAATTTTCCGGGGGAGGACCCTCGGAAGCTTAAAACTCCTTATTTTGCATCTTAATTTTTAAAATTTTCCGGGGGAGGACCCCCGGTCCCCCCTCTCCCTGGGGGGTATTCCATACCCCCCAGACCCCGCGGATGTTATAACCCCTCCCATTTGGTCGGCCTGGTTACGCCTATGATTATTATTATTATTATTATTATTATTATTATTATTATTATTATTATTATTATTGCTGTTTTGATTTACTAAATTTTGTTGCCTCAAACCTTCCACCAGAAGATAATATAGAGGATAATCTTTTGTAGAGATAAAGTGGTCATGAATAATTCATGTTTCGAGCAAGTATATGATTAGGCATATTATCGTTATTGTATTGCATCGGAATAAGTTGCTAACGAGGTACAGTAGTTGGAGCTTAGAGACCAGTTCTAACTTCCGTAATCGAATTTTCAGTTCCAATAGTAGGAACTACCTTTATGTTTTCTGTAGTGTTCAAAAATTAGAACAAAAATACCTTTTGTCGATAACCCCAGAAAAAGAATAATATAATATAAATAATATAACCAAGACTAATACAAGTGATTTAAAAAAAGATCACCGACTTAAATGCTTGCTAAAGTATTTCGGTTACCCTTTTATGAACCATTCTGAATAATATATAACTCTAATCTTAAAGAAAAACTTATTTTCCAGCACTAGAAAGTTTTCAATGGATAAGATATTTCCACTGTCTTATCCTGCTCTTTAGAATCCTGCATACTTCAGTATCAATCTGCCAGGCTAAAGTAAAATAAAATCGGCAATTCATTTGTTCCTTACCACAACAAACAACTTGTTAATTATCTTGTCTTTTTTAAACATATACATACTAACTTTGTGTCAGATAAGTAAGAAAAATAAATAATATGATTAAAGAATTACTTACCATTGCATCTGGTTTCAGCATATTGGTGAGCTCTGAGACAATCCTCCACTTGTAGACGGTATACCATATGGTACCCTGGTATATATCACCCGCAATGAGGAAAAGTGTCTTTTTGTTTGCATTATGAGCTTTCGCTAATTTCACTGCTTCTGACACTCTTGCAAAGCCACCGTAACAACTATTATCTTTCCGTTCTTTATCAGAGCACACACCTGATAGCTTGCTAGTCGGGAAGAATCGCGAATGCATATCATTGGTATGTAAGATCTCCAATTGAAAGTCAGCTGCAATAACACCTATTGCCCCCAAGAACACCGCCGTCCAAAGCATGTTGCTAAACATCCTTCAAATTAGTACAAGGGCAAATTAGGCCTAGTTTGCTTAAGTTAGGGTGCGAAATTTCTGGTCGCCAGATCACCATTAGCGACCAGAATTTTGAGACGGGCGACAAAGAATGTTTAGAAAAACTATCGCTTCATTTGCTTCTATTCATATAATTCCGTAATAAACAATCAAATTAACAGCAGATATTGCTACAGGATCACTTTTGGCATAAGCAAGTTTTCTGGATATTTGTATTTACTCGGAAGCGTGTAGAAATATCCGGAAGTTTTAGATATTATTTGAAACTTTATTGTTTTGACCAATCCCTTCTCCTCTAGTAACAGGCAATATTGTTTGTGTTGGCTGTTTAAGTTTACAATCGGTGAAATACTTCAAAAAAATTTATTTTGTTTTAATCATTTGTTATAAATTTTCGGTGCCATGCAAAAACTACAGACTAGTATTTAGTCACTTTTTTAAAATAGGGACTATGTGTTGTTGAAATTTATATTAGGCCTAACATAATTTATGTAATGAGTCTAATTATCTCATGTTCTACGTAATGCTTGATAGAAGTATTATCTGTGGATAATCATTACAAAACGAAGTTTACTCAAAGAGTGACAGTGATAAGGTCTATATCTAATTTTTATTTTAGCTTCTTTTCAGCAGCGATTTCATTACGGTATCAGGGTCTGCATTTTGGTGCTAAGAATTCGTGAATAACAACGAAGTGCTTTGAATTCTAAGGTATCACTACTTTTACTTTCTGAGAAACAGAAACGGATAAACACATTAAACAAATAGACAAGTGAATGCTTTCCGAATAACTGGCAAGATTTATCAGTGCAATGGGTGACTCCTAATTCCTTTCCGTAGTCACTTTTTATCCTGGATTTCCTCCACAGCGAAAACTGTCCCCATCCCCGAGAACAAAACATTGAAATATCCCAACATTCTCCTCAACAAAAAGAGCAAAAGCATATTCCAAGTTTGTTGCATACTCATAGCCTTCGTTTCGTAGCTAAGAAATGCCATTTCGGACCACTAATGCCGATGGCATGTTTCACGCCAAATGTAACAGTTTATTCTTCATATCCGAACATGTTTGTATTTTGAGATGTATGTAAGACACAGGCGTGTACGAAAATAAAAATTAATTCTACCATCAACATTCCAGCTCCGATTATGATTAATAACATTGAAGATACAGATCATTGTTTCACAGTAACCTACAGCAATGCCGTGTCATATAAGGTCTTTCATAATGTTTCTATGTAGATGATGACCCTAACCAAAAAGTGCATAATTTTTAAACACAGTTATTACTGTATTAGGCTACTTTATATCTTTGCCAGCCGAAGTTGGCGTTAAGTGTGACGGGAAATTTTGTCCATGGCTACGTCACGTTTGTGAGGAGGGAATCAAGTCACATCTAAGATAAGATCGAAATGGGTGGGAAAAACGTTGTACCTCTTCAGGAGGTAATCAAGTTCTGATTTCGGGAGGGAATCGACTTTACCCGAGTGACAACTAGAGTTAGGCTTACATACTGATTTAGATACTTAAACTGGTAACTTTAAGTTTTGTAGGTCATAAAATATGACCACCTAATCCCTCGTATAAAATCTTCTTGTTAAAAAATCAGCTCATAGCTTTGTCAAAATTAAAATTTATATTTGTCAATATTATAAAACATAGTTAAAATTTATGTCTGTCAGTGGCATGTTTCACGCCAAATGTAACAGTTTATTCTTCATATCCGAACATGTTTGTATTTTGAGATGTATGTAAGACACAGGCGTGTACGAAAATAAAAATTAATTCTACCATCAACATTCCAGCTCCGATTATGTACCTCTTCAGGAGGTAATCAAGTTCTGATTTCGGGAGGGAATCGACTTTACCCGAGTGACAACTAGAGTTAGGCTTACATACTGATTTAGATACTTAAACTGGTAACTTTAAGTTTTGTAGGTCAACATGCATTCAACCAAGTTTTCCACATCCAGGAAATGAAATCTGTCCATATCCGTACGCGGATGTAAAAACTGTGCGGTCATGGATTTACTCTAGCTAGGTTTCGCGAATGACGAACGAACACATTTCCATGAAAGGTGTGCACACAGATCCTACTGCCATTGGTTTTTTTTTATGGTTGTTTAAAGTCTTGGTGTTTTATAACTTAGGCCTGTGTGTTGATAAATTTCATGTTATTTATCTCCTACGAGGGATTTGTATGTTGTGTATAAAATATGACCACCTATTCCCTCGTATAAAATCTTCTTGTTAAAAAATCAGCTCATAGCTTTGTCAAAATTAAAATTTATATTTGTCAATATTATAAAACATAGTTAAAATTTATGTCTGTCAGTTTTGTAAAATAATTTTCGTGTATTGGACAATATATTTCGGCTATTCAGCCATCTTCAGGTCCTTTTCTTTCAGCAGGTGATCTTACACTGTTGGTTAATACATTACAACTGAAAAGAAAAGGACCTGAAGATGACTGAATAGCCGAAATATGCATTACAACAATGATACAGCAGGTTTGTCCACTAATCAAAACTGCCTGTTAATAGATCTGTTCGTAAGTTTTAAGTAACCATGAATTTTAAATACAGAGTATCTACACCAAATGCCCTAATTTTATATTGCTCCCAACACAATATTAATTAAGATAAGGGAAGTTTATTCCCAAATATACGCCATATTAAGTATTAAGTTTGTATTAACAAATCGCAACACTTCCACGTACGCCCCTGCGGTTACATGAAGAATGTCTAGTGTGCATTCGATTTCTGTCAGGTCCACTCCAACACTCTGTCCTTCACGTAGACCCACAATAATAAATCCAACCGTATTATGTCAGGAGAATAAAGGTCAACTCACAGGTGGCTGCCAAGAAGCTCGAATTTTTAAGTGCTTTTAATAATCGGAAATGCATGTTTTAGATCTGACTTGTCCGTGGGTGCAACGGGAGATTTTCGCATGGACTGACGACAGCGCCAAACGCGCCAAATGTTGGTTGTGAGAAAATGTAGGCTGCAATTTCAAATCCTGTTGTAGGTTACTCAACAGAAAAGTCAGACCTGGGAGAAAAAAAGCCTTTAAAAAGGCTTGAAAATTCGGGCATTTCTTATAAGTCTTGAACGACTCTTCTATCACTATTTTTAAAACCAGCCCTTCTTATAATTATACTGTGGAACTGTCAATGGTTGTTTAGTAGATGTGAGGGTGTATGGTTTTTACAGGCCTTTGGGCCACCCCATAGCTTAGTGGTTTGACTGTTCGTCTTCCATGGCTGGGATCGGGATCAAATCTTGGTGGATGCAAGTGGAAAAAATGGGGTTTGGCAGGGTTTCACGGGGTACTTCCGTTTCCAATCCCATGAATCACTTCAACGTTGTTCCATTCATTATGGACAGCAGTGGACCTGTTATTTTACCTGATAGAGTAAAAGTAAAATCAGTCATCACTGCTACGGAACCAGATTCATAACTTTGTCATATAACGCCTAAGTTCACCAATGAATCACTTCAACGTTGTTCCATTCATTATGGTATGACCTTTAGTCGCAATAAATTAATTGAATAAGTCCAGCCTGATTCTACTCGAATTTAGAAAGAGAGGGGAAAACCTACACGGAATGTCCCTTTGAGATTTATTGGTGAACTTAGGCGTTATATGACAAAGTTATGAATCTGGTTCTGTAGCAGTGATGACTGATTTTACTTTTACTCTATCAGGTAAAATAACAGGTCCACCGCTGTGGCTCAGGGGATGCGTTCAATCCTCTCACGCAGCGGGCCCGGGTTCGAATCCTGGTCGGGACAAGTTACCTAGGTGGGTTTTTTTCTGGGGTTTTTCCTCACCTTTGAGACAAATGTCGGGTAACTTTAGGCCCTTGTGGTCCCCAGATATCATCTGGCCGTCATTATCATCTTCATCCCATCCTCGCCTTGTTTGGAGTGATTGTGTTCGTGTTGTCTCGGAGGTGGCCCCGGCATTGGGCTGATCACTCATCCGGGGAGGCCCTCCATGTCCTTGTCTGGTCAAAAAAGTATGTATGTGATCCAAAGATAATCCCTCTCCCGACAGGTCGCGGCCCTGTAAGGCCCGGGCGACTTGGGTCGCTTAAATCCTAAAACTACGAGAAAGAAAGAAAGAAAAGGTAAAATAACAGTATGCTTATGATGCATATCTATGTATGTGAAGTAAACAGATGAGAGGTATTATGAATCAGCATTTTAGAAGAATACAATGTTTACTGCGGGCCTAAGATACTACTGTCGAATGAAGAACTGTAATTAGATAGTGCATAATCTTTTAGCTATTACATAATGAAGAACATTATCATCATAATGTCTAGCCTTGATTTCATCCTTCGCCATTTATACATTTGTTATACTTACTCTGACTGTATACACTTATTTGTGTCAGAATGCGAGTAGGTTCACTGCACTAGTCTTGGGTTCAAAGTAAGAGCAAGGGCAGGTCGGACTGTGTCTGTAGTGATAGAATCCGTAAACTGATTTCGTATTTATCCTTTACATAAAATGTATCTAGCATATAAGTTAATTTAAATTAAGAAATATGTTTGAAAATTTTGTGTAGAATACAATTCTGTAACGATGTCATTAAATAATTTCTCGTTCACTAGTCGCTCATAAACTAGAATCCCAAATGCAACATATTCATTTCATATCACAAAGTGATTCTTGTCACTTGGCCTTGAGAACTATAAAATGCCTTGGATTCTGATGAAATTGTGCGGAAATTTTCAGATAAACGGGAACCATGTTTTTGAGCTGTCATGGAATTATGAACTGACCATGCATGTTTGTCAAAATATGATTGACATAGTTACTAATATTTATTCTGTGAGGATTTAAACTTAGCAATTTTGTACCTTTAAAAATTTTCTGCTCAGGCCCATGGACGTCCGCAGAAATTTTGTCAAGGAGGGGTGCAAAGGAACAAATTACTGCCAATCATTACCATCACTACGCTACTAATACTACATCCATTTTATTATTATAAAATTATAATTATTGTTGTTGATGATGCTGCTGCTGTTATTATTATTATTATATAATTATTACAATCCACATCCTTGATTTACTGTAGCTAGACAAAGGAAAATAGCCTATTACGATGTAGTATACTCATATGACTTTTTCTACTCCTTATAATTTCAAATGTACACTATTCATATGAAATGTGAAATTTCCATTGCCTTACCTTCATCACAATGAAATGTTTGGCTAGAAAATAATTAATTCAAGTTTAGAGGAAACAATTATTCCTACATGTTCATATCTAACTTGTTTCTGTGCACACAACTCTATGTAGGTCTACAGTATGTGGAAACTTATGATTTTCTTCACAATGGTTGCTTATAGTCATTTAGTTTAGAGATTTATGTATAAACATTAACTGCCGATTTTGTGTGTTTTTATATATACAGTGAAACCTCTCTTAACGGACACCCCTTTATAGCGGACACCCCTTCTTTACGGACGATTTTTCTGGTCCCTAGGTCACTATAATGAAACTTCATAATAATTAACCCCTCTAAGACGGACACCCTATATTACGGACACGGACACAAAAAATCCACTTAAAAATCCTCTTCAAACCTCTCTTAACGGACATTTGACGAGAAAATCATATATCTACAGCATACTGTACTGTGTTGTACTGAACTTCTTTTCTTCTTCTGTTGACTTAGTTTTGACGCAGACTATAGTTCTTGGAATGTAACTACTGTATAGTGTTCGGGATTTTCGAAATATGTAGGCCTACAGCATAACATATCTGTGTAATGGATTAGTGTAAACTAAAGAGATTTTCATCTACTCAATAACACTTTCATGTAAGTACTGTGCTGTAGATTATTTCACTCCAGAATTTTTTAACCTCTCTAGAGCGGACACCCCTCTATAGCGGACGATTTTTATGGCCCCGGACGTGTCTGTTATAGAGAGGTTTCACTGTATATAGCCAAATATATAGGAGGAGAAGGTGTAAAGCTATGAAAATCATCGATGTGACCAGTAGAAAGGAAGTTAGGGACCTAAATGTTTTATTTAAATATTGCACTTAATTCATCAAATGCAATTCAGTTTTAATGACAACAACATTGTTTGCAGTAAGAATATTATAGGAGAAAAATCTCTCAGACACTGGGTTTCGAACACAGAACCTTCGGCTATCTGTGCCGCTGCTCTACAACTGAGCTAAGCCAGAGTTCGCTGTACAGCACCAGATGGAACCTTTTCCCTTTGAAACGAACTATGGCATAGCTCAGTTGGTAGAGCAGCGACACGGATAGCCGAAGGTTCTGGATTCGAATCCCAGTGTCAGAGGAATTTTTCTCCTATAATATTATCTTGTAATGCCCAAAGAAGCAATAATCTGTGATTCATTAATGCATATACAGTATATGGGTACATATTGTTTGCAGTGTTTATTTAGGGCTTTGGCAAAAAAAATAATTAGAAAGGCTATCGATATAATTCGTTTTTGAAAATCAGTAATGGACTAAATAAATATCGGGTGTGATGCATCACGTCTTCTTCATTTTGTCACTTCACATTTTGATATAGAATAAGAAGTCATATTGCGGGGAGTGTGGCAACGAGTGTGCTATATCAGAATTTGATAAACAATTCTGTCCACCGATACGTTATTCATCGCTTTGTATTAGTTGAGGAATTGGATGTTTATTGAAAGCATTCAAAAAGAGAAAAATATGGAACATTTTTAGTCCTATGAGCGCAATAAATTATGTCTCAAATTTTTTGAGAAGAATGTGTGAACGTGATATTGATTCTCTTTTGATTTTAACCCTGAAATGGTTGTATGGCAACATGAAATTGGGAAATAAAATACCCCGTAAAGATGGTACAATGTTATGTAACCGGAATTTCTGTTTCTTCTTATTTCAACCCCTACGAGACATGGTATGTAAAAACAATGGGTTGCAAAATTCTAAGTCCTGTATGAGCGATAACAGCCATATCTAGCGTTTTCTGGGGGAATAGTTTGAGTGTGATAAGTCGTTCTTCTTCGCTTCAAACTCGAGATACCCCTAGGGCAGCGGTTCCCAACCAGTGGGTCGCGGAAGGGTTACAGGTGGGTCGCGACTCGATCCTAAAACTATCAGAAACCATCGAGTAAACTATCAGAAAAGATAAGAAAAATCGAAACAAATTAAATTATGTTTTGATTGTTTTCTTAGTTCTTTCTGTACTTTTATAATTGTAGTTTTTATCTTCACCTAGGAACACTTGTTAGTGAATATGAAACCACTTGTTGCATATATTGCAAACATATATATATATTGTTAAATAAATCACTGTTTTGCTACAAAGTGCTTATATTTAGTCAACCATTTTTAAATCAATATCAATAACCAATTTGTATCTTCAAAAAAAGCATATAGGCCTATAAGCTTATATATATATTTGCAATATTTGATGGTAAATTATATATATATATATATATATATATATATATATATATATATAAGGAAGGGTTTTTTACTCCACCATTGACCGATGGACCGTTTAGGTATTCCGATAAGGAAAGGTGGGTCGCCAGCTGAAAAAGGTTGGGAATCACTGCCCTAGGGTATAAGGACTAACAGCTTGAAAGTCTAAAGTCCTCCATAATTTAATTTTGAATGACACGCAAAATATAAACCCCGGGCGTCGCTAGTTTCTTATAAATTTGTAAGTTATGTAAGTTAAATTTCAACTGTAAAGGGCACCTTCAAAATATCTTTGAAGTATAAAATAGACAATCACGTATGACTCACTAAGCTGTTACAAGTGAAGTGCAGTAATATGTCAATCGATGACTTGACGTCCTTGGTATTCGTCACGGTGTCATGGAGAATGACAATAGAGCACACCTAAATAGTTTCCTGAATACGAACAGATGTGTAAAGACAACAAACACACGCGAATCGCTCCACGCACTGACTGCACTGGTCTTGAGTTGCGCGCCGACTGACTCGTTGCGCGAAACCTCTCCGAGTACTGTCTGCTTGAGATAGGCATCCCACCATGCTCCGTCAATTATATTGTTTGATTTGCGATAGTGGAGACGTACAAAATTACATAGGTTATGTTATTCAAGGTAGGCTGTATGCGGTATTTCTTTTTTTTTTTTTTTAGCAAACATTGAATGTATATTTTCCTTTTCTGTTTTCATAACCTACTGCTGAAGTCAGTCATTAGACTCATTAATAATGAGCAGGGCCAAGATTCTAATGACATGTCATCCTTTTATTGATGCTGCATAGACATTGCCAACTTGTAGATAAATCCTAATCATAGCCTCTAGATTATAGAAATACATTTTTTATTAGGTCTTTTTTTGTCATTTTATGCAGTTTTACATTTTTAGTGCATTTATTTCAATTTTACGTCATTATTTTGTCATTTTTGTGTCATTTGCTTCCTTATTTAGTCATTTTCATGCATTTACATTGAGTGTATTAACTTTTTTCGTCGCTAGCGGTGCTATCTTTGAAGTGTTCTTTGTTTAATGTAAGAAGGAAAAGTTCGGGAGTTGAAGTGTTGTCATGTCTCAGTCGGAAATAAGAATCAAAGAAATGCCAAAATTTTGTATTTTATGACGGTTGTTATTAGATTGACTTGGCACCAGAGTCTGCCACCTGCTTGGATTTGAGAGTGCAAACTACTGTTTACCCTCAATAAACAATAACATAATCCGGCAGACCACAAATGAAAATCCCGAAGTTTGACTGGCCAGTGCCTCAGTGCCAGTTTAAATTTCCGTGAGAAAAGAACATTCACAACATTACAGTTATTTACAGTTTTTACAATTATGTACAAATTATTCTATTACTTTGTGTGTGCAATAATTTTTTATATACAACATATCAGTTTTTAGGTCATTTTTATAATTATTAAGTCATTTTCTTTAATATTTAGGATCATTTTATAGGTCATTTTCAAACAATCTTAGGTCATCAGAATCCGGGCCAGTCTAAGGACCGGAAATTAATGTTCTATCAGAAAACTAAATATGCATGCAAATATGATCTAAAGTATTTGTAAAATATACTCCGGAACCAATGAAGTATGCTCTATCGTTTAAGTAATTTTAATACTTGACGTTCTCTTGTTAGTTGAACAACATTGTAAATTACGAACAAAATCACTACTTTAAAAAAAAAAAAGATCAATGGAACAAATTTTAGTAAATTGAAAACTAATTAAATGAAATGTCACTTTAATAATGTGATAGTCGTAGATGGGTCACATCGATATGACTTACCCAATCATTCAGTTGTAAGTAAAGAAGTGAAATTTAAAAATATTTTAATCACGTCCAAAATGTGTCACTAATAGAAACCGTTAGTTTCGAGCATATTTGCTTCATAAGGCATGGTCAACATTTAAATAAATTAGGCGAAAAGAAATTAACAAACATTATCAGTAATATTGTACTTGATAAGAAAGGATGTAACAAATTTCAAATTTATTTCGTCCATTTTATCAATAACATGTACTAAGTACAATTGATATCAGACACGTCAATACATACTATGACATACTATAAATAGAATAAATAAAATATTCTTCATCCACATCCACATAGGCCTACCATCTACAAGCTTCTCACACTAACATTAAAATATCCTAATTGTCTTAGTTCTTTCAGATTCATTCACATCCACACACCAACACATAATTTTTTAAAAGATCCTAAACTAGTATCCTAAATAAAACCCTAGTGCCATAGTTTATATTATCAACTAATTCTATGACTACGTACAATTAACACTGCTTTACATTTTATTCCCTGAATTTCAACTACCTATTCACATGCATAAGATATTCCTCCACTGAGTAGAAACTACCATTTATCAGAAATTTCTTTAATTCCTTTTTAAAATTCTTGGCTATTTTTATGTTTTTTATGCAAGAAGGCAATGTATTGTATAAAACTGTCCCGTTATACTTAAAGCTATTTTTAAAAAGTGTACTTTTATGCCAAGTGCTGTGTAAATTAGATTTGTTCCTTGTGTCGTGCTGGTGTACCTGTTCATTTGAGAGAAAGCTGTTTAGTTGGTTTCGCGTTTGTATAAGGACCTCATTAATGTACATTCCCGGCAGTGCCAGTATATTTAATTGCTTAAATAAAGGTCTACAGCTATTGTTTCTGGGTACGTTGAGCATTATTCTTATTACTTTTTTTTGCATTCTAAATATTCTGACACTATGATTTGATTTACCCCAAAACATTACTCCGTACATCAAACGGGAGTGAAAGTAAGCAAAGTATGCAACTCTGAGGATTTCTAAACTGACCGATGATCTGAGGCTGAAGATTGCAAAACATGTTTGGGCAAGCCAATGGCAAACATAAGGTTTATACTCTAGCAGTCTAGCTTATAAAACTAATAGCCCCGACCAAGCCTAGTAGTCTTATTTCAGATGGGACTGGTCCTGAAAAAATTGTAAGTTGAGATTAAAATTATTTTAAACGATGGTAACTGTGAACTGCTGTAATCAGTACAACATAGGTAGATCTAGCTAGCGTAGAAGGATATAGGCCTACTTGTGCCAGTGTATTTGTTAGAAAAATTGATAAACATGGTGGAGTTGTTTATGTCAAAAGTAGTTTTAAATACAAAGTTTTAAATTTTGATAAATTCTGTGATGAAAAACATATAGAAGTAACAGCAGTAAATTAATTAAATTAATTGTTGTACCTTTCTATCGCTCCCCGCTGGGGGACTTAAAAACATTTCTTCATAACTTTGGCAAGATGATCATATTGTTAAATTCATTTAAAATGACTATTGTAATTTGCGGAAATTTTAATTTAGATGTAAATACAATTTCAACGGCCACTATTATGCTCCATTTTCTTAATTTTCTCAGGTCTGCCAATTGCTTTTGTGTTAATGATGCTCCAATATATTGACAATGTTGTCACAAATATTTCACACGAACTAATTAAGTCAAATGTTTTAGATTTCCCGTTATCAGTTCTCAAAGCCCTTTCTATAGAAATATCTGGGAATGTTTATGATTTGTAATTTCGTAGGAAAATCCAAAAACAGGGCGCATCTTGGGATAGTGGCCCACTCAAAATGGCGTACTTTCTTTTTTCCACGATCTAGCTTATTCTTCTGTCCTCGTATTATGTAGAAACTCGTGATTGGACGTTGGAGGTATGACGTCATATCGCTAGACGACTGGTGACAGGCCGACAAACCTCGCGGGAAATATAATGAGGTGGATACAAGGCACTTGCGACAATATTCAAAGACAGTTGGTCATCCTTTATCGCTAAGAAACAAAATGCATCATGCAGTCCGTGCAAATGTGAATATCGAGTGGGCGGAGCTTAAGGGGCCACCTGTTTTTGGATTTCGCCAAAAAAACTTACCCCAGTAAAAATGTTTTAGAACTAAGGTGGTTAATAATGAATGTAAAGGTAATGGGGATGTAACTTCCTCCCATCTTATTCTGGAATGTCCACGGTTATTGCATGTAAGGCGTCTGTTAAATATCAAAGGAGACTTATACAATATATTTAAAAATAATGAAGGATGCCTTAAGGTTATCTCACTTTTGGAACTGACACAGTTAAAATCATTCATATAATGTCAAATCAAATCATAGTTTGTCAATAGTTGCTAAAGTTTTAAGTTTAATATGTTGTTCTTCTTACTAAATTTCAAGTTGCATATGTTTTTCTTCATACTTCACTTCTTGTAGAACTTGTTCAATATATATATGTATTAATTATTGTGGTCGCTGGTGACCCTGGCAGTTAAAAAGCGACCTTAAATAAATAAATTTAAAAAAAAATAAAAATGAAATGAATGTAAACAAATGAAAAAAAAATGTTATGTATCTATTCCAGCATGGTATGGGCCAAACGGCATAACCTGCCTAATAACGAGCATAGAGAGGCTTATATATCTGCAGGACACATTATAAACACTTTTAAATCTAACATAGTTGAATTACAACTGAAATTATATTAATTCGGCCTTTAATAAATGTAAAGCTACTTGGCAGGTAATTCATGCTGCCATAAAGAAAACTAATCATAGTCATAGTAGCCTATCACGCCTGGTTCTTTTAATCAGTATTTTATTAAATCCGTAGAGGATATCTGTAGTACTGTGGCGCACTCTACTGATAACTCTATGCATCTTTTAACTAATTTAATAATTCCTAAGGTGAAATTTACGTGGAAACAGATTTCTTGCTAAGATGTAGCCTACTCAAAATAGTATGTCACATGAAAAACTCTAAAACCGAAGACATATATGATATTAGTAGTGACTTTCTAAAGACAGTAATTCCTTATGTTGTTAAACCTTCGACAGATTTCATAAACCAGTATTTCTTTAACTGAATATTCCCTGATTCCTTATAACTGTGTAAGGTGGCAACTATATTTTACAAAAGGAGATCCTTCCAATCCTGGGAACTATAGGCCTACTTCTATTGTGCCCACTTTTTCGAAGTTGATAGAAACTGTTATTAAATTCCAATTGACTGAATCTCTGGAAGCGAACTTATTTTTTTCGAAATTTCAATTTCATTTTAGAAGTTGTTTATCAACTTGGATGCAATTGAAAGCTTAATTTCTCCCATACTAACTGGATTTGAAAATAATGAAAGTACATTATAAAATGGTGATATCTCTTGAGTTGTAGACTTGTAGACTTGTAGTGGCTGTAGTCCCTGGTGTTTTCTTCTCCTCCCTCTCTCTTCCAGTCATGACTGTTCCTCATGTATTTACATTCCAGGCAGTGGTGATATCTCTCGATATGAATACTCTACACTGTATGAACACTGTAAAATATGTTGTCATGAGAACTGATTTCCATTTGATAAATTCTAATATATTACCATAAAATAGGCACTAAATTGGGTTTTACTCCGGTACTGGTCAACCGATTTGGTCCAATATCAATAGCTTCTTCCCATGGATGTTATAAATGCGTATACCAAGTTTCATGAAAATCTGATAAAGCGTATTTGAGTTATCGCGCGTACAAACACACAGACAGACTGACAGTTTCCCATCCCCCACACAATCTTATAAAGTACCATTCTGGCACTTAATAACTAAATAAATTAAAATGAAAATATCTCGTTAGTATTGCACAGTGATTTTATTTTTATTTTTCCATTTCTAAACAGAAACTCTCTTAATTATATTGTCGTGTGTTTGTGTTGATTTAAAAAAAAAAATGTCAGGAGGCGTATTAAATATTTGGTTTTTTTACTAAAGACATAAACTGCTACATAATGTAGGAAGTGGAGTGTAATTAAATGTACAAGTAGTAACAATAAGTCCGGCTACGATGTCTCCTCTTGAACAATGGTAAATACAATAGGCTTTGTTATTTGTTCTTAATATAGTAAATACTCTGACTCGTCTGTCTAGCCTTGAAGAAGAAGAAGCTTAATGGCCGGCAGCAATTACTGTTTCTCTAGATAACGATAGCAAATTCACTCAGTCTCTATTTGTGCGTCAACCCGCTCAGTCGATGTTTTGTAAAACTTAAAAGATAAGCATGTTTGCAACACGTAATTTTCTTCAAGTGGTCCAGTTCGTGACGTTAATATCCTGTATATATTGTCATAGTTATTATAAAACGCTGTTTCCTCTATCTATAATTCATATAAATGATTTCCATGCTCGCTTTGAACCTACTAGTGTCAATTCCGCAACGTGCACTCCGGGAACTGAAGACACGTGTGTGGGAGGCATAGCCCGAATCTCTACTGTGGTAAACAGTCTTGTGAAAACGCAACCGAACGCGGTGTTTCTGAATGCTGGAGATAATTTTCAAGGAACGATATGGTACTCCAAATTTAAGTGGAATGTCACAGCTCATTTTATGAATATGCTGCCTCACGATGCTCTGGTAAATAAATATATATATATATATATATATATATATATATATATATATATATATATAATTTACAGTTATAATTAATAACCATATTACAAAAAAAATTAGAATCTCATATTTTATTCCAACATTATCTAAATGCATGGTATTAAAGTAGAGAGTTTTCCTATAACTACCTCGGAAGTAAAGGACACTTTGTCACATTTAGCAAACTTTACAGGAGAGCAGTTGGAACAGTATTCTCATCTTCCCCTGTTCCACATACTGTATTGTACAAATTTTGATAGAAGAACTTGCTATTTGCCAACATCCTTCTTCCTATTAATAAGAGGAGGGTTTACAGAGTCTTTTTTTTTTTCGTACAGTGAGCTGAAACTTTTAAAATCTATGTCAAGATGGTGCCGTATTCCTCTAAATAGAAGTGGAATTGGTGTTTTTTAAACCTTGTAACTTCCCCAATTATTGATGTAGGAAATAACTTTCTGTTTCTCTGGATAGGATAAAAAGGTGCATATCGACGTGTAATAATGCCATTTTGGTAAGAAATGGACGTAATGCCTTTTACCTCTGGGATACAGATATCTGTTCAGCTAGTGGTGTAACTGAAGGCACCGCAGACCCTGGGGAGGGGGAGATCCGAGGCCCTTGAGGTACCAGGAGGTTGAGGCTCCCAGATTTTTAGACATTCAAGACATGAAGATCGTAATGTTGTCAGCCTTATGCACCGGCCTCCTTTACCCCCAGGATTGACCCTGGTAAACATTTCTGTTCAAGGCCGAGTCCATCCGAGGTCTATATAATAGTGTCACCAGCAGAATTAGGCCAATTGGAAAATCCCAACAACTTCATCGGGAATCGAATCTACGACTTTCTGATATGTGGTGCAGTGCCTCAACCATCGCCACGGCGTACCCAATTATTACTATTACTAATATTAATAAAATAATAATTACAATAATATCGCCTGCCAGTATAATCAGTTAGTACAGAAAAATGTTATACCTCCTATCAAATTTTATATTTCTCACGGTTGAAGACGCATGAAAATGATTCTTTTTAAAGGACCCAAATTAAACTTTGCAGGGGGGGCAACTTTCCTCTGTTATGCCATTGTATTCAGCCGCTCACTACTAAAAATAGCATGAAATAAAATGTGCTTTTTCCTGATTGGTGCACTGCCATACGTATTCATACTTTCACTAAAACTAAACTAAACTCCGTGGCGCTACATCCCTGGAGGGACTTGGCCTACCACCCGACCGCTGCGTCATCTCCCGTAGGCAGATGGCAGGATTGGGGGGCATGTGGTCAGCATGCCGACACCCACGGCCGTTATTGGTGGTTTTCATGACCGGAGCCGCTACTTCTCTATCAAGTAGCTCCTCAATTTGGAATCACGAGGCTGAGTGCACCCCTACCAGACCTCCCTACCTCAGAAAAATCCGAGGAGGTACCGGGAATCGAACCCGGGCCGACGGATCTGTAGTCAGCGACGCTAACCACAAGACCACGCCGGCGGACTTCATACTTTCATAGATTGAGAATATTAAGGAGAGTAATCATCTTAAACTATGTGTTTCTTCAAACATTTTTTGTCTCAACAAGTGTCCGGGATAGTTAATTGTACTTCATCTGTCCAACTAATGTTGTAAGAATGTAAGGTATGAACGCTTTAGCTGGATAGAATATAACAAAGAGTATGAGAACCTAAGCTTTATGCTAAACAAAGCAAAATAAACAGACTTTTGTTCTTAACAGGCTATTTTTCAACCCGATTATGATAAAAGATTCGTCGGCCACTTTGGTTAGAGGTAGCATGCCCTCCTCTAGATCCGAAGGTCGCGGGATCAAACCTGCTGCAGTCAATGGATTTTTCAGGACGTTGGCACGTAGTCCTCCGGGAGGGGCCCCTGTCATAAATTTATGGCATGTAAAATAAATCCAAGCCTAAATTAAAGCCTCTGGACAAAATTCCTCAGCCCTTTCACGTCCAAGTACCATGGTTTCCGGAGGGGGGGTTTGTGAGGCGATAGGCTTAACACCTATCCCTCTGTCCTCTCTCTAAGAAAATAAGCGTAACAAAATTAACCTAGATACTGAAACCTCCAATTGGAGGCCCTATTCCCCACCATAGGGTTTATAGGAAAAAGTCAGTCATAATAAGAGATGTAAATGTATGTTAATAGAAAACAATAATTTCACGAATATTTGTATATCAACAACAAATGGAATTGGAAAAATGAAATTCTGAGATAAAACATTTTCCATTATTTATTTATAAACAATAATAAAAACAGTGCCAGTAAATTGGAAAGGTAGTCGCCGTAATAATTCATTAAAAACTTCTTAATTACTTTGAAAAACAATTTTTAATAGATCGCTTGAGTACAAGCTCGCCGTTTGGGGGGGGGGGTACATAATGTACATGGGAGGTTATAGTAAATTTACAGCCACTTACACTAATATTAACTAAACAATACAACACACATTAATCAGACAGGCATTAAATGTTTTGCTACATGGTGTTCACAGTTCAGTACAGACTTCCAAAAACACTCGTAACTGAGAATGGAGCTGCAGCTAAAGGAAAATAAAACAATTAAAAACTTTGTTACTGGTTAAAAAAATAGTTGCTTGCAGTCTACTGGTGTGGTTCAATGATTCACAGTTACATATTATTTTATAAATGAATAGTTTTAATTCTGTTTTTGTAGTGTATTATCTAATATATAAAATCGAATGTGTATTGTGGGTATGTGGATATGCATGTATGTATGTTCCCTATACAAATCTACATTTCTTGACCAATTTGAATGAAATTTTGCACACGTACCCGGTTAAGCCCGGGTAAATCTCCTACTTATCTTTAAGTCTGAAATGAAAAAGTAATTTAAATAAATCGGGAGTAAATTAATGAGGAGTAATGATTATATTTTCTGGCAGAGTTAAGGCCTTGAACCCTTTTCTTTCACTCAAGCAGATTCAGAAATTTACATTACACAGTACTAATTACAATGAATGCTGCTTAATGTAATCGTGGATAATGTTATCAGTCGGGTAATGTTATCACTTTTATGAATTCCTATAAGGATTAATTCTCATACGTTGAAAAAATACTGTTTATTGTGATCAAAGATTCGGTTTATGTTATCACATATTCCCTTTTGCGGCTTTATTTCCAAGTACAGTATGTCATTCAAAATTTCGCTTTTAAGGGTTTCGTTTCTAACTTAATTGTATTGTGTTGTACTGGAGGTAGCAATTCTGTTCCCAGCTCACAGGATGACCAGTTCGAGGGGGTGACATTACCTAACTTTCTCTTTTAAGCAATAAAACGTGTTTCACCCCACAGTTAAGCTGGAGCTTTTGATTTATGAAGATAACAATGTTGGCATGCAGTGATGGCTAGTGTAAAATGAAGAGACTTGAACAGACAGGCATTAGATATTTTGCTATAGGTGTTCACCACAGATCAGTATAGACTTACAAAAACACTCATAACTCGTAACTGAGTATGGAGTATTGATTAATGGACTCCTAAAGGAAAGTTAAAACAATTTAAAACTTTGTTACTGGTTGAAAAAATAGTTGGTTGCAGTCTGTTACTGTATTAGCTTATGAGTGGTTCATTGATTCACAGTTACGTATTATTTTATGAATAAATAGCTTTTAATTCTGTTTTGTAGTGTATTATCTTATATATGAATGAATAACATTCAGTTAATTCCTTCGGCTCCTGTTATTAATCGGTTATATTATCAGATTAGCTTCATCCCAAAGTGATCAAAATAAGCAGCATGCACTGTATTGTGTTTAAAAAATTGATACAATAATATTTTAAATAAGGACAATAACTGCACGGAGAGATACTACAAAAATGAATGCAGTAATATGAGATACCAGTAATAAAATAAGAACAGTTATATAATATGTACAGATATCATAGAAATAAAGAAATATCAATAATAATACTAATGATAATAATTAAAAACATTAATGATAATGATAATGATAATAATTATACTTACAATATACAAGTTGGTTAGATTACTAACTTATTAATTACCTTAAGCATTAGATTATATGAAGAGAGAATATTGAACAATTGTCTATGTTACAATATGATTTACGTTAAAATGAATAAAAAATCTTATGCTAAATGGTTTTCCCCAGTATCTGATTACTTATCTCTGTCTTCAAACCATTGAAACTCTTGACGGTTCATCGTTTGTTGTTAAATGAGAGAAGTTATATTGTACACTTTGACTCAATGCATTTATTGGTATTAAAACTTGTATAATTACTATTGATAAAAAAGCTCCATAATAGTTTATTTTCATTCTGTACAAAATATTCAAATGAAGTTGCTGAAGTTTCTCTTTTCTTATCTTTTTTCAGACAATTGGCAATCATGAATTCGATGATGGTGTTGCTGGAGTGGTGCCATACCTAGAAAGAGTCAAAGCACCTTTTGTTGCTTGTAACATAGATGCCACTGATGAACCCACCATGCAAGGAAAGTTTGAAAGCTCAACTGTCATAGAAAGAGGTGGAAAGAGAATAGGAATTATAGGTTTCGTGATACGTTCTTACCCAGTAAGTAAAATATTTCAGCCTACCAGTTTTTTCCACTAAAATACATGTTTTTCATGCCATACCTGGCCATTCAGATGAAACACTCTTTCCTCTATAAATCATAGCACATTGGAATTTTCAAGAGAACAGATGGAATGCCAGAAGAAATTTTTTTTTTTTTTTTTTTTTTTTTTTACCTATTGTTAATCAAATCAAATACAAATACAAAAATACACAAATAAACAAAGAACATTTACAAATTTCAAAATTTCAAAATTAAAGTACAATACTTTTTAAGAAAAGAAAAAGAAAGAAAAGAACCAAATATTTATTTAGAAATACACCCGAATGAGCAAACTGCTCGTGCTCGGGTGTAGTTTCAGAGCATCAGAGTGGAGAAAGAGGAGAAACAAAAAACAAAGTGAGAAAGAATGACACACTTATAAAAAAAGGTGAAAAATGTTAAACAGAGCTAGAAAAAGAAAAGACAAATTTATAAAAATAAACACAAATACATACAATAAATAATAGTAAAAATAAATGACTTAAAGCTAATAAAATTACAAAAAATGTTTTACATACTTGTTAAATTTAAAATTGGGGTAAACTGCGAGATCGGGGTATGTACTGATCATAGAGTTATAGAAGCGGGGACCAAAATTAATGCTATGATTTAATCCTGCTGATGTGAGACATTTGGGTTCTGATAGAAATAGATTATTATTTCTTCTAGTGCTGTATGCATGATCACCGGATGTATATTTTGCACGATGTTTGTGAAAATATTTTAATAAAGAAAATTTGTAGTTTTGGTCAAACTTAAAAACATTAAATTCCGAAAATATTAGACTAGTTGGGTAGTCAATGTGTTTTCTTAGACAGATTTTTATTATTCTTTTTTGTAAAAGGCAAAGTGGTTCAAGAGTAGTTTTCGCTAATCCTCCCCAGGCGAGAATGCCATATTGCATAATGGACTGGAACAGTAATGGGCATACAGTGACGTAAAATGACAAATTTGTAAATTGTTCTGCATAGTCTATTACAGATGTAATTAACATGGTGAGACCATTTAAGATGTTGATCTATAAAAATACCCAAATATTTCACAACAGTAGCCTCCTTCAGTGGGGAGCATGAACAATTTGTTACATCAAAATTACAATTGTGTATTATTAAATTTGAATTTGTACAATTCTTCCGTTTTATCTGACCAATAGTTGTTAATATGACCAATAGTTGTTAATTGCTTTGCTACTTCACGATTTGGTATTTCCAAATAGTGATAAAAACTGTCATCTGGCATGGTAAGTGGAAGAGCATTTTGACATGTTTTTTGTGTGTGATTTTTTTTATCCTTTTGAAATTTATTGTTGTATTTATGGTTAAGATAATTGAGAGTTGAAATAATAATATGGGAACTGGTACTAAAAAGAAAAAGAAAACCACTGCCTGTACTTTTGTTAGGAAATTCATTTAATGTAAATTGGGAATAATCAAGTATGGCATCCTGGCAAATCTTTTTAGAGAACTGAGAGAGAATGCCACATGAGGCCTTTAAATCTTAAGCTATTCAGCCGGGATGATGACTACACTGTGATAAGATCTGACTGGAACAATAAAAAAATTATCTGTAAAAAGGTGCAGTTCAGTATTTCAGTATTTTATTATGTTGTTACAGCATTCAAAACTTTTAGTTTAGTATTCTTGGAAAATTGTTTGATACGAGTCAAATTTTAATTAATCATGTATTTATTATATACATAGCCTATACCTGATAAAAGATTTTTTGAATATTGTAGAATTTATGTTTTGGTAAATCTGCCATACTTGTGTTTTATTCTGCCATATTTCTTTCCAGTTCATATTATTTAGATCTGAAATATTAATGAACCCAGAAAACTTATTGTTTAGCCCTTATTGATTTCAGTGTGATAATGAATTTTTAATTCTACTGAAAATTTTAGTTTTCCATGAAGTAAGTAGTGAGAAAAAGATCACAATTGTGAAATAATCGTATTAAAAATAAAAAATGGGAAAGACAGCAACAGTACTTAAGGGGTACCAAATTTACGCTTGAAGCAAGCAGCATGGTGGCAAATTATATTTATGATAACTCTTACTGTATAATAAAACACATGTTTCCCTGTTTTTCAGATAAAAATTTTAAGATTTTATAGAAATAACTATTAGAATTTTATTATTTATTCTGTAAAATTATTATTATGTTAATTTTGTTGTCAGAAGGTAAAAACAATGTCTCTTTCCAGTTACAGACATTCAACTACACACGCATTCTTGAAACTACAGAATATTGATCAGTTCAACATTACATGAGAATATTTTAGGAGAAAAATTCCCTTTTAATACTGGGATTTGTATGCGTGACCTTTGACTTTCTGTGTTTGATTTAGAGTCAAGAAATAAGTCTTAAAATAGGGTAGTGACATCAGCGCTGCGAGTACCAGCCTGAAATTAATTTTACTTTTCAACTTACTCCCCTGAACATTTAAACACTTATCCCATTGTTTGACAAGCCTTGAAAGCCTGCAGCAAAGAATTTTTGTACCTGCTGTCACATCCAATGAGTGACCTCATGGGATATGGCACAGTCATCTTCAAAGTGCTACCCGCCCATATGAAAATCACTGGGGGCTAAGCTGGGGCTTACAGAGGATGTTTCAAGCGTTCCCAATGAAGTCTTTGTGATAACACCTGCATTCATATTGCCGTGTGAGAGCAGGCATAGTCATCCAGAAGAATCGTGCCCACTGTCAGGAGTCCATGTACAACCCCAACAGCCCCCAGTGATTTTCATCTGTTTTGTCTTCTTAAAATCATATAAGTGGGCAGCGTTTGAAGGCAGTGATTGTCTTATCCCAAGAGGTCACTAGTTGGATGCAAAGCATCCACAAGATTTCATTGCTGAAGGCTTTCAATGCCTTTTCAAACGATGGGATTAGTGTTGAAAAGTAACATAAAATTCAGGCTAGTACACTGATGTAACTATCCCATGTTGTGACGTATTTATTGACTCATCCTCATAGGATCTCGTTCCTTTTATTGCCCTTAATGGTAAACACCACTGAAAGACATTTACGTCATATCAAGTATTGTGAGGCACAATAATTTAAGTGATTTTATGACTAGGCTACCACTGTTATTGGGTGGTACTGTATAAATTGTTGATATATATTCATGAAACCACAGAATATTGTTTTTATTGTGGCCCCTACTGCATACAGGAACTTACTTATCCAGGAAAGCTGAAGTTCTTTGATGAAACAGAATCTGTGAAAGCAGAGGCAGAGAGACTCAAGGCTCAAGGGATAGACATAATCATTGGGCTTTCACATTCAGGCCTGGATGTGGATCGTGAGGTTGCAGCAGCTGTTAAGGAGTTAGACCTCATAGTTGGCGGACATTCTCACAGTTTTCTGTATACAGGTAAGTTACTTATTCTGCAGATCCTATACATGCATCCAAAGGAAGTTCTCAGAAGGAGCATAATGCCTTTTTTCTTCTTTTTCTTATGTATTACACATTCTCGCTAAGCTTTATTTTATAGTAGCAGATGCTTGCAGCTTGGCATATGTTGACTAATTCAACCGCTAGATTGAATAATATTAGAGCATTATGTTTATTAACACTACATTGTTTTTACATAAATTGCATGAATTTCATTATTTTTACTTCCTCTGCCCGTACCATAGGTAGAGGAAGTATTGTTTTCGACCCTAAAATTCGAAGTTGAGTTTTTAGCATATGTACACGTTTCAAGGCCCCACTATTTTTGGAAACATGTCTGTGTGTGTGTCTGTGTGTGTGTCTGTCTGTGTGGAAGTTTGTGAACAGGCTAGCTCCGAAACGGAGAATCGTATGAAAACAAAATTTCGTATTTGGGTCTGGTACCTTCTGAAGATGTGATTCGAAGATTGGCGACAAATTTCACTTATTTTTAAGGGGACTTTACATGAAGAAATTTTCGTTTTTCGCGATTTTCTCGAAAACGGCTCTAACGATTTTCTTTAAAATTTGCACATGTATTCCTTTTACTGAGAGCTAAAACTTTTATTTGAAACTTTTTTTCGAAAAAATTCTCTGAGGGTAGTTACAAACCACCCACTGTTCACCCACTGTTTGTAGAAAATTTGTCTTGCGTGATGAACAACTGAATACGCGCTCTTTCACGGCCTCTTATTCTATATAAGAATGTGAAGTGAGAAAGATGTATTGTTGGCCAGGTATAGAGTAAAGAAGTATCTGAGGGAAATATTCGATAAATTTCGGAAATTATTCTTTACAGCGGAAAGTTCAATAAACGTCTGCAGCAGTGGCGGCTATTCAGGTGAAGTAGGTGAAGTAGCACTTCACCAGTATTTTTCCTATACAATACGTATTTTTAAAGTTTATTTCCCATATCTCGAATGTTGGTTTTTACTATAAATGCATTTATGTAATTTTGTATTGCCCGCCACGAGTGATGTTAAAGGAGGAGGCGCCAGAGAGCTCTCGAGTCTTGCAAAGAAGCACGAAGCAGCCTTGATTCACTTCCCCTGTTCCATGGGTAGTCTGGTCCACTAAAAATGATGCTAGCTGTTGCTGCAAGCAGCATTTTTCTCGCTTATCCCACGTCCATGCTGAAGGGATCAGACTACCCACGAAGGTGTCGTTCTTCGGCTGCAAGATGCGCGCGCCGCGCGGTTACCACAGAAAGCTGCTACTATGACAGTGTGTGGCGGGTTTCATACCTACTCCTCTTCTGCTAGCTCCATTAATAACAAAGCACCAATTTCACTTCCTCTACCCGTACCAAAGGTAATAAATGTTCGAAATCAATGTTTTTAACATAAATACCTGTTTTGAATTCTCCTCTGTCCAATAATATTTTCAGGAACGTGTCTGTGTGGCTTGAGAACTAAACATCGTGTATAAATAAAACGTATTTGGATTAGATATCTTCTGGGGAGATTGACGACTTTTTCTTACTTTTATACGGTATCCTTATACTTTGAAGGGTAGTTATAAGCCAGCTATCGTTTGTACAAACTCAGGCTTTTAAGTCTTACATCTTTGGGCGAGGCTAGAACAGACTTTCATTCTTCACGATTTTATAAAAAAAAAACTAACAATTTTTTTAAATTTTCCACACGATTTGCATAGACGCTAAAGAGCTAGAATTTTTATTTTTAACAATTTTCAATTAATTATTTAAAAGGTGTTTATAAACAACCATATACTTCATTGAAGTATGAACGGTAGAGGAGCTTGGATTCTTTCTCATAAAATTAAATATCATTAACGGAAAAAAAATCATAGGCGTTCGATTCTATAGCACAAAAGTGAGGCATAAGGATGAGACTAGAAGTTAATTTATTTAATGTGTGTCACCATATACCAAGACTACTGTGTACTGTGATGAAAGCCCACTGTTACGTGTCACAACACTGAACCATCTTCGGAGATCGTCACCGATAGGACGCCATAGGACGACAACGTTGAATCACGACGTTTCATTCCTACAATGCATATTTTTTCATAGGCAATCATACGACATGTGACATATTAATCACTGCATATTAATGCCTTGTAACCAGTAACGAGCTGAAGTTTATCAGATAAAATTGCATCTTTCCGACCCTTGCAAGCATATTAACTTATAAGATAAACAACAGTCATTGGTCGATATCCGAGGCATTGCTAAAGATTATTAGTCAATTTCAAGTCCGCATCGCATGAATGGAATATTCTAAATAATCTGATTAGGAGAATAATAATTACGATAAACATCAATAGATTCGCGGCGGAAAATCAGGATCGAATTTATCTAATGAAACTCATAATCCCGATTGGGATTTATTAAGAGTATTCCATGAATAAAATGTATCAGATTTTATTAATAATAACTATATTCTTACCCGCATTGTTTAAAATCAAATCATCATTGTGCCAGCTGTCAGATCACGACGTAGGCCTACTAAATGAAGGATCAAAAATGTTGCCAGACAAGTATCTTATTTAGCGAATATTTCAATTCAGAAAGAACCTTTACTGCAGCTAGAAGAAATGCAGCCGTCCTATGATGATATCACCGACAAATTTGCAGCCATAAAGGACTATCGAAGGATTGATTTGCTATACAAGACATAGGCCTAGGTGAGTTCGGTTATTAACGTAAGCATGTGGCATTTTTTTTCCTCTTCACCTAATTTTCCGGCCACGAGCCGCCACTGGTCTGCAGTCACCTGTTCTTTTTTTTAAAGTTTGTTATATAGCCTGCGCTTTTAGTCGCATCATTGAAAGAAGAGGTATTTATAGGATAATTAGCGTAAAATTGTGTCTTGCGATTCTGTAAAAGGATATGTGAATACTGCTAACTATTTTTTGGGCAGAGGAAGTTATGTGACTTTCACATCAGATTTTTTTTAGTTATATTGTTAGACATGGTAAATAAATAATTAAAATGACTAAAACAAATCTTGTACTGTTATATGAGCATACAGATTTTAAATGAAATGATTAAAACAATCAATAGATTCTTGAACCTTACCCTTACATGCAAATCATACATAAACAATTAAAACGATTGATAATTAAAAAACTAAAAATCCAACTTCAAGGTGTATTTCACAATTAAAGTGTGCCTCCAGGGGAAAAATACCTAATATTCGATTTCCTTAGCCCAAAAAAAAACTCTATATAATGAGTTTCATCCAAGTCATGCCTTCATTCTGTCCACCTATGTATAAAATTAAGATCTCTGTACAATATACTATCGATTTCAATTACGCTCTTTCTTTCTCAGTTGCTATGGCAGAATAAAGCCATTTGCAATTAATTTTACAACTGAAATATATTAGCCAAAACTGGTACTTTGTTAGCTCAAAAAATCACTTTTCTGTCAGTTTTTCGTTCATAACTCGTGAACGAAAGCTTCGAGGTGCGCTCGGACCCCCTTCAGTTCATCTAATAAAGCAATATAATAATCTGAATCCGAAAGTGTTCTTATCTGTTAAGGGTTCTAAACTTACAACTTACCATACTTAAATTTCCATTATTTTCACAAGTGGCTTAATCAGTAGTCTGTGCTGTAAGTGAAATGTTGCAAGTCAGTCATTAGGTAAAATTGTTTCAGAATTTGTTTTCTGCTAGTCATGTAAAATTTACTGAGTTACTACTTGACTTATTAACTCCTCAAGCCAGATGTTTAAATGTTGAGGAATCTCCTATGAGGTTACCGTGCACTGGTATTTAAATGCTACATGGATCTTTATGTATTTCAACATTTTATATTTAATCAATTATTGCATTTTTTAAATGAACTGTTAGTTTAAAGTTATAAAACATTCAAAAAATAATTTCAATATGCACCTGCATGTGCTTAGTTTGGGTAGTATCCTGCCTTCTATTATTCTTCCGTTACACTTCACAAGCATTTGTGGTTTGGCTTCTTTTCTGTGGGTGATATTTTTGTATGATATAAGACTCTGGTAAGACAAAACGAGTAAGGGAGGATGTATGGAAAGCTGACCTTGTTTGCGAGGGTAAAATGCTCTCCCGTATCTATAGACAAGGAAAGTCATTAGGTGGAGTCTGAACAACAGTGGTTTGCAAACTTAACTGAAAATTTCTTCTCTATTCTGACTTATTTCCCCTCCTCAAATTTACAGTTAGCAGAACAAAAAATATTTCCGTTCATGGATTGTGGATCTAGATTCATTCTTGTGTGAACAGTTTCAAAGTTAGTTACGTGAGCAAGATATTTGAGTTAAGAGATTGGCGTCCTCAATACGTTCTTAGAATGTCTTACCACCCTAGCAGTAGACCACATCTGTTACATGCTTAGCACACTAGCCAGCTCTAAGGGTTAAGTACCAGTACCATATTATGATAGTTGAAATCTTGATTTAAATCTTTGTTTGTTTTTAAGGTACACCACCTTCAACAGAGCATCCAGTGGACAGTTACCCAGTAGTTGTGGAACAAGCCAGTGGCCACAAGGTTCTTATTGTTCAAGCATATGCTTTCTCTAAATATGTGGGTAACATCACAGTTTGGTTTGATGACAGTGGAGAAATTGTAGAATGGGAAGGCAAACCAATTCTACTTGATAAATCTGTGCCTCAAGGTTAGTGTTCTCGAGATCAGAGCTTGCCAAACTTTTCGTGATAGTGTCCGTAGTAGTTAGTGTCACTATTGAGAAAGTATTGCAAGCCAGAGTCATGGAAGTTAAAGATATCTAACATAAACAAAATGCAAAAAATACATTGATGTTAATAATACCTTATGTAAAGAGTCTATAATGTCATTTACTAAGGTACGAGTGTGAGATGAGCGAAGCAATTTTCATAGTTTTCATATGAGTACAGTTGAACTAGGATAATACAAAGCTGAAGGGACCAGCAAAATAACTGAATTAATCACGATTTTTAATTAGAGATTTTTATTGTTTTGTATAGGGATATCAAGGGGCCATGCTATAAGTTAGAAGTATTCACAGTTTTCAATTTAGTAAATTCGAATTATCCAAGTTCGACTGTGTTTTAATTACTATTATAGGTAAGTAGTATAGGACTATTTTTGTTCAACCATAATTAAATGTTTCAGTTTTGAGATTTTAGATTCACTTAAACGGATCACTGCCCTTCACAATCAGCTGTTCTCATAGTTCTTGCCTTCTGTAATAGATGGCAGTTGCTGATGTCTGTCAAGTCAAGTCAAAGCTTGGCCGTTTTCTTGAAACCAATGGATTTTTTTAGCACTAAATGAAGTCAGTTTATTATAATATTAAAGTTAACATAAGTAGAATTGATTTTACTTTAAATACAGGTTGTTTATTATGCAGTCTCATTTGTTGCTCTCAAGGTTTCAAGACTGTTCCGTGTTCAATAATAGCCGATACCACACCAGTGTTTTAATAAAAATCTGTACTTAATGGATATCAATAAGATACTGTTATGTCACATATAATAAATGTATTATAGTATGGTCAAACAAAAACGTATTTTTTGTCTCATGGGCTGCTTATATATTAAAATCTTTGTAATTAATAGTTGGCAATAGTGAACAAATATTAAGTGTTTATTTTCATGAAATTGAAATCAAAATCTTCCTTTTTAAATTCGATTGTCATTTCATGTTTTAATGCATTATTCAAAGATTGGGTTTCCGTATGTCTTTGGGCTTAATCCATTATTAAAAATTTGGGCTTCCATATGTCCTTGGGCTTAATACATTATTCAAAGATTGAGCTTCCAAATGTCCTTAATGAGCTTCCTATTTTCATACCTCTACACATTGCGATCACATTTTCTATCCCGACAACTTACCCCATGCCCAGTATGTCTACTTATACGGTGATTGATTTTGAAACTGTCTGAATTTTACTTATCTGCTATTAATGATGCTTTGCTTTATTTACTTACCAGCTTACATAGCAAGTTGTACTGTACATTTGGTATACTGGGCTTGTACGAATGATAATGCTGTGTGGTAAAGGTGCATATAGCATTGTATTAAATCTTCAATATTGGTTCATAAAAGCTCCCATTACAGAACAGTTTGGCTATAGAGCTATTACAAATAGAGCACTGGATACAATTAACCCTGGCTTAAAACAGTATGTCTCACCATAAATAATGTAGTATATGGTCGGTTGTTTAAACTCAAACTTCACTTACTTGTTTCTTTTCAAGAATCATGATTTCAATCAGCCTCCTGACCATCCTCAGCTTGTGTCCGACTGTCAGACA